>JANCMC010037386.1:292997-513273 GCA_024363005.1 Charaxes varanes
AAAAAAAAGATCACCAAAAAAGACAGCGATGACATAATATTTCTATTATCTACGATGGATCACCTATGGGTAACCATTTTTATCTTTTATATATCACAAAATAAAATAACTATTTACGAAGCTATATTAAAGAATACCGCATTAATCCTTATCCAATTAAAAATGTTAGATACGTTGTACATCTTACGCAAATCAAAATTGCCCCTTACAGCAAATCATTGAAATGAATATCTTAGAAGATATGACAGGCTTAAAATGCGAAGGCAGGGCGCCCTGCGGTCGGTGGGATAAGCAACTAATAATAACCAAAACTACCCAAAATTTAGGCAGGACGACGTCTGCCGGGTCCGCTAGTTAAGTGTATTTGGATGTTTGAAATGCATTATTTTTTTACTCATTTTCTAAAATGAGAATAAATAAGTCCAAAAGAGCTTTTAAATATTTAAATCCAAAAGATATTTTAAGAGCTTCTGGGGCAAAAAATTGAAATTTTTGGCAAACGTAAAAAAATTTCAAGTTCAAAAGAAGTAAAGAATACGCTCTTTATTTTCATTCAAAGGATAGATTACGTAAATTGTTCACAATAGACGCTGGCGAAGCTAAAGTGGACAAGTTGTTTTTAAATAATAAATGGGTCTTATAAGTCGGCGAGGGCGTGAACAATAATAATTGCGAACGAAGTATTATGTAAATCAACGATTTGTTTGTTACATTGCGCTTATATAAGTACATTGTCGACAACGCAATGGAGAGCGCGCGCCAGGTCGCAGGTTACGTTAGCTTCGTAGGTACGTAAGTCCATATGGGGCACTCTCGTTTTCTTTCGTCATCTCATCTATTCCAATTTACGAAATTACGTATTCAAAATAGTAAACTGATATTTATATAATAAATAATAAACATTCTATAATAATATTACTCATTATTGAATGTCACAAAACAAAAGGGAAAAAAGCAAAATATAATATACAAGAATCATACGCGGCTATAATACATAATGTTTGTTTGTAGGGTATACTAAAAATCTTGTGAGTGCTACTGATAAAGACGTAGTAGGGTATCTTCCATATTAATGCGAGTATGTATAAATACAGAATAATGATGGTATATATACCAAGATGATATCCGAATCATACTGAAGAATTGCAGCCATCTTCGACCTTCCAACATAACAGGTTGAATCATGTTATGTTGGTGTTTTTTGACACTTTATTTTGCCCTAAAAATAATTTACGAGGTAAATAATAAATAGTACCTTACTGCAGCGGCCGGCAAGGGAGGCACTAATGGACGAACGTATGAATACGTAATTCCATCAATGCCTAGTTGCGGCCAAGGCTTGTATAGTACTTTTCTCAAATATTGCGCGGAAATTAAACTAAGTAGTACAATTCAGAACTTTTATTTGAAAAAGTATTTAAAACCAATGACGAAGTTGAAGAACCTTCTCCTGACAATAATAAACACAACAAAAAAAAATTCACCGTTCGCGCATGTTTCCATAAGCAAGGGAAATAGGGATTAATTTTTATATTTTTTTTTTTTTTTTTTTATGCATGCCTATCGTGTCCAATACGCCTCTGGAATGATTAACTTCAAATATCCATGACTAAATGAATTTGTTTTCTTTAAATAATGTCACGTATATACATTGTTATTTCTTTCTGATGTGAGCAGGTGCGCCCGAAGTACTTTTTCAATGTTATATCGGTGTACGTGCTTCTGCATACTGATAGGAGGGCTATAAATTTTATTGTATTCCTGATAACATGATACAGTGTATTACGAATATTATTGTTATTTTATTTATACTAGTTGAAAATTTAAAGGACACATACGCTTTGAAACAATTCTGGTCTAATATTTCTAGTGCAGAAATTTCGTAAAATTTATGAAATTATCTTAAAAACCCGCCGAGTTTTCTTCTTTGTGAGAATAAAACGTCTGTAGTTTCTCTCTATTATTCCAACTTATACTGGTGGGTGCTTTCCACCACAGGACATCTCGTCAGAATTCAAAATTCTACCCTCATCACCTCGATGTCCTAAAGTCCACAGCCGTGCGATTTTGTAAAAACTTTTTACCTTGCACAAGTCCCTTGTGGAATCAGTTGCCAGCTTCGGTATTTACAAATGGATATTACTTAGGGACCTTCAAGAAAAGAGCATATTTATTTCTCAAAGGCCGGCAACGCACCTGCGACCCCTCCGGTGTTGCAGTTGGTAGTCACTTAGGTGAGGGCCAGCTGCTCGTTTGCCCCTTGTTATACATATATATATAATCTGTAGCTAGAGAGATAATGAAATCTCAAAACTCGCCTTTTTAAATATGCTTAAAAGGTAGTGTTATGAGTTGGTCCTAGGATTGAGTGATGGGGTCAAGGATCGAAACAAACATCACCTAATATAACCCAGCATTGTCACGAATCAACCCTAGATCTCTTTTTATCTTTAAATTATCGATGCTAGCTAAGGTTCGAGTTTGAACTGAGTAACTTGCGGATTGCCGCCCCATGTACATTTATCTTTCAGAATCACTATATATATATAAGCGAAGGGTAGCCTAATATGAAATCTCAAAGACCGCGGGACGTTTATTAATAAAATTTGACCGCTTATAAGGATATTTCGATAGAGTCTCATTAAGGAGGGTTCTCGCAATTTTATGCGGACCAAGTCGCGAGACACAGGTAGTAGACTATAAAGTTACGGAATGCTGTACTGAAAAACAAATTTATTTCATGGCAGTACACACGCGCCCCAATCACTGACGGCGCAATACCGACGTACGTGATTCCGCAAATTGAAACCAGTGCCCATAAATTGCAGTGGTACATAAAAGACATGTGAATTAAAGGACGCTTTTCGGTCATATACATTGCTGATTTAATGTGAATTGTCTCCTCGTACCAACATTAATTCCCGTCAATCAATATCATACATGCATAAATATGAGATACTCAATATAACATCCGCCGTACGTGATTCCGGATATTGAAACCAGTGCCTATAAATTGCAGCGGTACATTAAAGATACGTGAATAAACAACGCTTTTCTTTCATATACATTGCCGATTGAATGTGAATGTTCTCCTTGTACCAACATTAAATCCCGTCAATCAATATCATAAATATGTGAGCCTCACTATAACATCCGACGTACGCGATTTCAGATATTGACATCAGTGCCAATAAATTGCAGTGGTACATAAAAGTTACGTGAATAAAACATTTCGTTCATATACATTGCAGATTTAATGTGAATTGTCTTCATATACCAACATTAATTCCCGTCAATCTATATCACGCATAAATGTGTAGTACTCAATATCATATCCAACATAGGTACGTGATCCGGCAAATTGAAAGCAATGCCCATAAATTGCAGAGGAATGTCGTGTGAATACAACAGCGCTCTGGTCACACACATAGCAGATTTATTTTGAATTGTTTCCTCATGTCACATTAATTCAACCAATATCATACATACATACATCAAGTCAACATCAAATCTAACATACATCTATAACAATTCCAAACCCACACCACAGTTAACTTTTGTGGAGCAACACCATGCAACATAGTAAATATTTACAACTTTTGTAGCTCTATGTTACCATTTGTTGATTATTACTCAACGCATCTGTACCGACAATAACATTAATCAACAAAGAATAACTTCTTAACCTGGAACCCGCGGGCGTACCATTCCATGTTAAAAAATTGTTCGATAACATTTTTGCATCAACAATGTTATCGAACGTTGCTTAACATATACCAACACGGCAACATATATCCACCAGCAGAATTAGCGTAACCAGAAAGGGTGGCATAATAAAAATAGTTAGTTTTATTTTTAAACAAATAATGATTAGGCATGAAACAGCAATTCAATTCACATACTTTGACAGTAGTTTGCAACACCACGTTAAATGAAAAAAAAACTAAACTAAACAAAAAGCATTTTTCTTAGATTTCATAATGACAGATAAACGGTTAAAAATTTTGGATTTTATGTCGTTTTTAAATTAATTAAATGAATATTTAATATAAATGAAAGTCTAAAAGTTACAACCGTTTCTGTGTCATTACGAAATCTAAGAAAAATGTTTGTTTAGTTAATTTTTTTTTTTCAATAAACTTCAAGTATAGTATTGCAAATTGATTTCAAAACATGTTAAATCTATTGCTGTTTCATGCCTGTAGTGTATTTATGGAGGAGGGTAGTTGTTCATAAGACTATAAATACAGAGACAATCGGTTATGCAGGGGAATTCTGTTACGACCGTTAAATCCAGTCTAAAGGATCTAAAGCTTCAATCCTCCTTCTGTCTGTGGACATTCTGTTCCTACAGCCCAAGGATCTGAGGATATTATGATATAAGCCTCAAAATCAGCAGCAAAACATCCGGGTCTAATGCTGCTTCTACACTGTGGTGTGTGCTGCGGTGTCTGTGGCGCAACAGTGGCACCTGCTGGCCAACCTGGAATAAGCACAATGTATGCTTTCTGTGTGAGAAATGCCGTTCAGTGAAGGCTCCTCATATACGGGGGGACAAGCATGAAGGTAAATATAATTGGCCAATGTGGGCATGCTTTATGTTTACCACACACTGAAAAATAGCAAAGTCATTGTCATAGTTTTGGAAACACTTTAGAAACACCAAACATTTGTTTGTTTTGTCTCATCGTCTTTAATGACGCCCTGAAATACGGAAAAGTAACAATAATGTTGTTACTTTATGGCGACGCTGCACGAAGGCATTTTATTTCTAATGGTGGAGCAGAGGGCGCTGTCTAAGATCAAGGCGACCTACGTAATCAGAACCACCTCTTGAACCCTTCTCCCGCCAGAAATGCTCCATGAACTCCAGATTTTTCTCATTGAGATGCTCCACTGAGAGACTGAAGAACTCGTTTGTCCTTCACGCCATCAGGATGTATAATGCAGCCACTTCAGGGAGGAGCTGGAATTGTAATTTGTGTAATTGAATGAATAAATGATGCAACAGACTGCAGATGTTTCCGTTTTGTTTTGAGGGCTGACCCTGGGCCAAAAACATCCTTGGTCAACTAAAAACATGCCCTGAGGAGCATTAGTCGACTAACAGGGGGGCATGGCAAAGCATTGCAAAAAAACTCTGAAAACAACAACTTGTCTGACCCAAACTGCACTCGTAAGGCACAAAATCACTGGGACTCACACTGTAAACACTTTCAACACTGAATGCATAAGAGTAAAGTACGTAAATTGCACATTTAAAATAGTTTGGGAAATATAAAATCAAACTTGAAATTCCGGAACTAGTTTTTGGAAAAACCCCGAAATCTCCGGAATCTCCGGTCCGAGAAAGACGGGCAGGGTACCGTGGTGATCAGCAGATCGACCCCGATCCCCCTTCCGAATTTCGCGGAAATCGGGAAAAGTTTTTCCGCCAACTTTTCCGAAATTTCAAATTTGATTTTTTCCCAAAATCCGGTGATTTTGGGGATTTTCAAGGGGCTTAAACTTTTTATATTTTATTCTGTATTTATTTTTTTCAGCTAACCGTTTTATCAAATTTCTAGAGTACCATTCTGGATAACACTTATTTTTTATTTTTTTTCTAGGTATACATTCTTCAATTATCAAACGTAACTTGTCATAAAAAACGCTAACCATTTCTTCAACGTTACTGCAAACATGGAATGAATCATCCCATTTTATTTGCTCTAATTTTGTGTTAATAAGTTTATAATCAGCATTTAAGCCTTAATATGTTAAGGAAATGTCCTTTCTCCTTCAAATTATAATAGTTTGTTTTATTGAAAAAAAAACTGTGTACAAACTGGTTTGGGTACGATTTGTAGCAGAGATTTCAATCAGGTTCTTTTCGAATTTCAGTCAATACTTTCTATAGCTTTGCTCAATACTTAAGCCTTAATATGTTAAGGAAATGTCCTTTCTCCTTCAAATTATAATAGTTTGTTTTATTGAAAAAAAAACTGGTTTAATGCCTTGTCCCCGCGAGAGACGGCTATTATACTGATTACCTTTCATTTATAATAATGAAAAATTTAACAAATTTGATCCCCATCAAATAAGAAGGTGGAATTTTAATCAAATTTGCTTCCGAGTGGTAGTTCTCTGCCTGTATTTTTAAGGTCTAACTCAGACTGGTTTTGTGAAACTCTAGGTTTTGAAACAAACTTCAACTGTTCTCAAAGAATTAGAAACAACACGTCAGTATCGGGTATTACGCGAACATTTAATTTTAAAATTCGTTATTTTTCAGTTCTTATAGCAATTTTTTGATATAAATTTCTTAGGAGCCACTGTGTTGATATCTCGGTAACTATTTTGATTTTTTGGATGGAGGGAGATTTGAATTTTTAAATGTTTTTTTTTCCTTTCGACTTTTTATGTCTTAATTTCTTAAAAAGTGATATAAAATACTATTTAGTTTATGATGAAGGCCCCGCTTGGTTTTAGTGAACAAATAGACCACGTTAATCAAAGAATCCGGAAACTTATTTGGATCTTCAAAACCTTGCGACATGTATCCACACCTAAACTTTTAAACCTAATCTATGTCTCACTTGCTCAATCAGTTCTTGCTTACTGCATACCTATTTGGGGAGGTGCTGTAAAATCTAAATTTCTAACTCTAGAGAGGGGACAGCGTTGTTTACTTAAAGTAATGTTTTTTAAACCTTACCGTTTTCCTACTGAAGAGATATCTACACGACGATTCTCGTAGATATCTACACGACGATTCTCGTAGATATCTACACGACGATTCTCGGAGATATCTATAAAAGATATATCATTAGACAGTGTTATTAAAAGTATTATTGTACTTGCTCAATCAGGAGATTCATTTCCCGCCGATACGGTCAACTGATCACCTGGTTGTGGAACCCGACGCAATTGTTCATGGGAAACTTTGCGTGGCCGTCCTCTGCCACTGACTTTTTTAAATCTGGAAACAAAACCGACTTAAAAAATTACAGGCCTATTTCTATTTTGGTACAATTTGGAAAAATTTTGGAAAAATTGGTTACTTCAACTTTATCTTGGCACTTTAAGCAAATAATTATTGAAAACCAACACGGATTTGTAAAAAATCGGTCAACTGTGACTAATTTAGCCTCTTATGTATCTGACCTGGCAAAAAATGTTGATAGCCGTATTCCAGTTGATGTAGTCTACACGGACACCTTGTGGGCAGACAGATGGACAGAGCGAAAACTACAAGGGTATTTAGGACTACGAAACCCTAAATATAACTACCACTGTTAAAATAGCCAAAGTTGCTAGCCTAATTCAAGAAAGAACTTTGCAATCACGTCGAACATGAAGTGTTTTGACTTCTTATAAATTGGTCACAAACTGAAAAATACGATTATAAACTTAATATTATTTAAGAACAATTTATTTAGAGTCGTATGGAGATGTTCATAGACAATTTAAATGAAAGTTATTTTAGTACTTAATATCGCGGATATAAGCAAAAATAAATAAAATTTCGCCACTCATTATAGATTTCGGCAAAGTAACAACCGTTTTTAACAAATAAGTTACTTGAAGTACAATTAATAACTGCGTGAATTCCAACTGATCACATCGTTAGCATAGACAACTTAAATGAAAGGTATTTCAGTACTTAATATCATGTATATAAGCAAAAATAAATTAAATTTGTAATAAAACAAAACAAAACACAATTTAAACCGGTCCAGCGTTTTTCTAGTTTCAGCGAGACTAGCGAACAAAGGTTGATTTTAAACTATATCTATTACTTTTGTATAATTTCCTGTGATAAATTTATAATCTAATTGTCAATTATTATCTGCTAGGCAATGATTTCCACTATCTATTACCTTTGCTTCAGTCGTCGTATAACTCATATCCACTCAAGAATTACATCAGATATTAACTAGTAAAGTAGAGACAGACTAATTTATTTTTTATTTTCCCCTTTAAAAGAATTCTATAAATGCCAATTGGCATATTTTATGAAATTTAACGTTTTAATTATGTATACTATAAAAATAGGGCTCGTATATTTAAGTTATTTACATGGATAATAGTCTTCTTGAAAATTTTATCTAGAACATTTGTATATAGCATGCAATGTGACAGTCTATTAATTTTTCATTTTTACAAATATCACAAATGTTTTATAATATAATTCATCAATCGATGAATACGTGAAATTACAAACAAAAGTAAGTCAATCACCAATAAATCACCTAGCCACTGGGCTCGGTCAGTATAACTATATTCAGCACTATTTAATGATTTTGGGGTTTTAGCTGTTTCAAGTTTTGGGTGATTTGAAAATTTTTGTGATTTAGATATTTAGGTAATTTGTTTAATTTGGGGATTTCGGGATTTAGGTAATTGGGCTATTTGGGTTTTTTGGATGTGACCTTAACATGCATACATATGTATTATCTAAAAGCACTCGAAACGTTACACAAATTATAAAATAAAAAAAAATATATTTAAAAAAAGGAAACAAATGAAAGTAAAGTGAATTAAGTAAATTAAGACTTTATTTCAAATAGCTGTTTCCCGCTACTTTCTCCGCGCAATATTGCACGAGCCCTTATATCCCCTTAATCTGGCTCAATGGAAAAATCCTTTCTTGGCCTTTGCCAAATTTAAATTATCCGACTATTTGGGTGTTCTTAGTGTAAAAGTTAAATAATTATATAAAACGTTGCAATTTTATTTATGAATTTTTATTTATGAAAATAAAATTTTCTTCGTCAAAAGTATTTTATAAATATTTTATCGTTTAATTGAAAGTATTTTTTATCGTCATTAATATTTTATCGTTTAATTTGGGTAGTTTAAAAATGAAACGGATGTTTTATCTTTAAGATTTTTATTTTAAATATAATTATTCTTTATACGCTTCTCTGATGTATTAGTTATTAGATTATTTTATTGGTATATTTGTTGAACGCTTGTACATTATTTTTAAGCTCTTGTTATTGTATTGAACGATTCCTTGCTAACTTTATTTTTCTGATATACTCGTATTTCTTTCGAACGCTTATATGATGTATTCTTTATACGCTTCTCTGATGTATTAGTTATTAGATTATTTTATTGGTATATTTGTTGAACGCTTGTACATTATTTTTTTTGTTACACTGAGAATTGAATACAAAAAAATGTGTATAGAATAATTAAATAATTTCGTAAAGAACAGCACAAATACTGCAGCTCCTATATAGGAATAGGCATTGTAAAAAGAGAGAAATTAATAGTACATATACTAACTAGTATATGCATATACTATTTAATACATATAATATAGGGCTTTTTTATATGCGACTGATATATATTCGTCTTATTTTTTTCTGTCTATAAAATATTTATTCGAATATACATACCATTTCTATACAAAATATGTTTATTAAAAATGGTTTTTGTTGATACAAATATCCGTTCCATTGTGAACTAAGTTAACTAATAACTATATTTACAGTCTCCGTTTTGTGAAACGACCACACCAAACGTTATTAAATATCGTAACATGGTGATACTACAATATGACCCACGTACACATACACATATGTATGTGTGGACGTGACGCGACGTCCTTCTTTCGTTCACGCATATGTATGCGTGTACGTATGTCCTTATAAGCGTGTGTTGGTCCGTGCGTGTATAGCTGCTACAATTCAAAAAAACATCAAGTGGCCAAAATTCAATAATAAACGTACGAAGGTTAGGCAGAGAACAAACATTATAAGTGTTAAATAATTTTGAGAAATACATATACATACTTTTCCATATTTTTACTATACGATATTTTTCTAATTAAACGATTTAAAATGAAATTCAACTTCTAACGACTACTCATTTGTTTTTGATTTTATTCTTCACGATAAATAAAAAAAAGAATATTTTTTATGTCAAGAAACGAATTATTACTGACAAAAACGTTAAATCACCTTGACCTTCAGCATCCGAACAGAGACAAATCGGAACCTCGCTTCAACAAGTCGGTTACACAAAGTAACTTAAGCTCATAGTTTTAGTGGAATTACTTACCTAATACAACAGCGCTTCGTGATCAAAGGAAAATTAAAGGAGCGGTTGTCACGAAATTTTTTTTTTAAAATTATGTTATGTTTTTCTTTATATTATAGAAGTCTATTTCCAACAAAAAAAAATATAATATAAAATAATTAGTAGAAACTTCTTTGATGTGACTCATCTGAACTCTATGCTTACATATACAAACTCATGAGAAGTTTTTGGATATGAAATTATATACATAGAACTTGCTGTATAAATTAATTTTAAATAAAATAAATAAATAAATATAAAATTGAAGTTTGTTTGTTTGCTTGAAAAATTATTTCAGTATTTGACTCCCCATTTATCGAGGAGGGCTATAAGCTATATGTCATCACAATAAAATTAAATCTATTTTTTTACCTAATTTCACGCGGACGACTTCGCGGGCATAGCTAGTTTTATATATTAATTTTTTCGTTTACTGCGAAACCTCACCGGTTATTTGAGAACTGCTTTAAATTGCCCTGCCCATATTATATTAGCGTCAACGAGGGTTGTATTAGCGTTGATTAAAAGCGTGTCACGATTAATACTTGCCTCCTGTGGACTCAGCGCGAACATTTTAATCCTAAGTAAAGTCGACTCGTCGACTTACTTCGGTTTGAAAGGTTCGTGCGAAGGCCTACCCTCTAATGTGTTGAAGTCGGCACCATCGGCTTAGCGGGGTACCTATTTGGCTTGGTACAAAAGTCAAGCATTTCGTATGTACCAATTGATTATTTTTTGCTTTTTCATCTTTGTTGTTTATTGAGGGTAGTTTAATTTTTTCTTTAATGCCGGAGCCAGACATAGCTCAACGTGTTTGTACATTTTTGTCCTTGTAGACTAAAAAGTTCTACAAAAGTTTGCACAACTACGGAAAGTCCCCGGCCACACTACATGATTATTGAAATGAAGCTATATCTGGCTCCGGCATAAAAATAACTTATAAAGTGCGAGTGCTTTAAGGAATCTATTTGAATACTTTATTATTATTGTTACAAATTGTCCGCAATATATTATTCTGTTCAGCAAAAACTTCAAAACGAAGTTTACTAAAAACACTTAGGTATATACAATACTAGTCATATGGAGATTTCATAATTTAATTGTACCGCGAACCATACTGCGACCAAAAAAAACTTTGGCAAGTACGAATTTGATTTATATAGCCGGTTCCGAGTGCTATTTTAAGTTTATTTCCGCACCATGACTTTATTATAAATATATTTAACACTAAACATTTCTAGTGACTGCAAGTGACGGTCTGTCTACTCCAGACTTATAGTAGATTGTGAGAGGTTTATAAACCTTCTTCTTTCTAGCGTTATCCCGGTTTGTAACCGGGGTCCGCTTGGATTGAAGAGGATGTGGCTGTGGGGCGAGTTAAGATAACTAATTGCCATCTGGTGTCATTCTCGGAACCCCCACGACCTCTGAATCCTCACGACTAATGTCAATCAGTGACATTAGTCGAGTCCCACTGTTTTACGTGCCTTCCAAAACACGGTTATGAATTAACCAGTGTTCGAATGGGACACGCATCTATCACCCGGTCGCAGCAAGAGCTACTTAGTCTAGCGATAGACTGAAAACGCCGAGCACCACCGACCACGATCTTCACCTCATATTAAAAAAAAATAAAAGTGAATCTATATTATTGATAATTTTTAGTAAAAAAATAAATTATAAAATATGACATAGCCTGTCTGTGTCATATTGTATTTCTTTTTTGTGACACTTCTTTTTTGCGGGCACGGTAATTCACGAAAGTTATGAGCTCATATTTTTTGTATCCCCTCTCTACTAGTTGCCAATGTGTTTTGACCATAGATGTATTCTGCGAATACAAAACATCAATTTATCATAATAAGTATTTAAATAAATTTGAAACGTTATTTTATTATAGTAGTGATATTAGAAAAAAAACGACTTCAAAGTGTTAGAGCTAGACCAAATAGAAAAAGGACCACATGGGAAGCGCCAGCTTTTAAATAAAAAAGAATTATCAAAATCGGTTCGCCCAGTCATAAGTTCTCAGGTAACTAAATTAAAAAAATAAAGTCGGATTAAGACTCTCCTGAAGTGCATTGAAAATAATTAGACGTCGTTTTCAGATTATCCATTATTTGCAGATAATACTAAAGCAAAAAATCATAACAAGGTAATCCCATTTTAGCTTGTTCTCGAAGGATCTTTTCTTTTTGAGCCGGTGTCTTTCCTTCAAGTGGGGTGATAACGCCTTTAGCTATGGCTTTATTGTATTTCTCTTTTGCAGATGGTGTTTTAGGTTCTGGCGGTAGGCCAACGTCTTTACGAACTTTGTCAATAAGTTTTTGTTCAGATGCAGTTTCCGCTTCTGGCAATGGAATCCCTTGCATCGCCAATCCTTTAAGAATTTTTTCTCAATCATTGTTCTTTAGTCTAGCTAAAACTCGAAAACGGCTGGACCGATATAAATTCTGTTTGTTGTGTTTAATTCCACTTATTTCAGGATAAGTTTAAAAGAAAAGAAAGAAAGGAAAAGTAAAATGATTATTTTATAAAATATTCGGTCAGTGTCACGTTCTTTGGAAAAAAACATAAAGGACATTGGCAATTGGCTATTAAGAGACGAGCCCAAACTCGGGCAAGACAACGTCTGTCGCTGTCACCCAAAATGGTAAAGCACTTTCTTGGTCGACTATACCTAATTCCTTAATAGTTGACAAAGGTTGATCCATTGATACGTATCGCTAGCAAATTGAAAAGTAAATAGTATGACTAAAATGTATCCAGCCATTCATTTTAACCGTATACATTTAATATGGTGAGTATTAAATACGGATTCAATGGCCGTTCAATTTATATTATGTACAGTCAAATACTGATGAGTTTATATTGCCCTAAGTGGTAGTCTCTACACTTTTAATAAAACATTAAAACTGAAACTGATTGGGTCATAGAATTTTTAGTTTTTGGTTGTTATTATTATTTAATTTCATTTGTTTTTTAAATGTTATATTTTATTTATTTTATAATTTTGTGTAACGTTTCGAGTGCTTTTAAATAATACATATGTATGCATGTTAAGGTCACATTTTTTGGTGTGTTACTTTTAAGTAGCATACTGTTTTGTTGATCTAAATAAACAACTCCATTACAAATCGAGAAATATGTAAGACCAAAAATATGATATCTATATAAATAGTTGCGTAGAATCGCATAAATGTGACACATGCGTTATCACTGTATGTATTTATTTCGTGGCAATAAAGAACAAAAGCTTCCGGTTCTATATTTGCCTGTAGATCCTATACGAAAGCGATAATGAATTTACATGAAAAATAGGAAGAACTTTTGAATTTGATAGCATTTCTTCGTGTAGTATACAATCGGACAATCTAGTTGCACCATTCCGTATTTAACACAAAAAGGTAAATATGTTTACCTGGAAGCTGTTTTTTTTTTTGCAAATTAAATATTTTTCTTAAAGTGCAGTTTCAAATGTGCTTACATTTGCTAATGTTATTATACTTTGTGTTGGTATTTTTATCAATTTAGGAGGAAACAAAGCGGCAAAATTACTTATTACAGTCGTTCTCAAACCTAGACTATTCCGTGTTAATTGCCGGCATATCAAAAGCATAATATTTATTAAAACCACTAAAATGATGGATATGGCTGAATATAAAAATATAATGAAATGTTTATATATAGATCTTTCTAACGAATACATAATTGTGCATTTTAAATTATTTACTATATGTACCACCTTATAGATTAATAAAAAAAAATATTTCAAAAGAAATAATTTAGAAGACGATATACACAAAAAACAAAATTAATCATATTGAATCATTGAAAATATCTTTTTCACTATAATAATTCTTGTTAGGTCTTCTTTTGTCTTCTTTTTGGGGAACGCTATTTCTCGAAATTTGTAAGTCCCTAATTATTTTTGCAACCTATTGCTACCTATTAATACTATGTTTTGAGCATAGATGCATTCATGAACGCAAATATTTGTAGTTAGAATAATAAATAAATAAAACATAAATTTCTACTTACAATGAAAAAAATTTGAAACATTTTATGATAGTGATAACAATATTAATAGAAGTCAATGTACAGTAAACAGTTTTAAGGCATCTAGAAATGGAATGCTTTGTGGTGTCTGCTACCTCCGCTTGAATTTTATTAGTCGCTCGGCTCGTTTCTTTTAACTGAATTGTTACTCGCTTGCTATAATAAAGTATACGAATGTTTCTTTTATACAAAGTCAATGTAAAGCAAATAATTTGTGAGCATTTTTAAATCACCTAAAAATGGAATACAATATAGTGTTCTGATGCTTCCGCTAGATTGGCTACATTTAAGATGACCTCTCTTCGGGATAGAAGAGTTGTTCTTGACTTATGTTTTCTACATAAAATCTTACACAATAAAATTCAGAGTCCCAAATTGCTTCTACTACTATTATTATCTACTACTACTACTATGATCGCTATCCTAGACGTCGAATTGGCCGATTTTTTTATATCCCAAAAGTTAATGCCAATATTGGCAGGCAATCGCCTATTCTAAGAATATGTGCGGAGTATAACCACATATCTACCAAAATCCCAGGCATTGACATATTTCGCGACAGTCTATCTAGTTTTAAAAGTAAGCTTGTGGATAGTTTCAACTAGCCACTGACTTGCTTTTAAAACTAGATAGACGATTGTTTTATTGTTTTCTTTGTTTTTATGTTTCATTTTAAGCCCAGTAGTTATTAGAAATATATTATGAAATTTCTAGTGTAAACCTATTGCGAATGTTATGTTCACTATTCAGATATACATATCAGAACTATATATATAAGTATGCCTTGTCATGATATGAATAATATGTATGTTGTAAGTGTACTTAATAAATAAAAAGAAAAAAGAGAAAGAAAAGATGTGGCTGTGGGGCGAGTTAAGATGACCGATTGCCATCTGACGTCATCCTCGGAATCCTCACGTTCTTTACAACCTTACGATTAATATAAAGTGACATTAATCGGGTTCCACTGTTTTACGTGCCTTCCGTAACACGGAGGAGGTCGGATGTCAAATATAAATTTATAATATTATTTTAATTTTTTTTATTATTCCCGATTCTTTTATACATTTTATGTTTTTAGTTGTAATTACTCTATTTTGTATAATTTTAAATTTAAAGAATTACTTTTTGATGCTCTGTATGCTTTCTTATTTTTAATTATATTTTTGCGAAATAACATGTACCTAGTTTAAGTTTGACATCTTGTAGTGTAATCGGCATTGCGCCGTCCGTCGAATTTGATGTAAAATAAATAAATAAACCAGTTTTAGAATGGGTCAGTCATCTATCACGCGGTCGCAGCAAGAGCTACTTAACCTAGCGATGGGCTCAAATGCTGACCACTGATTAGGCCACGACCTCCTCTCGTTTCTTATTGTAATGTCGAAGTAAGATTATTTTATTGATTGCATATATCATTATCTAGACGAATAGAGGAAATTGAATGGTCGGTCTGTAACGTCGAAATTAGTTAATTTAAATAATTTCATATCACTCTATACGATACCTATAACAAAAACGGATATTGAAACCATTTTGCTCTGCCTGTCTGTCGGTTCGTTTCGAGTATTCTCCGAAACGGCTGTTTCGATTTCAATGGAACTTTCACTGGCAGATAGCTGATGTTACAAGGAATAACATAGTTTACACTAATTTTAAAAAAACAATTAGGATTCCGATTAAAAAATAAAAACTCTCAAAATTAAAAAAAAAAATCACTGAAATCACTGAAGAAGTCGCGAGATACGGCTAGTAATACTTTTAATCAATAACACTGATATTATTTTATACGAACAAAATTAATTGTTTTTCAAGTCCATCAAGTTTGTTGTCTGTTCCATTACATTTTTAGGTTAAACTATAATTCCCTTATTGCTTCCAACTATGTTTAAAAGCTTGTGAGGTGCTTCAATAACCAAGCGGCGTCGGGGCCTGAACGGATCTCAGTTCAGTATTGCGGTTCTATCATATCTTAAACACTTAAAAGTGGAGATTCGATGCCTCGGTATAAAAACTCATCCGCGAGCCGAGACCTTTAAGCAAATCCCTAGTATTACGATAATTGAAGCTTCCAAGTTCAATTTAGAACATCTGTGTTTGCCAGTTAATCTGTTCAATAGCTATACTGTGTCAATGTGTAACTTGATAAATTAGTTCTCCGCAGTAACTTTCAGTATTGACTCTATGGCTTAGCCGGATGAGAGAACAGCGTATCGTGCACGTTTCCAGTAGGTTCTGTGTTCAAAGAGCAGAATTCTTTAATTTCGAATTATCCTTTTAATTTGACTAAGATAAGACTACTTTATCTTTTTAGGAAAAGGTGAAATATTCTAATATATTATAATAATTATAATCTAATATATTCTAATTTGGATCAAAGAGTGCAAAGTAAGGGAAAATAAATCGAATGAGATTGTTTAAGAAGTAACGGCGTAAGTAGGCACGAGGTACTGACAACTTTGATTACGGTGCAAAATTAATGCTCTCCAGAGATGACCCAATCTAATTTTCCGGTACCAAGTGTGCTGTGATTAGGGTTGTCGGTTGTTTTAAAATTTAATGTACCATTGAATTTTAAAGTCCCAATACCTGACAACGGTATAGTATGGATTAAAATCCGCAAGGTACCCATTTCAAGCCCCAAAAAGTTGACGCACCAACTTCTAGCACAAGCTTTACAAGCTTTTCATTTAATAATAATATAATATAATATTTTTTTTATTTATTTCAGGTAAAGTACACCCATATAATTGAATTTAAGCGTAATAGGAGGGGAAATGAGAATAATAGACACATCTAAAAGTATTGCTAATATTATTTAAAAGAAAATATTAGGTACCTCACGAAAATTGCGCAAACGATGGAGTATGAAAGTTGGCACAATAATAGTTTATTTAAAGGAGGGTTTGGGAATGCCAATATTTTATTATAATATGCAATATGAATATATAAAATTATTAAATTAAGCCACATGCATACAATTGCCAAACGATTTATGTCGTTTACATATACATGTTTACTATAAGATTATGTCAAAGCGTAGATGGTTTCGACACGCTTTTGTTCGTAAAACTATTCTTTTACCTCTTTATAACGAATTTTAGACCAACCCAACCTCAACATTTATTACTTTAATATTCAACATTTCCCCATTATAATCATACTAACATAAATTTTGAAGGTTAAATTTTATCATAAATTAAGATATGCATAGACGATAAGAAATTATAAACTTTTTTTTAAATTACAAAACCTGTTAAGATTTCGATATTGAATTAACATTTCATAAATTAAAATAATAATAAGAGCCTCAATAGCTCAACGGTATAAGGTATGGACTGAAATCCGCATGGTACCCGGTTCAATTGTATAATATTTTTGGATTTAGTTAGCAATCTGGGTCCAATCACAGTATCAACATAATTAAATTTAGATAAAACTAAAGACTCGCATAGTTTGAGACGCATTTGAACACTAAGGACGTCACGAATTTGGTATAAAACTTTCAACCGGTAAAAGCAGTTCCGTGCCGTGTTTGTAACATGCTTCTCAAATCTTAGATGTTCATCCATTAGTAGACCTAAATTTCGGGCCTCGGTAACTCTTTTTTGCAATTTGTCAGATGGCAGTCGGTCATATTAACTTGCTTCATAGCCAGATTCTTTGAAATTTGTCAGATGGCAGTCAGTCATATTAACTTGCTTCACAGCCAAATTCTTTGCAATTTGTCAGACGGCAGTCGGTCTTCTTAACTCGCTTCATAGCTAGATTGTTTGCAATTTGTCAGATGGCAGTCGGTCATATTAACTTGCTTCATAGCCAGATTCTTTGAAATTTGTCAGATGGCAGGTTTGTACATTTTTGACCTTGCAGTCTACAAAGTTCTACAAAACTTTGTGAAGTTACACAAGGATCCCGGCCACACTACATGATCATTCAAATGAAGCTATGTCTGGCTCCGGCATTACATTAAGTATATATTGTATAATTCTCGAAAGCTGAATTATTTCGTTTTAATTTTATATGACTATATTGTTAGCCAAATTACGACATGACGTTTGAATGGACCAACCATTTAAACTACAAGCTATAGTAACCACTAATACTGAAATTAAAAATCAATTATTATCATTTATCTTTTATTGGTTACGAGTCTTTTTGTTGTATTTAAAGAAGATATTTTTCTATGCTGATGATAGTCTGGATAAGAAGTAGGAAATGGTGAAAAATCGTGATACTGGTCGTAACATTGCACGTTTGATCTGGAATGATATTTAACACCATTACTCAGAATTTTCATATTATTTTATTACTTTTTAATAAATTATAACTACAAGTTTAAAAGGATTTATTTATACGCGATGCAATATCCTTGTAACTCGTTTAACGCAGTGATTTTTAAAAATTCCACTTGTTAAGAGTAGTTAAGCGTATTTTTCAATATTTTTGTTGATTTAGACATAGAAATTCATTTATTAATTCCAAGAATACATTAAAACCTTAATTTAATTAGACTTAAAACTACAACTTAATTTTGTATATGAAATACTTAGGTTTTTTCTATGACCCTAGCCTTGGCTTTTGAGGTTTTCGTTACATATTGAAATAATGAAACAAACCATAAATATTCATCTCTAGAATGAATTGACAAAGTTGTCTAAAATTTTAAACTTTTGATATCTAAATTATATCTCAGTCTAAATGGATAAATATTTATACAAGAAATATCATAATAAAAATACTAATCTAATAATTTATTTTAAAACTTAATCATATAGGTATATTTTTTATTGGCCAGGCCAGAATCTCTTACTATATCATTTGCCTCATCAAATTAATGTCAATAATGTGTAATATTTTGTTGTTTATAATGAAGCCATTTGAAACTACTATGCCGACTCTATCTTTAAAAAATTAGCTACTTGTAAGCTGACTGTCTACAAACAAGTTACGAGATGTTTAGTCTAATTTTGTCATTATAAGCAACATCATTCGTGGCACTTTTGTTGTTGCCACGAATGACGGATGTTACACTGAATGACTATACCTGTAACCTTTACCAAAATTAATTCGAGTTATTTCAAGAGATTTTATAATAATTTCCGCGGGTCGCCTGATGTTTTAATTAATTAATAATCCACTTATTCTTATTCAAAGTCACGTTTTCGAACCGTTTGTAGTAGAAAATTTTCGCGTATCGCGGAGGCGTTGTGCCAAATATTTTAAAACGAAATAATACCGTATTAAATTGTCGTCTAGGATTTTGAAGTTAAACGTGCTTTTCTTCTTAACTTGTAATATTAAAATTTTTAAATTTTGATAACAATTCCGAATAATGTGGACGTGTACAGACTTCTTCTCCTTCAGTACAAGCTAACTTACAAACCTATCAACGTCTTCATTTCCGCATAAACCAATATGAGCTGGAACCCATTGCAATTTCAGTTGCTTGCCTTTATCACACAAGTCATTAATTTGTTGTAACACTTTGTAAGCTATCGGTGCTCCTCTGCTATCAGAGGTGCACCGAGCTAAATGTTGAATGCTCAATTTACAGTACGGGGAAAGGTACAATACTAACGTCATCGTCTTCGAATGTATTCCTAAAATGTAACCAACTCTTCGTCTTTCAGTATAAATTTATGTATTTATTTGGTTTTTCCTTTCTTTAGTTTCTTTTAAAATTTGCCTAGAAATAATGCTAAAAGACGAAATGGTCAGGACTCATATAGTAGCACCGACAGCACCGCCACCTACCGGTTCCAATTGTTTTTACA
Source organism: Charaxes varanes (assembly GCA_024363005.1). Classification (NCBI taxonomy): domain Eukaryota; kingdom Metazoa; phylum Arthropoda; class Insecta; order Lepidoptera; family Nymphalidae; genus Charaxes; species Charaxes varanes. The sequence goes on from JANCMC010037386.1 coordinate 312,905, forward strand.
AACCATCTATGAACTCTTCGAGATATACAGATAAAATTCCATCCAAGTCGGTCCAGCGGTTTAGGAGGAGTAAAGTAATAAAGGCTTGTACAACCGATTTTTATACATAAGACAAGAAGAAGATTGCTTTTGTTCTAAGTTAAAAACATAAGTCATTAATCGACTTCAAGGAAGGACGTACGTGTAAACGTACATATATTATAGAACATGACTATGTATGAAGTAAATTTGAGTAAGTTTAATGATCGAAACCTACACAGAAAACTCTGTTTCGGTAACTTTAGTCGTGCATAAAATCTGCGTCATTATCTTTAGAAAAACTTCGCATAGAAAGTTAGCACAGTAACTACACGTACAATGGCCTAATTTAATCGCTAGAGGAATTACTTGTGGGTTATGTGCTCGCGTGTTCCGACCGAGACAGCGCCGACGCCGGCACGCGCTATGTAACACGAAAGGTGCTGTCGATAATACCCCCTCATTGTTTTTACAATTTCGTACTTTTATGCTGACGTGAACGTATTTTTGTAAATCCAGTTACCAGATGCGATGGTTTCGCACTGATAAAAAGTAGGGAACTTTAAGAAAATACCGTACGAAACAAATAAAACTGTTATTCGTAGCTGCGTCAATCAAAAGACAGGCAATAACATTAAAATAATAAAAAAATACTTAAGCATTTACTACAACAAACGAAAAGGCAAAAAAGCTCAGCACATGTAGCGTGTCAGTAGTAAATGGAACACGCAGCGCAGATTTTCAGCAGCAGCCTTTAAGAACTGATTATTCGATTACCAAAAACACATCTACGAGGTTATGGGCAATGTAGATAATCACTATTTTTTTCACATTACTACCCAAAGATCACACTCTTCAGCCCTGAGCCACCCAAATCCAAGTCTATCCCGCAAAGGTATTATGAAAAATAAAACCAGTGTCGCTCAAATGTTCCGTGAAATTATTATTCATACATCAAAGCTCTTAATATAACTCTACTACTAACTAACATTTCATTTATTTTACTTTTTATTTATTTGTTTTATCAATCTTCGCTTTGACTTTCAATTTATATTCGAATAACGTAGATATTGGAATAATTTCTACTAAGACTAATACATACGATATAAGATGGTCCTAGGAAAAATAAATCTATCAATGAATCTCTCTTTGATCAGTTCTTATTTTCAAAGTTAAGTGAGAGTAAAACTATGAATATTAAAATATTAATTTAATATCGAAGCTAATTAAAATAGAGACACATTCAAAGATAATATGTTGAAGTATTAACAATTCTTTAAACATTATACTCCTCGTAGGTTTGAAAACAATATTGTTATTATTTACTATTTACAGTTCACAATTGTATACAGATAAACTGTCGAAACAGAACTAGACTTGATTACACGTGAACTTGAAAATATAAATATTGTTCGCTTTTTATTTCTTGATATTTTCATTTAAAATGGAGCGTTGCAGCATTCGTGTTTCCATTTAAAGTTCTCTAAAGGAGGTTATTGAACCGTCTTTTTATCTAGAATTCCACGTGGCACGTGCAATGTAATCTTACAAAATGTATTACATTATTACAATGTTAAAAAATGTACATTTCGAGACGAGACAGCGGCAAGAAGTATATAAATGAGCTTTTAGGTGTCACGCTTAAAGGCGCTCGACGCAAAAACGAGCTCACGTCGCCATCGCATCGTGACTGGCTGCAGTGCCTCCTCGGTGCATACTCAGCTCGTTCCACGAATCGTCCTCAATTTTGTTCCAAATTTACTACGGAAAATATCAAAGAACACTGCGGTCTCCTTGACTTTGTGTCGCAGGCTGAGATTGGGATCGTAGTCAATACTGCTCACCTTATGTAATACTTACCCTCGCCGATCTTGTCCGCTCTTGTAATGTCTTCGTTTTCTATTCTATTTGTACAGTCGTAGGGGCGCTCTCCCTGACACTGACGTTACATAGTAATTTAGAATACCGCATAATAATAATAACTTTTTGATTTGTAGGCATCTGGGGCCCACACATTACAATTGCTATTATAAATAATGTAATATATACATAAATAGTGTAGTATATTTTTTATTCTCTTTATTGCACAGTGTAGAAAAAACAATCCATCCATTTTATTAAAATTTTATTTTTAGTCCGTATATTTTTCTATGTATGAAACTTAATGGAAGACATCATCGTCTGGAGAATTATAATATTACTAGCTGCGCTAGAATTATAATATTGCTTATCACGTAGGAGTATGGAAAATAGATGCTGACCGATTCTCAACCCTAGCCAATATGCACGCAAAATTTCATGAAAATCGGTCGAGCCGTTTCGGGGGAGTTTGGCAACGCACCCCGTGACACGAGAATTTTATTACAATACAAATCTTTAGTTCTTTTAAAAAATACCTGTTCATTGTAGAGAAAGATTAAATTGATTCGTAGAAAATCGCGAGTAAAGTATACTTGACAGAGCTACTTAACTCCTGTTGATTGAAAGTAACTAATTTAATTACAATTCAAGGTATTAAATGTAGGAAAATATTAAATTGCTTTGCGGAATATCCCCTGAAGAGCTACTTCCTTTTCATAATCCGTTTTAGGGGCAAGTATTTGATTAGGTCATTAATACTACTAACTAAAAAAATATTAAAACTAAACTGAAACAATATTTCGAACAAGTTATAAACATCAAAATACAAATAAACTTTAGTTTTTCTTTCGGAATTTATTCATCATTTCTTTATAAAATTATCAAATAAATTAAAAAAAAAATTAAAAGCAAAGAAATGTATAAAGAACTGACTGCAATCTTTTAATAGTGGAGTAGACATATGCAGTCTTTTACTGTATTAAATATTACCAACTCACTATATTTGTATTAAGTAATCAATTTTATTTTAGTAAACAATTTCTATAGTAGGGGACTAAGGTTGAAGAGAATGATTTCTTTACTCTATCAACTTGGCGCCGGAAACAGTCGGTATCATTAAAAGGTCAAATGAATAAACTCAATTAAAAAAAATATTTTTTGGTGATAAAAAGATATTATTAAAAAATGTAATAATTTTTAATGTGAAAATAACTATTTTTATCTGTAAGTGCATGTAATATACGATTTTAAATGTTAAATTTTAGTTTAGTTCTAACTTTCATTTTATTTTATATTTCTTTTAGTTCGTTAACTTTCCTTTTTTATAATTGTTTTATTGTACCGATTTTTATATAAATAAATGTTTAATTAAGATCTTCTTTATTACCACATATTATGTTGCACGCTATAAGCGGAATTTGGCTGTACCTTTTAGCTATAAGACCTTATGTAAAAACCCAAATTAGCGAGAGGATGTTCATATTCCGGCGAAGACGAATGGGAAGCCATTTGAGCCTTCTGCGATACTCGGATACATGGTCGTATTTGCTATAAGGATGTTTTAAAACTAGTAAGAATTTTAGGTACTTTTTAATTTTAAATCAAAATTAATTTTGCTTTTTATTATTCTTTGACTTTTTATTGTTTATATGAATTTTGAATTTTGTTTTATATGGGTTCTCGCCTGAAATAAAATGATTTTATTTTATCCAGGGATACATATATTCAAGGTGTTTCCCATAATTGTTTGAAATTCATATTGAACTAAACTGAATTTGTATTTTATATTTGTATTTGTAAACAAATACACTTTTTGAATTTGAATTTGAAATAAATGTTGTTTCACTATTTAAGATTTGAGTGTATAACTGAAATCTTTTGAAATTTGGTACACGTACATTAAAGTAATTCATTTCCAAGCTTAATAATCAGTATAATAATTAAATGTTTCGGGTTGCAGTATTACACCGATTTTCCCTCGTATTCATTCGCGGATTAAAGCAAAGTAGTTTAGTTTCTCATGCAAGTGTGTAGTGTACAAATTTTCAATAAAGAATACAATAAGAATACAAACAGAATACAAACAAATACAAACAAAATACTTGATTTTAGTAATAACAAACAACTTAAACAAAAGAAAAGTACTATCTCGTTTTAACAACTTCGTTAGTTTGCTAAGTTATGCACTATATTTTGAGAGATTTAATGTGAAATATAATTTATTTTGTCCTGAATGAGAACTTACCCTAAAGTATAGACTGACTCTTGTATTGGTGGAATGCACACGATCCTTCCAGTCGTAGACGCGGTATGATACATAGCTAGAACCACGTAGGGTTAGTATTGTAGCCGCTGAAAACAATTTTTTTTCTATAATACATAATGTAACTTACAAAACTTTCTCAATATATTATATTTTATATTTATTTATTCAATAAATTAAAGATATTTACAATGTACTTAAATTTAAATAATAAGGAGAACACTATATACATAATAATAATAAAGTAATTCTAAATTAAACTAAAAAAAACATAATACATAATAAAAATAAAACAAAAATATAGAATGAAGAAAAGAATTCAAAAAGCTGATCCTTCCTAAAAGACAGGCTGCGTTAACTCGTTGGATAGCAATGCTATTCCTTTGACCGAGGTACGAGCCAGCCTTTGGACTGATTTAAACCTGATAGCAATTTTTACTTTTAACTTGTTTTTTAAACTGTGGATGAATATAAAGTTCTTAACTTTTCAAATGTATATGAGTGGAAACTAAAACAAAAAAGGGAGTTTGAAGACAAAAATAGATCCATCCATTTTTGGATCCACTGATAAACAAGAAATTAAAAGCCTATTAAAATAATGAGCTTGAATTGAACTTTCAAATGATTTTATGAAATAAGTTTTCCGACTCAATAACACATTGTGTAGTTTTATTAATAGTTTATAAAGTGATTAATGATATTAAAATGTTATTTTAATCATATTTAATTATTTATTTGTCTTTTTAGGCAAAATAAGTTTTTTTTGTTAAAAAGACAAAAATAGCCGAATCTCAGTATTGGATGGAGATATTGAAATAATAAATATAATAAATATATAGGACTATATGACACACGGACGTCTGTTCCTAAGGTAGACAACTTAATGCCTGTGTTACATATGGATAATACACCCAGACTCGAGGTGGGAATCGAACCCACGACCCACGGAGCAGAAGGCAGGGTCACTGCCCACTGCGCCAACGGGCCAGCCAAATTGTAATTGTAAATTAAAAACGACAAATTTCTAATTTGAATATTTTAACTATTAACTAAGTAGATATAAAAATATGTCATTTGTATTAAGAATCCATAAAAACAAGCATGAATTAGTAATCTGAGAGAAAACATTTAATACGCAAATTAAATTTGTTACAAGCATAATATTTGGTAATGAATATTATTTTTATAATATTTTTAAACTTTTTATAGGTATAAACAATACTGAACTAGAACTTAGCAGATGTTTCCTTGTACCGAACAAGTGCTATTTAAGGTTGCCAAGAGAAATAAAAACGGGAGCTTAACTCAGACTCAGTTACAATGATACATATTATATCATTCTATATGATGATATAACCCTGCTAAATACGTTATACACAAGCAAGGCTTGCGATATAACCAATTTAGTACACACAGTTACAACAACGAAGGCTCTTTCAAACGGGCGCCATATTACCCCGCCAAGAGAAATAAAACAGGAGCGCAGCTTGAGTCACGAGGTATCACGTGCTCTAGTGAAAGGAACTCGCCGCCTCTATCATAGAGGGAAACCCGATTTCGTAACAGTCTGGATTACACGCTCCAAATTAACCTTTGCATAATAAGTTTCAGCCAGCCATGCGCCCAACAATGACTGAGAAAGGTTAGAGCAAAATAGCAAAGTAGCGCAATACTGGCTGTATAAAAACCGCAAGTAAGGGAAGTAACAATTTTAAGAAAAGAAAAAAGAACTTACAGTGACATTTCCTTCATGTAGTTCTTCCCAACGTTATCCCGGTCTTGTAGTACTAGGATCCACTTAGATTGCAGAGGATTTGGCTGTGGAGCGAGTTAAGATGATCGATTGCCATCTGACGTCATCCTCGGAACCCCCACGATCTCTACAACCTCACGACTAATATCACTCAGTGACATTAATCGGTTCCACTGTTTTACGTGCCTTCCAAAATACGGAGGAGGTCGAATATCAAATACAAACCAGTGCTAGAATGGGTCACCCATCTATCACCCGGTCGCAGCAAGAGCTACTGGTACCTATCGATCGACTCAAATGCCGACCAACTGATTAAGCCACGACCTCCTCAATCCTTCATTTGATTGTTTAACAACATTTGTTTAATAATTTTAAATGTTTTTGTAAGTAATAAATTAGCTTTTTTGTGACTTTACTTATATGTTTGTTAGTTAAATGTTATATTATATCCTTATAGGTAATCTGTGTTGGAAAAACAACGGAAAGCGAACCTTTATATACAAGATTAAGTATAACTACATACAAAACCATCCAACAGTTCCAAGACCCTTTCCAGTTATTATATAACGCGCCTTTCTCACGTCCATAGCGGTCATAAGTGCTCACAGTAAATTATAAGGAGAAAGGACCACTCCAACAGAAAAGAGAACATTTAATGACTGAAAAATATTGTGTAGACAATATATTTACTATTCGATGAATTTGAAGAAGAGAGACAAAGAAATGTAGTAAAATATAGATATAAAGATATAATACCGATGACCTAAAGGCGCGAGTATAAGTGCAAAGTAATAAATATTTCAAGAAGGAAAATTAATCCTTTAAAAATAATAAATAATGAAAGAAGAAAACTGAATAGGTGAAAGAATTTGAAGACTCAAAAATATATTATAAATAAATTCTTTAATTTATATATTAGATAGTCGAGGTGGTCGTGGTCTAATCAGTGGTCGGCATCTGAGTCGATCTCTAGGTTAAGTTGCTCGTGCTGCGACCAGGTGATAGATGGGTACCCATTCTCGCGCTGGTTTATATTTGATATCCGACCTCCTCCGTGTTTCGGAAGGCACGTGAAACAGTGGGACCCGATTAATGACACTTTGTGATATTAGTCGTAAGGTTGAAGAGATCGTGGGGGTTCCGACGATGACGTCAGATGGCAATCGGTTATCTTAACTCCCCCCCAGCCATACCCTCTACAATCTAAGCAGACCCTGGTATTTCACCGGGATAACGCTAGGAAGAAGAGATATATTAGACAGTTAATTTCACTTAGTAACTTCTTTTGTAAGTTTCAGTTCTTTTAAATTATCCTTGTATGTATAACATCGTTGGATACATATAAAAAATAACAATATAAGAGACGAACCACACATAAAACAGTAATTCGCCAGGGTCGATAGAAGGGCCAATTGAACCAAGGATATTTGAGCGAGGATCGTGACCGCATCAGCTAAACGATTTAGCGATATGGGGATTGCGGTTGTACGTAGCTATTCAATTTTGTACGAATCTGTTATATTGTCTAGAATTACAATTATTGTTTAAGCTTTAATGACTTACAAGCTATGAAACGCTTTTTATGATAAACGGGCTGGCATAATAGAGTTGCGACGCCAATGGACCACTGCACTACCAGACGGTTTGCAAATTTGCTGCTTTTGTGTAATGGAATTAGTAGAGTAATAAGAAAGGAAGCAAAAAAAAAAATAAAGATTATAACATGATATAGTACATTAAAAATGGCACGGGCATTTAGCCTGTGCTAAAAATTAAGAAAAAAAAAATAAGCTGTCTGCCTTCTTGATTACAAATACCCTTGGAGAAAATTCAAATCGAATGATGTTTTTATATAATATTAAAACTCGTAAAAGCTCAAAGATTAAGATAAAATAAAAAAATCGACTTTTTTACATATGTGTGTGTGTATGTGCGTGAGTGCGTGCGTGCGTGTGTGTGTGTGCGTGCGCGCGCACGCTCGTCCCGGCCGATTAAAATTAAAATAATTTCGAATAATATTTTTACTAACGCCCTAACAGGGTAATATGTAAAATTAAATTAAATAAATATCCTATGATATAAATTAATGTACTTGGTCCCAACATTTACCTCCATATTACTATTAATATGAAGGTAAATGTTGGGATCGAAAGGTGTAATCTTGAGTGCTTCAAGGGACCCTTTTTGGTTAATCAGCCTAAATTAATAAAAAAATAATTAATTGAAATACGTTGAGATCACTTTATTTACCCTTCTCATCCTAATTGCTTTGCCGATGAAAGATTAAGATTGCTCATTCTTATTGCTAATAGTACCAGTCATTATATTGCTAATATAATATTACACAGCTAATATTACTAACGGTACCTAAGCAAATAAAAATTTATTTACCATAAAAACTGTGTATTCCTATTTTTCTATTATTCCATATTAATTTGTTTTTTATCGACATTGAAAAATAGTACAAAATTTAATTATCGCCAAGGACGCATTAGCTTAACGTCACAAGTAGTTTTTTTCTGGACTTACGGATTTGCTTAGTATCGTATTTTTTTGTCAATTAATTCTTACATAAGCTCAATAATTCATTAGAAGGTTGTACTGACATTCTCACGTAGTTAAAAAAAATGGAGGATTTTTCTTAAATCTCCTTACAGTTAATAAAAACACTTAGGCTTGAGTCCGATATAAAAGGACGGACTCACAATTTCTTATATTCATAAAATAACGCATATTTCTAGCGTCACCACAATTTTTGAAACCGTTATTGTTTCTCTTTCATAAAACCATTACGTTTTAAAGTTACTTATAGTTTCAGCCGTTAACTTGATACTAGTAACTTTATTAAAAGACGCTGGAACTTTTAAATTTAATTAATAGTAGGGTTAAGTTGCTGGAACAAAAAAGAGAATGCAAATGAACGTAATGTACATATGAAAAGATTAAAACCACGATAGCTTAGTTTAACATTAATTAATTTTATCGTCAGTATATAAAGATAAATGCTCTTTCATTCTAGAATATTGTAAATGCTATCATCACATTTCCTCTCAGATGGATTATTTCTTATTCTGAATTTAATAATTTTTTATATTCTACTCTCTCTCTCTTCTTTAATAATTTTTTATACCACGTATATAGTATTTATTTATGTAGCAAAGAGCAAAGACTACAAACACGTATAGATAAAAGAAAGTTCGCTGTATATTCCATATGGGATCATTACATAAGGGTCACTTAAATACGAAATCTTTTATACATTTTATATTTATACTAGCTAATAATAAAATAGATTCAATTTTAGCCTGATAATATATAGCCTATAGCCTTCCTTGATACATCGGCTATCTAACACTGAAATAATTTCTTAAATCGGACCAGTAGTTCCTGAGATTAGTGCGTTCAAGCAATCAAACAAATTCTTCAGCTTTATATTATTAGTAATCAGAGGGCCTAGCACAAACAGTCTCGATGTTAGGTATTAATTTCAACTGTATGCATTTACTCTGTAAATACAACGTCTACTTAGATTTGACACAATCAGAGTGCTTAGCACAAACAGTCTCGATATTAGGTATTAATTTCAACTTTATGCATTTACTCTGAAAGTACAACGTATACTTAGATTTGACACAATCAGAGGGCCTAGCACAAACAGTCTCGATGTTAGGTATTAATTTCAACTGTCTCCATACGGCAAACAATCATCAGTGTTTAGTGGTTATGATCATACTTAAACAATTTCGTTATTGACCCAAAATCCGTCAAAGACTTGACGCAAATATTTTTAACTACCAACATTTTAGAAAGACAAGTATTTTTTTAAGTAGAACTTCTTTCTTCCAAATACACAGTAATGTTATCATTAATCACTACATAACCGATGACAAAGGACGCTTTTTCTGCTTAGTACCCAAGGCAGTGCAGTTGGCATCGTAGGAACATCCATCGTCACGCGTGTTTCGTCGAATAAGGAAAGCAGAAAACTTAAGTGGATGGCGTTAAGCATTAAAGTGGCAAACTTTAAACTATCGCTATTGTTAACACTAATTAGTAATTATTATTTTCGTGAGTGATATCACGATACGTATAACTTATTATTATTTTCCTCGATAACTTGATCGCGGCGTCTGTTTTTTATACCACACATGGCATTAATTTGTCTACATTTAATAATTACATTACACAAGCATGTTTTGATGTGAAGTACTAAAATTTATCACCTTTTCTATCTCTTAAATTCAAATGATATTTTATTCAAGTAGACTTTTACAAGCTCTTTTGAATCATCAAATATTTTAAAAGCTACTACTGATTCATTTTCATTTTCATTTTCATAAATAAATAATTAGACACCTATTTCCAAGTAATTATTTAACAAGTATGGCCTGTTAAATATGTTGCCCTTACTTCGCAATTACTTCTGATACAAGCTTTTAATTTTAGCTTAGTAGAAACTAAACGGGAATATTAGACATGCCTAATGCATGGTTAATAGTTCTTTTCGAAAAATGTCTTAAGTATTTATTAGATCGTACGATGTTTAATCGAAGAGGATATTGTTAAGTATAGCATTAATTGTATTGTTGCATTTTTTTTGATACAATTATAGCGTTAACTAAAGTTATCCTACGAAATATTGATCATTTTTAAGGGTTTACCAAATAGTTTACGACCCATTCTCAGACCTACCAAACATGCTCAAAAATTCTCATAAGAATCACTCAAGCCGTTTGGGAGGAGTTTGGCAACACGAGAATTTTATATATTAGATGTATATAAATATATAAATGTTATTTCAAAACAAAATTTTCTTATGTTCACATTTTATAATAACAAATAACTTTTTTTTTTTGTTTTAGTCTACGTCTCGGTTGGTTACTATCACGACCATATTGGGTTGATGCAAGCCCTGGATGCAATGAAATTGTTAGATTCAGGTAATTCATACATTTGTTTTAGTTTTCATAACGGCAATTTTAGAAAAGTTAAATTGCAAAGAAAATGAATCGCTCGTTTGATTTTTTAATATAATAATAATAAATCTTTATTGCGACAAACTCACATCAATATCACAAATACAACTTACGTCTATATTTCATAAGTGGTACAAAAAAGCATTTGTGCAAGTAGGCGGTCCTTATGTCCATAAACTAGGTAATTACCTGTATCTTAGTTAACAGTGCCCTCCTTTTAAAAACAGGTCATTAAAGAATTTATAGACATTCGAAAATTAAAAGTGTGATGTTTAGATCTAAAAATAGATGTAGCGTGAAGGAATCAATAGACAGAATTGAGATACATATTGAAACTTTATCATAAGAATAACAAATGAGAAAACAAAAGTGTGATACATTAACGTTAAGATATTCGTATGGAATCGGAGCCTCCACGTTGCCGTATCAATTCCTTGCGTAAAAAGTATGGACGCATAAATTGGACGCGCTTAGACTGATATATACGTCTAGATGTCCCCTTTGTTGTCCCAATACCCACCCCATTATTATGAGAAGTAAAGTTTTGGCGACGTAAAAACTATACGCCAGTTGTAAAATTAAGTTTATATAGTCTACATTGTGAGTTGCTTAAGTCTCAAGTGAGTTTTAAAACAAGTAGATGATCTTAGGGGCTTTGGGGACTGGAAGTTCATTCTCTCTATCGGAAACGCAAAACTGCTGGTAGATGCTACGGATAACCCAAAAAATGGCAGCTTCTTGGCTCAAAGGATAAGCTTAGCTTTCCAAAGAAGCAACGCTGCTAGCATTTTGCGTCCTCTACTGCAAGGGGCAAATTTTAACTATTTTTTTAATAGTTTTACAGTTAGTTTTACATAGTATTTAGTTTTATATATTTTGTTATTTAAGTACTTCTAATGGTCTTTATTTAGTAGATGACAGTAAATATAGTAAATTCATTTTGAGTCTTCCACTTCTCGTCCTTATTTCGTTTTTGCTAAAAAAAAAATTGTGATTTTTAAAGCTTATAGGCAGGCCTTTTTTATCACTTCACTTCTTCCAAGTGGACAGGGTTCCACGCGCTCATTTCATGTTCAATTTTCTTTTAACGTTTAATGTCAATTTTTCGATATGATCTTTTGGGGACACTTCTTGCTCCCAAGTGCAGCCACAAAAATGCCTTGCTTATCTTAGTGATAGTAGTAATATTGCAACTGGATTATTTATATTAGAAATCCTTATATATTAACAACTGGAACACAAATCAAAATCATGTACCTATTGGACTAAATTTTATGATCCCATATTTTGGCTCCAATCCAACATATTGTATCGTGAGTTACTGTAATCCATAAATATAGGAAACATTAATAAATTGCCAATTTCGGCACTTATTAAGTCCTAGCATATACCTATTACATACATATTTAGACAAAGCAAATTTATGTATGAATTAAGACCTTACTTGAACATTTTGTTCGGACTTAAATAAAAGTAAAAAAATCGTGATTTAGATACACACTTGATTTAAAGGTAATAATTTTGAATATCTGACTTTTACTTCTTTATTATATCTAAAATAACATCCAACTTTTAGGGGAATACGCAGTTATAGGTGTGGACGTTGACAAATACGAACCTGAAGAGGCTAGTCGGTACCTCTCCGGTCCTCTGCGTAAGGAACCCGGTGCGAAAGTCTCCAAGGCTTTTCGCTCTTTTCTAGCAGTTGCCCCATCTCCCGCACCTTCTTATCCAGCCTTTGCTAAAGAAGTAAACAGAAGATTACAAATGCCGCCATTCAATTTCACCAATCCCCTACTCGCTCTGGGCGGAGGTAAAGTGGTAAGTTTCATGTGTTCTTACGCACCACCTACTCTTTTACCACTTCATATATTTCCTTGTCCTAAAGGTCGTGTGGAAGAAATCGCTCTTCAGCGATAACACCGCCTTTTGTACTTCTTTTCTTGCTGTATGTTACTTTCATATCTGCTAATTCCTTTTGTGGTGTACAATGAAAAGTATAAATAAAAATAAATAAATAAATAAATTTATTATAATATTCTTTGCTTAATATTTAATTAGTGGCTGGCATTTGAGTCGACCGCTGAGTTAAGCAGTTCCCAGGCTTAACGCAGCCGAGTGATAATGCATGATCAATTCTATCAATGACTTTTAAATATCCCATCGCGTACATGTTTCGGAGTGACATTAGTCGTGTGATTGTATACAGGGTGACATTGTCGCGGTTAGGATTAGGTTTCCAGGGTGTTCGGTACATGCAATGTGACTACTAGGTAATGTTATTTGACAAACGCTTTGAGTATATGCTTATATTAGTATCTTATAATAACAAGAAGGTGCTTACTACACGTTAATAAACATGAAGTAGTTTTATTTTAAGCAACTCTATTATTGATTACATACTCTATGCTCTCGGCAACCCACACAAATAAGATGAGGGTCTAAGATATAACAAACGCTTTGAGTATATGCTTATATTAGTATCTTATAATAACAAGAAGGTGCTTACTACACGTTAATAAACATGAAAATATTACGTCCAAACATTTATCCTGCTGTTAGGTTATTCTAGAATTCAAGAAACATATGACTTTGTATTTAAATTTGACTTTTGCAGTTTGTTCGAATATTTTTAATGGCTTTGACGTGAGATTTTGAACCAAAATTTCAATTTCAATCTCCACTCACGAATTTTGCAATGGAAATTCCAATCTAACGTTGGATTTGAATTTCTATTGTAAAATTCGTCAGTAAAGTTATTGCTTGTTTTTTTTATTTATTTTCAGAGTATTTGCCAGAAAAATATTTGTACCGAAACAAACGGAGATGGAATGGCTGGTAACGGAATCTAAGGCCGATGTTGAAATGTTGAAGAAGTTAGAGTCAAAGGATTTGAATGTCGATAATGTAAGTTTGAAACTAGTTTTGTTGTTTTTCCCAATAATATGAATGATTTTTTTTTGTCGTTTTAGCAATAACGTGGGTACCTAAAAAAATACAATTATGTGATATGTATAAAAAACAAAAGCACTAATTGGTAAAATTTCCACTGTAAAGAGGTTATATGTTATATGTAAATTTTAGTTTTCAAGATATTGTCGTGGTAGATTTTGTGGTTTAAGTTAAATAATTTTAATACATTTACAAATGGACTGAATTATTAATACGAAAAATACTGGTGATAACTTTTTTCTATCCATTCCATTGGATTTTGAATTCAATTTGGCTTAAAATTGAAAACAAAATCCGCTTCCAGATAGCACTAATAGAAGCCCACAAACAAAGTTTCACCACGCGGAAAAGTCTATTTACGCCAAAAAAATTAGAGTTAGAATTTTCTTTGTTACTTAAAATTGAGCAGCTTTGAATATCAATTTTCGTTTTTTACATAATTATTATAAATTTAAATAAATGTAAACATAAATTTTTTTTTTAATAATTTTTTTTCAATTATAATTAATTCAACTTTATTAATAAAAATAGGATCAGTTCCTTTAAACTTGGTCTGGTCGAATGCATAACTAAACTTGGTCTGGTTAAATACATAACCAAACTTGGTCTGGTCGAATGCATAACCAAACTTGGTCTGGTTGAATGCATAACCAAACTTGGTCTGGTCGAAGGCATAACCAAACTTGGTCTAGTCGAATGCATAACCCAACTTGGTCTGGTCAATTGCATAACCAAACTTAATCTGGTCGAATGTATAACCAAACTTGGTCTGGTCGAATGCATAACTTATATCATTATATAAAGGCATATTTTGTAGCACCAGCCAATTTATGGATTTGCTAAAGTATAAGGCGAAATAAAATCGTGAAAGATTTTTCAATGTCATAAACGATTAAAAAAAAAAAACATTCAAGTTTTAAATCTTTTTTTATAAGAAAGCGTTTTAAGACCGTTGGATTCCAACGAATGAACACATTCAAAATGAGAAAACGAAATGATTTACATAAATCAATACACGCAAACGCTATTTCGTGAGCGGAATTCATACCTATTATAAAACGGCTTTTAAACTCATGCGTATGTTATATCGAGATTGCCCAACTAGATTCGAACTCGTTACGGGTCCTTCATCATGAGCTTGCTAGAAACGGTGCTAGTCTGGCAATCCCGATTTAACATTCGCTTGAGTTTAAAAAAGTCTATGACTAAGATTGCGATATGTGTGTAAAGAAACTAGGAAACTAACAATTAATAAAGCTTCGGCAGTTCAGAAATCTCTAAAACCTCGAGACGTACAAAGATGAAACTTGGCAGGAAGGTAGTTTACAGTCAGTAGCCATCCGCGAAAAAAGGATAAAGGATAAATCGAAAAAGGTAAGGTGAAGGTGAATAATTTTTACCCATTTTGAATAGTTTATTGCTAATAATATTGTCGATAAATTTAATATACGATTATGTCCTTTAATAACAATTCACTTAGGTCTATAATCAGGTAGACAGTGTTCTGTGGGGAGTTTTCTATAAAAGAAAAACAATTTAATGAAATATTAAAATTAAGCTGAATAGCCTTTGATAATACAGCCTCCGGCCTAATCCCTTAAACGAATAATTTAATGCTAAAAGATGAAGTTAATATATCTAAAGATCACCTCTCCATCAAATAGCCGCGGGGCAAATTTACAATTAGCGAATATGCCTTGAAAGTTAATCTGCATAATTCTCAGAGACAATATTATGACTGAGGGTAGTTACGGTTTATATAGGAAAAATATTAGAATAATTTTTATTTAGCTACCTTTTATGTTTTGGATGAAAAGTATTTGAAGCCTTTACTGTAATCTTTAAAATATTTAAAGTTATAAAAACAACTCACTTGAGTTATAAAGGTATGGATTCCTCACATAGAAACAGGCCAACTTACATTCTCAATTATTAAAATAGAATTTTTCTTTTATATTTCTAGCTTGACCGTATTTGATAATATTTCCATTTGCAACTTTTACATTGTTATGAATCATTAGAATAAAATAACAACTATGAATTAAGAAACCCTTGTAAACTTAGCTTTTAAGTCGTAAATTTTCTAACCAAATTATTAAATCATGAAAAAAATAAATTATACATATGACTTTCATAAGTGCTTATAAAAGAAGTCTATATGAATAAAAAAAATTTGATTTTGACTTCGTATAATATATTAAATAAATGTCATGATCACTCGTTTAAAAAAATTCTTTCAACTTTTTGTTCAGCGACGCCAATGCAATATGCTGTATGTGGGCTCTGTTTTCTAGCAACTTTATACTGTGTTTCAAATCAGCCACTTCAGATTTAACGTTAACGTAATCCATTATATCGGGGACTTCATAAGCCAGTCTGACTCTCTTCACGTCTTCAAATTTCTCAGCCAAAGTATTAGTTTGCACTTGAATAACTTCCCGTTCTTTATCCAAATCCACGGTTTGTTTCTGTTTCTCTTTGATGGAATTTAATATGTTACTTAAATAATTGTTCTGCTCCATCATGGCTTTCTTGTGTATCGTCAGGTTCAGGTTCGCGTCGCCGGTCATCTTCTTCAGTTCGGCAAGTTGCTGCAATTTGTACTCTATGATTTCTTCACATTCCCTATTTTCTATTTGCAATTTTTCAAAATCCACAGCTCGTAAGCTTTCGCTCAGTTCGGCTTTGATTTTGATCTGTCCTTTGAACTTACTGTACTGCGAGTTCAAAGTGCTCGTGCGAAGTCTAAGTTTGCCGATCTGGCTGTCCGCGATTTTGACCCATTCAGTCATGAAACGTATCCAGATTTCGGCGGGAATCCTCTGCGCTATTTTGTCCCATCCCTCGACGATCACTTGCTGTGCGAACATCTCGCTCGCCCTCTTAATGTCCTTCTCCCTAACTCCGATTTCTTCTAGCTGCGCTTTAAGCAGAGCATGATGTTTTGCCGCTTTCTTTCTGGCCCTTTCTAAACAAAGTATCAATATTTCCATTTCTGCGGCCACTATTTCGGCGCGCTCTAGGACGTTGATCCTCGGCCCGGAACCTATGATTACCGTTCCGCTTACTTTGGCTGAGGAATCTACGCGTCTCGTTGAGGCTCTTGAAGGACTCGTGAGCATTCTGGACGGGCTCATCAGCGATTCCATGGCAAATTTGGACGTTTGAGACTTTATGAAACTGCCCACATTCAGCGATGAGTTGCTCTGCATTTTTGCGGCGTAGTCTAAAGCTTGCTGTATGCCGTGCATTAACGTGGGGTCCAACCTCATTATCGTCCGTTCGAATATCTCGTTTTCTAAAGACAATATCCTTATTTGCTGCTTCACATCGTTAACTTGTTTTATTAATTCAGCGTCCGTGATTTCCTCGGTCTCGTTGATGAAATGGGAGTCCGATCTCGAGTGTTGGCTCATGCTGCTTCTGTGCACGTGCCATTGGGACATTATTAAAAAAAATGCTTTAAAAATTAGTGGTAAAGGATCGAAAACCTTCGCGTCAAAACGATCGTACTGACGGATTCGATGACGTTTTCAGATTTTACCCGCAATGGAATTGTATTCACCTCTTATTTGGTACACCATAACGTCTACTTTCGTATATCTTTCGTTAGCCAAAGGTTTGGATATTTTGGTTTATGCGTCAATAACAACAATTGCTATGGAAACTTATAAATAGGTTTTCATGTCAATGCCATTTGTGGAAATTTAAATAGCCTGACCTAGTGACCTGCGACGAATAACGATCTATTTATAAACGTGTACAAATTGAAGTATTTTCTCCTCTGTCGTTATTATTTTTTATAACCATACAATACCGTAGTTAAAATCGATAGGATATTGTAAACATTAAAAGAGCGGTACTCATTCCTAAAGGCAACGCAATTGCAATCATTCAGGTGGCAAGTTAGGGTCCTGCAGGTGGGTATAAGGATAGATCCTTACGTACATCACACTTTCCTTCGACCGGTTAAGGTATTGAGCTACTGAGGCTATATTGGACATACCTAAAAAGTAGTTAATATTAATAAAAACCCTTTTCTACAGACTTTATAGCTTGCAGTCTATTTGGTATGCAGCCGAATTGGTTAGGCGTGTCGGGGTACCAGTACCTTTTACTCACATAAGATCGGCGGTAAGTGGTGGCAATGCTGTCACGTCAAGTGATGGTATTGTTGTCGCTCGGTTGTCGCGTTTCGTTCGGTTTGTAAGAGTTCCCTGTGGCTTAAACTTCTATTTAAAAGCTGGGAACGCATCTGCGAGCCTTCTGGTGTTGCAGATATTCATGGGCGTCCGTAGTTAATTACCGCTTGCTCGTTTGCCCTTCGTAAAATAACAAAAGGGACATTTTAAATTGTTGATTGTATTATTAACTGGCGTTTGTTACAGTCATGAACGCAAGAAAATGTACTGGGAACAGTTGGAGTTACGCTGCAGATCTTTATACCGTCCACCCAGCGGACAGCCGCCCACTGCTGGGAGACCTGTGCAGGTGAGAGCTGCAGTCTATCATGGAATTACTCTTCTTCTCCTACCTAACATTATCCCGGTCTAGTACCGTGTAAATTGAAGAGAATGTGGCTGTAGGGCGAGTTAGGATGACCGAACCACCAGCAAGTTGATTTCCTACTATATAAAAAAAATTGTAGCGCAGTAATTTGAGTCATAATTTTTTTCGCATTCAAGTCTGCACTACACTAGTTTTAAAAAAGTTGAAGTATTTTTGTGTTCAATAATATTCTGAAAAAATGTCTCTTTTAAAATTTTGTTTGGCCCTTCTTACATCCATCAAGGTTCGCAGTTTTTTTTTATACGACAAGAGGCAAACGGGCAGGCGGTTCACCTAATGGTCCGATATAAAAATTCTTTCAGTGTTAGATTAGATAGCCCATTTATCGAAGAAGGCTATATATCATCGCGTTAAAATTGAATCTAATTTTTTTTTGTCTAATTTATTCAGTAGTTCCTGAGTTTAGTGCGTTCAAGTAAACAAATAAACTTTTCAGATTTGTATATTTATTTATTTATTTAATTTTACATAATACCCTGTCAGGGCGTAAGTAAAATATTATTCGAAATTATTTTAATTTTATATTATTTTTAATGTCAAAAGGTTTTATATATCTCTATAAGTCAACTTATATAGCAATAAATACTACAAAAAGAATAAATATAGCAAATAGATGATTACTTATTATTAACCGTACAATATAAAATTGAAATATTTTTAGTGCTATATATAATGAAAAAGAGGCAATGAAACATGTAACCAGAACCGGGCCTCTATTATTGCGCCATATGTCTTGTTAAATGTGCCTAACGACTTATCGTGAAGTCCAGAACTAGTACATTTTTGTTCGACACATTTATTTTCTGATCTGATTTTGATATAAGATGCGTTTAAGTCACGGCTTGGTGAGTAGAAAGCCTTACATAAGCGTGAGGTAACAGCACACAAGGTGGTCGTGATACTGTTTACAAAACCAGTTTTGATAAGATTTTATTTTTATAAAAAGTCCGGCTTTGGTCATAAAAAACACTTGTTCCGTATCATTTTCTTATGTTCTTGAGGTGTGAGAAAGAGGTACTGGTACCCGGACGCGCCGGCCCAATTCGGCTACAAGCATGGCGCTACCTCTAATTAAAGTTTTAGTTTTTCCTTGATCCATAAACTAAACTCTAATTGCATTCTAAATTTGAAGCTTCCATGTCTGCTAGAAGTGCCTTAGAATTTTGATGATTGGTCAGTCAGTGAGTGACAAATTAGGAAACTTTGACTAGTAATAGTTCTTAAAGTACTGGGTCAAATTGAATGAAGTACAGTAACAATCTCTTTGTTTTGCTGATCAGCCTTTGATTTGTATTCCAAGAGTTCTTTTATTCTTCTTCTTCACATTTTCTTTATTGTCATAGTTTTTCTTCTTTCCCATATTGTTTTTCAGGCTTAAGCTTTTTCTTGGCATCTTTTTAAGTCAAGATTCTCCCCTATTATATTTTCTTTTATACGTGCGAACCATCTACAAGGAAATAAAACCGCATTATTAACCTCAAACATAAACAGACAGAGCCCTCAACTTTATTTATATGTATATACACAAGATATAGATGCATTGGCTATTTACGGTCTTAATTCTTATTTAGCTACTTTTATGTCAGACCTGTAAATTACTCTTAATAATTTTCAGTCAAATTAATTGTTTTTATTATATAAATTTTATTAATAAAAAGTATTAATATGTGATGTTAAACTTCATCTATAAAAATAGCACAAGATCTATGTCTATGGAGCTTGTCAAGATTCTACGTCCAATAGTTTAGAAATTAACAAAAAAATTAAGAATACTAAACTACCATATTACATTATTTCTAACGACTATCTGCGTTAATTATGAATTTCTCAGACAAAATTTTTCGTTACAATTTTAGTCATTTACGTAAACACACAAATTAAAAATAATAATAACACTTATAGGCGAGTTATACGTTTAATAAAGCGTACAATTTTATCTAGAAATACTTTTCCTTTTATACGTATTTTTTTTCTGCTGAGTAAATGTTTTATGTTTCGAAAAAGTTATGTATGACAAAATTGTTCTCTTTTAAAAGTTCTAAATAAAAGTCCGCGACAGCATATGTCCATCTTTTAAGGTTGGCTCAGTACAACTTTTTGCTAACCAAATTTGTTCTACAATAATGCATTATTTTATCCAATATAGGAACTGGAACATCGTCTAGCCAAATTTCACGAGCGCGAAGACGCGATCTTATACGGGTCGTGCTTTGTGGTTAGGCCACGACCTCCTCGTATATATGTATATGTTGATTTGGTTTAATTTATAAAGTTTTGTAGAAAGGCACACCAAGTTGGAAAGGTGGTCAGCGAGTAGTCGGGAGCGTTGGTAGATATGCTCAACCGCCACAACGGAAGAAGAAGAGGTGTATATACACTATATAGCGATGGTTTGTAGAAACTTCGCTAGCGTGAGGTAGATTTTGTATGATACGCGACAATGTTTGTATGATACAAGGAGGCAACTGCTTGCCATCCAGCGTAGCTAGCGAGCATGACGTCAATAAGGCTCGCTAGCGAGAGGTTATCACCTATCTGTGACACCATCAGGTTACGTTGTGCGCTCCATGCTGGTTTATAAAAATAGTTGGGATTTCGCACAAAAAAATTAAAATCCTTCAAAGTTTATTAAAATAATTGAAATAACTTTGATATTAATTTGATAATATTAATCGATAAAGTAATGTTCTTGGAAGTCCTTGAAACGCCGCCATCTCGTAAACTCATAACCGACGATATTATCGCATAAATTAGGGTCGCCAACTGCTATTAAGGATTGATGTCATAATTTCAATACTTGTCTTCAAAAATTAACATATTCTTGATTACAATAAGACGTAATTCTACGTGGATCCCAGTTGCCAACCCATTTAATAACTATATTATGGCGTAGGACTACATTTTTACACTGGTATTAGATCTATGATATCTAAATAATTTAACGCAGATTTTTATGTTCTCATTTGTATATAGTTCAGTCAACCCTAAGATACAAAACGAAAGACTAATAAAATAAAAGTTTACTTTTCAAAATAAAGTGAAAATGAGTTGTAACCCTATGCTACAGAGCGTAAATAATATAACCTGCTTAGACCAGTTACGTAGCTCGGTCTATCGCAGCTTACACGTACCTTATACCGAATTGCTGTATGAGTCGAACAATAGGTACCTTATGTATGTTAAAATATGTGTGAATCGTTGTTATTCTGTCTGCTCGTAATGTGTAAACGTCTATTGTCTGTGCGCTTTAATTGTGCGCGGTTGTAGACACTGAGATGGTGCACATTCGTAAGGCTTGCATTTGCAAATGCGAAAGATTCGCACTGGCTTTTGCAGGAGGGTCGCGCCATTTTTATGGTTTGAAAGAGGGAGGGAGGGCTTTATTTAGAAAAATGCTCTGCCCTTAAAATCAAAGAGGGAACAAAATCACAATTAAAAACAATCATTCTTATAAACAAATAGGCACATTAACATAATAAAAGAACTAAAATAAGAGTTGCAGCAGTGCAAATGTACTTAAAAGGGTAATCTACTTAGTTACGCAACTGATTTTCAGTAGTTCCTCCCGTGTGAACGATAAATTCTTATCTTTTTTTAAAAAGCAATAATACCTATAAATACACACACATTCAGGCGCGCACACACATACGCACACACACACACATATATATTTTTAACTTTGATTGCTTTTCGTTTAGTAGTTTCTGCATTGATTCGCTCTCGCTTCAAGTGCGAAGCGAGTATGGTAAATTTAATTTAAAACAGATTTTTTTTTCGAGATGATGCCGTAGTTAGGATGTGTTTAAAATAAACGGTTAATGTTTGATTTTGCTATTCGCATTCACATTTGCATTCTCATTTCGCAAGTGTCTTAAGTAGGACAAATAAGTGTAAAGATTGTGCGAGTTTTCGTTGAGTTAGGATACAGAATCCTTTCTACCGTCTTTTACATTTTACCGATGATTAAGCCATTATTTAAAAATCCCAAGAAAACACACCAATTTTATTTATACCAGACAGATCCGCGTGCACGCCGAAACAAATACGAGCATATCGCTTATATATGTACATCGCAAAAAAACAACTGCATAGCCATTTTTTCTCACCTTGACCTATCTCACGTTTCTATGAGTGGCTGCATTGCAGTTTGGCTGAAACAGTCGAGAGAAATGAACACGTATAATATAATTGCTTACGAAGGCTATTTATTTTAATTTCAAGTTGCTATCTAAATAATGTTAGAAATTAACAAAAACTTTTTGCTTTTTATCTTATAGAGACTACCTTTTAAATAAATTAAATACGAGTAGAATGAAAAGAATGATTTTGCATGAAATGCTAAACTATTTTATAACTCCGTATTCTATCAATGATTTTGCATATGACTAATATTCCCGTGAGGAATGTTTGCGACAAAATTCCTGTAGAGTCGAGACTATAACTGGTTATCTTACAAATGTAACTCGTCCCTTTCTACTGTTGCGCTATTGAGACTAAGTATTAGATATCATTTTAAATAGTTTACACCCAGTGTCATTCGATTACGATTTTCCCCATACGTTACTAACTGCACCTCTGACGGTTATAACCAACGCTCAATATAAGGGGCGCCGTTAGTCGACTTAATCTCTTATTAGGGGTGCCTACAGCCAAACATTTTCTTCTACTTATTATGTATAAGGGATAATATCTTTATATTCATCTTTACATAAATATTTTATTCTTCTACATGTGGTCGCTGGAACTCTTTCTATGAATCTTTTGTGTTTGAGTGAATTCACTAATTGGACCCTACAGGTGGCCTGAAATAAGGTTTTTAATGGAATGTAATATTTTTATTCTAAGATGTTATGCGTGCGTTTACAATAAGATATGTTTTAACTATTAATATAAAACATTTCTTATTGTAAACGTTATAATAATTTAAAACGCCTTTAAATGTAAGTCATAAACTTCTAATAGGGACAATTTTATCTTATATGTTATTTAACGTTTGCTAAATCGGTGGTTTTCTATATAGTGGAGTTCCGATACATTCATTCAACATTGCAATTAATTTCTTTACGTTGTTATATAACAGTAAATTTTTCAATGAGCTAGGAGAACAGGTTTATACTGCATCTGTGCTGCATTGAGCGTTCGTGGATGCCTATTTTCAGTATTAAATTATCACTATAAATAATGAAGACAGAGTTTCAAAAAGTTAGTCTTTCTTTTAGGAAGTATTTGAAATATCTACAAAACCTCAAACCCCTTTTTTAAATTATTTTTAATTGTTTATTATACATTTTAAAGCGCGTAATTTTTGGCACAAACGACACCGCCAAAAAGTTTCATTAGCGGGAGAGCCAATGTTTTCTCCCTCCTTTGTCGTCGCGACGGAGAAAAAGATAAAAGGAAAAACACCGCTCCAGTTTCTTTTTTGGCTGAAAAAATCGCTGGCAAGGGTTGCTTCTGTGATAATGAAGCTGTGTGCGACCTTAAGAACATTTTTTCTACGTGCGGGAAATATTATGCATAAGTCCGGGATTTAAAATCGTCCTGCTTTTTCTAATTATAGACCGTACAGATATTGCTTTAGAATGTCATATAAACTTAGTAACTATAGGAATAACGTACAAACATATTTAATTATACTTATTACTACTTCCTAGAGTTATCCCGGTTAAGTACCAGGGTCCGCTTAGATTGCAGAGTATTTGGCTGTGGGGTGAGTTAAGATGACCGATTGCCATCTGACATCATCCTAGGAACCCCCACGATCTCTTCAACCTTACTATTAATATCACTCTTTGAACTAACGTCTATAAAAAAGTCAACGTACGTTTTGATCACGCTATTCATTTATTGGAAAATGTGACCGATAATTTTTTATAAAAGATAAGCAGATTATTTTTTTTTTTATAAAATAGCCAGTTATATTATCGTAATTAGATGAATAATATGCATAATATATCCTGCAAATAAACATTTCACGGGTATATAGATAAAAGGGTCGACATTTCTAACGTTTAAAGCTTAAAATAATTTCTGTGTGTATAAATCGCTTGGCATTAGTATGCGTGAGGATTTAATTTTAATAATTCGCACTAAAAATGCATTTTTTATAAAAATATTATCATTCGCACAACCTTTATAAACTACTAGCTGTGTCCGCGACTTCGTCCGCGTAAAATTAGGTAAAAAAAATAAGTTCAATTTAGCGTGATGATATATAGCCTATAGCCTTCCTCGATAAATGGGCTATCTAACACTGAAAGAATTTTTCAAATCAATCGTTGAAAATGTCAATAGATTTTACTTTTGATAGTTTATTGTACTAATCTAATACGCAATGGAAATATTAGTTAAGTAACTTCAACATTTGCTGTCGGAATTCACTGAAAATAATTTCCCTAATGTAATTCAAGTCTCTACATACATCTAATAGTTTTTTTTATTCATTTATTCAATAATATTGAACCACCCCGGAAGGGTATTACATCAATGATAATTAATTTATAATTTCTAGTCACGATCTTCTCAATACACTCTATGGAAAGATCCTTTCTTAGCGAATGACTTCTACTACCACGTCCACGCCAAATTTCATCTCTGTACGTCCCGTAGTCTTCGGGATTTCATGTTAGGAGACCTTTTTTCTGTACTTCCACCAGCTGTTTCTCGCGACTTCATCCGCGTAAAATTGCGAGAGATCTTCTCAATACACTCTATGGAAAGATCCTTTCTTAGCGAATGACTTCTACTACCACGTCCAATCAAATATAAACCAGCGCTAGAATGGGTCACCCATCTATCACCCGGTCGCAGCCAGAGCAACTTAACTTAGCGATCAACTATCAATATTCCCCGAAAACATCTACCTAAAACTACTTACCACCGTCAATCATCAATGTAATGTATAAAAAATATATGTATAATATATAATCGGGTCCCACTGTTTTACGTGCCTTCCGAAACACGGAGGAGGTCGGATATCAAATATAAACCAGTGCTAGAGGTGGCGCTAAGCGCCCGCGCCGGTATAGCAGTCAAGAAGTAGTTGAAAAAGTCGTCGTCGTCGTTAGGTTCGAACTGCCAGCCGGGCCCGTGCAATTTCGGCAAAAAAAAAGGTTCTTTGCGGAGTGTTCGAAGCTGGACCCCGTGTAATTCGGTGCGGAAGGCCACAGCCTACATCGAGACTGGAATTCTTCGGCGGCGTAATACCAGCAATCAGGTTAGTGGAGCATTTTCCATACCTTCACACTCTTAACCACTTCTTTATTTCATTATTTCATTAATAAAATAATTTATCATATTCGTTTCCTATGTAACGCTTTTACGAACAAATTGGTTTTGATTTTTTTATTTATGTTACAAGGGGCAAACGAGCAGGCAGCAGGCAGCTGAGTGGCAACCGACGCCCATGGACATCTGCACGATCAGGAGGCTATCAGATGCGTTGCCGGCCTTTGATGACGAGTTTTGGCCACCGGGAAGTCTAATAAGAATAAGAAAATATTTATTTGCTATATCATCACACCGCATACAGAAACATGTAAATATTAAACAATATATATATATACCATATACACTAACCATTTGAAGACAGTCACAAAAACAAGCAAACAATAAAATAAAAACTATAACAACTTTTTATAAAAAGAGAAAAAACAAATAAAAAAAGGAAAGAAATCAAATTATAAAAAAGTAACACAGAATATAATCTGTGCATGCAGTGCAACGGTTGGCCGTCTGTACGGGGGCCGCGGTGGAGCCACTGTTCTTGCTGTACACCGACTGAGACCTGGAAGCATTTAAAATTGTCGTTATTGAAATATAAATCCCATATCCTGGCATAATTATAAACACGGCTTTTTAACTCACGTGATTAAAATTCGGGTTTGCTCGATTTTGGGATCTGTTCCCATCGCGACACCGCTACGATGCGAGGCTCATGAGTAAGGACTTGTCGGACAAACATGTTTTTAACCGACTTAAAAAAAAAGGAGGTGATATGTTCGAAGTGTTTAGTTTTTTTTATGTATGTTCACGAATTTCTCCGTCATTTGGGCACCGATTTTTAAAATTCTTTTTCTATTAATCGCGCGAGTTAAAGTCTTGTTTATATTTTAATAAATATGAAAGCCACTCGATAATCTCTTCATCTTACTTTCCTTTCTTTTCCTTAAAGCCGTTTCCGAGTTTTAGCAAGACTAACGAACAACGATTGATTTTTATATATACAGATTAGTATAATTTATGCAGCAAATAATAATAATATAAGCAAAAGCACAAAGCTACTTCTACGAAGACGTGATCAAGCAGCCAGAACACCAATAATTACATTTGACACGAGGATCCATCAGACCTGTGGAGGGTGTGGCGAGCTGGTGGCGGGGACCGGCAGTACATGGACTTCGTTCCAGAGTACAACGGCTCAGTGGTATCTGGTCGAGGAGCGGCCGCCGAGCAATAAGTTGGGGCATGGCGGTAGTGGTGATGCGAGGGGAAGGCCGGCTTATCCAGATCGTCCAGGTCTCTGGGCGAAGAGGCCCGGGAGTTTGAGTTGGCTCGTGGCCTTCTGGTACCCCATTCGTGGAGCAACGCACAGGCGATACCGCCCCCAATTCCCCCAACCCAGGACACCCAGTGGCTTTCCCAGCGTGATAGCACGAATGAGGGTCCCAAAGATCGAGCTGGATTTAGAGATGGCATCTGGAACAGAAACAAACATTTCTTTTCATATATTACAATAAACAAACGGATAGGCGGTTCATCTAAGTGGCTACCGATGGACATCTGCACCACCAGAAGGCCGACAGATGCCTTGCCGGCCTATAAAGGCAAGTTAAGGCTTATAAACCGAATAAAACGCGACAACAATACCATCACTTGACGTGACATTACCTCCACTTCACGCCAATCTTATGTGAAACATACAAGCATGTCGCAATATCACGAATTTATTTAAAATCATTAAAATTGTACATGAGCAATTTTGTACAAACAGAAAATTAGACAAACCTACTGTGGGACAGATAATGGCTTAAAATCCGATTGCAGCGCCACCAAGCGGTTCTAAACTGTTAAAACTAAACCATTTAGAAACAAAAAAAAATTAGGAGTTCTGGATTTTAATGACATACACGAAGAAGAAAGATAAGATTTATATTCATGATTATAAAGATTAAAATATAAAGTTGTGTTTTTTAAACTTTTATGTTTTATCTTCAACATGCACAACATATTCTGAATGTTACCAATTGCACAACAAAGTAAAAAGCATCATCGCTCTCATGACGAATTGTAAAGAATTTAACAGTTTCAGGATCGTACCACATTCGACGATACCAGCACCCCATTTACAGCTTTCGTGGCATACAAATAAAGGCGATTTCTTAATGACAAAATATTTACTCTCGTTCCAGAATTTCGTTCGATATTTTTATATTTTATTTTGGAGCGGAAATGAGCGAGCAATTTTAAAAGTCTCCATTGAGAGGACTGTACGCTATTTCTTCACTGTAGTTCCAACAATGGAACTACCTGCGGGGATTCTGCATTAAATTCGTCCTCCTTTCATTGGATGGGGATTGTAAGCTGTAATTAGGCCAGCATTGCTATTCTAGCTAGTCGAATCTCATTCGTGAATTCACTTACATTAGCGAATAATCGAAAATAAAAGAAATTAAATACATATAAATAAAATTGAAGGGTCTGTTTGTAACGTCGAAATTATTTTTTTTATTAATTGCATATGACTGCATGTACGATGCCTATAACAAAAACGCAACTTAAAACATATTTGTCTTTGTCGGTCCGTCTGTCTCTTTGTTCCGGGTAATCGCCGAAACGGCTGGACCGATTTAGAGGAGACTCACTGTTAGGTGGCTGATTTCACGAGGAATTACATGGGCTTCTTTGCTTTTAGCTCAATAATAATTAAGGTTCACCATGAAAAAATAAAAATCCTAAATTTAACAAAATCACTGAATTCACACGGCCCAAGTCACGGGTTACAGCGGGTTGAAAATAAAATTAAACATATTTTTTTATTGTTTGTAATACGTAATAAAGAATAAACCTGTGCTTTTGTTTATGGTAGTTGAATAAACTTATGACATTTTCACCTAACGCCTAAATATTTCTGGTTTAAAAGGTAAATAGATAGATAGATAATCATTTATTGCATAAACTGTGATTACAACTGTGACACCATTCACAGTTCTTTATCAACAGTTTGCCATTTTAGGCGTTCAACAGTTTCTAAGTTGGTTAATAATTAATCATCAGTGAATGATTGAAGAATTGGTGAAGAAGAAGAATTGATGTCATATTTACTAAATTACAGTCTTTTAAACAGTAACTAATTGTATAAAACATTGATCTTATAAATAATTATATAAAGCACTTTGAAATGCGTTAAAATTTAATTTATTTGTTTTCGAATACAATTTAGTATGAACTTTAATAACCGTAATATTTATAGAACGAGTTTAAATATTTCTAACTTTGGCAAAGAAATTTTTAATCTGTCAGTATCTCAAACACTGCGTCTTTTTTCCTCTTCATCAAAAATATTAATATATATTTTTTACTAAACAGTTGCTCAAAAGATGGCGTCGTATCAGAATCACAAACTTTATTTGTAAAAAATATAAGAAAACAATTTCTACATATTTTATAATGTTGCAAAAATGCTAAATACATAAGGGCCAAAAATGTCGCTTCGGCAAAATGTCTATTAAATTTAGAAACGCAATTAATTTGTTAAGAAAACATACGCATATAAGAAAAGTGTACATTAAAAAAAAAATTATAATTGCTAATACGCGATCTAAAAAAGATTCAGTAAATAAGATAACTTTGTTTTTACATAGAAATATTCTTTCGACGTCCATCCCCATTTATGCAGTATCTTGCGTGGAATTTTGTGTTAAATCTTTGGAATTCCCCTCCGTCTCTTTCGAAACTGGCCAAAAGTTGAAATTTCTTTGCAAAATTGTAGACGACGCAATCTCTCCGGATTTGTCCAAATATCTCGCCTCGAGCGGGTTTATAATTAAGCTTAACTCCATCAAGGGGATTACGAAGAATTTGTTAAATCGAGGAAGTCGTTATATTGAGGTACGTTATATTAAGGTTGCGCTGTATTTTTTATTTACTTAACAAAGAAAACCAAAGTATGGATAATTATTATTAACATATCTGACATAAAAAATGTAAAAATTGCAGCTTATTGTATTATAATTTATGTGCGGTGAAGTACGACAATTAATCAGATTGAAACACAACAGGTGCAGCAAATAATTTCCTCGTTTAGCCAGATGCTTACCTAGAACCTTTAACAAGTTACTTTAATAAGTGTACCTTAGTTAAGTCCTCATAGAATAAAAACAGCATGTTTGGATGGTTTCTTTTCTCCCATGCCTCTAGAATGTGATCATAATATGGGGCCCAAGGAACTGCAACAAAAGAATTAAATGATGCTTGTGTTTACTTCATATTGTAAATTTTATGTAAATTTATTTAATATGTGGCTCGAATGGACTCGCAAACTATTAAACGCGCTAATCTCAGGAACTACTGGTCCGATTTGAAAACTTCTCTCAGTGTTAGATAGCCCATTTATCGAGGAAGGCTATAGGCTATATATCATCACGCTAAAATTGAATCTATTCTTTACCTAATTTTACGCAGATGAAGTCGCGGGCACGGCTAGTATAGTATATATTTCTCCACGAGAAACCCTTTATCCACAGTCGAGCTATTGTTGACGAAGCCAAGTAATATTAGATTAATAATCTATTTTTTATATATTTTTAAATGTTTGTATTTTTATATTAATATTTAAAAATGTATTTAGAGTAAGATATTCAAGTAATAAAATAAAATGAAAGAAAAGTGATGTTTATGATTTCAATCTTTATACATTTCTTATTGATATCAGGAAACGTGTGATTCATGAGATTTCAAAAATAACTGTTATATAACCTCCATATTGTTGATTGAAAAGAAGCCTTGGAGTTAATCAACCAATAAAACTTTTTAAGAAAAATACAAAACAGAGCGTTAACCTTTATACCTTACCCTTAGGACGGTTAGATTAAATTTTTGTATTTCTTTTAATTACGCGGAGAGTTTTTAAGAAAAATACAAAACAGAGCGTTAACCTGGCGAGCGAAACCTAGCGTTGTCTCGGTTAAGTACCAGGGTCCGCTTAGATTGCAGAGGATGTGGCTGTGGGGCGAGTTAAGACGACCGATTGCCATCTGACGTCATCCTCGTGAATACATTATTAGAAATTCATACAAACCGATGACGCACTACGAAATTATATCCTCTTACATATATTTTTTTTAATTAAAAAAGAACTGTCAACAATAAATTTTATAATTTCACTCGTGTCTAAAATTTGAAAAATATTTGCAATTTAGCCTGTTTTGTTTAGATTTTTTTTTTTTTTTTTTATTATGTTACAAGGGGGCAGACGAGCAGGCAGTAGGCACCGAAGTGCCTACCGTCGCCCCCACGGTCAGTCACTTGTGGAAACCTAAATCATCTTATGCGCTAGGAAATCGTTTATTATCTACACCCGAATGTATCTCTTCCCGTGGATGTCTTAAAAGGCTATTCAAGAACTATCAGTGGATTATTACCAGCTATCTTCTATAGATAATTAATTACGTCAGTGTTTATTCCGATGTATCACTCTAGCAACCACGGTCAGTCACTTGTGGAAACCTAAATCATCTTATGCGCTAGGAAATCAAAAATTCTTTCAGTGTTAGATAGCCCATTTATTGAGGAAGGCAATATATTATCACGCTAAAATTAAGCCTTTTTTTTAAACTAACTTTACACGGATGAAGTCGAGGGTACAACTAGTATGAAATAAATTTCCAAGAAAGCATAGCAAGCTAATATACTTGTCACCATAAAAATTGAAACACCTTGAAAGTTTTATATTTTGTATGGATTGTCAGAATAATGTGTATACTTAAGAATATATGTACTCAATAGGACATTTAATACCTGAACGATCGTCTTTTTGTTCAGCATTGAAAAGTTCTCGAAGAAAAACTATTAGCTATAAAATAGACATTAGGTTACCAACTATAGAAACAGACGACCGTGTGTGTAGTATCCTACTACGTAATATTATGTAAATATTATTACATAATATTACGTAGTAGGATACTACGTAAATATTATTAAATATTTACTGTAATTATAATTCACCAAATTGGTGTATGCACGCGTCGTAATCACACTGATCACAATGTACTTAGATAGTTGTTATTTCTTTATAATTTAATTATTATTATTATTTTTTGTTTAAAAAGCTATGCGACTTCGCTCGTTTTGATTTGGATTTCAGGTCAATATTCACTTAAGCATGTAATACCAGACGATATTATTTTAAACTTTAAAAAGTTCGCAAATAAAAAGAAGATAAATTTCGACTTGCTCTTTTTAAATCGTCAACTTCTAATACAGATATAATTAATCTAAATATAATTTTTAAACTTCACGACCTACTCTTTCGATCTAAGAATTAAAAATTCAAACAGCCTATTTAGCGCAAACCGAACGCGCGATTCTTTTTTTTGAATTTGGAATTCGTGGCAACAACACCAGCATTGTGCGCTCGCCTGGCAATTCCAAGAATGATTTCGTTAGAGCGAGAAAACTTATATGTAATCCCCGGCTGTAAGAGAGGGCCGGCGAGTGGATATTAATTTTGTTTTTCTTTTCGTTAATCTGTGACCACATGTGGCGATTGTTCTTGGACCTTACGGTCACTTGTTGTCTCGTTTATTTTGTCGCGCGCTTTTTTTAGGGGCTTATGGTTACTGAACTTTGGTGTTTGTTTTAATTGATACGTTTCCTACTTCGAGATGTGATATTTTGATGTTAGATATGAAATATATATTCTAAGACTAACCGTTGGCTGCCTTCGAATTTCTACTAGTTACTAATAACTTTAATATTACAAACCGGTTCTATAGTTCACTTAAATTGCAGAGCGTGTGGCTGTGAGGAGAGTTACGATGACTGACTGCCGTCTGACGCCATCTCCGGAACCCACGAATCTCTACAATCTCACGACTAGTATGACTCAGGGACTTAATCGGGGCCAACTATTCAATGTACCATCCGAAACACGGAGTAGGTCCGATATTCCAAAACCATGTTAGAATTGGTCACCCATCCATCACCCGGCCGCGGGAAGAACTGCTTAGCCTAGCGATCGACTACAAGACCGACCACTGATTAAGCTGCGACCTCCTTACTTCATTATCATTATTTGCTATATATATTGTAACATCTTGGCTCCCCGCACCGACAAAAAAAATGGTTATTCTAAATGCAAATGGCCGGAAGAGGCGTATTAAAAATAATGCGCACACAGATTACTCATATAATAAATGGCCGAAAATAACGAGTGGGTTTAAACAATCCATCCGCTTTGCCAACCTCTTATATAGGATCTTTAAGACACGTCTATATTGTTTATGCATCCATATTTGGTTGGTGTTAAGCTATGTGTCAAAGGCCGGCAGCGCATCTGCAATCCATCTGTTAATGCAGTTAGGTAATACTTATGTTACACTGCCCGCCACATACATAGTCTATACGTCCTTTGTCAAAGAGATGGTGCAACAATACTCTTTTTATATATATAAGAAGGGATAAACGGGCAGGAGGCTAACCTAATGCCAAACATAGCTTCATTTGAATGATCATGTAGTGTGGCCGGGGACTTTGTGTAACTGCACAAAGTTTTGTAGAACTTTGTAGACTTCAAGGACAAAAATGTACAAACA
Source organism: Charaxes varanes (assembly GCA_024363005.1). Classification (NCBI taxonomy): domain Eukaryota; kingdom Metazoa; phylum Arthropoda; class Insecta; order Lepidoptera; family Nymphalidae; genus Charaxes; species Charaxes varanes. Next base: position 346,109 of record JANCMC010037386.1, read on the forward strand.
TTGTGAGCTATATCTGGCTCCAGCATAGGTGACTGTCGATGATAGAATCAGTGTTAGCATTAAAATATTTGTCGATTCAAAAGTGTTAGAGTAATACTTTAATAAAACATATTTTGATTAAATTTTTACAAGCTTTTTAGAAGGTTCAAATATTTTAAAAGCTACCACTGATTCGATTGTCGAGCCCGGAGAAGATGCAGCAAGAAACTCATTAGCCACTCTTTAAAAAGAAATACTTTAATGCACTTTCATGATAACTGTAATAAAGCACAAAGCTGGAGCGATTCTACTCTAAGCTGATTTATATTTAGTATAGTCTTCGACAGTATAATGCGCCTTACGAATGAGCTTGTTTTAACATATCGTTTAAACTTAACAATAGACAGACTTAATATGGCACCTGGAATTTTGTTAGAGAATCGTATCCTCGCACCCACAAACGATTTCTGCACCCTACCCAGACGCTGGAACGGAGTCAAACATTATTCCTGCCCTTAGTTTGCCTATCATGTATATTTCAAAACATTCTTTAAATTTCCAAAAAAATGTACACGTCGATACCGCTAAAGAATGCGGTCCCCAAATTTTATGGTCTCTCTTACATGTTAATTTTCTTCAAACACCACTTCGGAATTTATAACAGCTTAGATAAATGATAAAATCAAGCGTTGCTTTGCGGAAATCTATAATAAGAAGTAAAAATTAATATTCTTTAAACTTTGAGGTAAATTTTCTTTGCATTTGTTTTATCTACATACATATGTGAGCAAAAGGTCATTGAACACTAAATCTCTAAAACCGTGGAACGTACAAATAGGAAATATGACATGGCGGTCGTTTAAGTTTGTAGACATTAGCTAAGAACGGAGTTTTCGATAGGACCAGATTAAAGAGGTCTAGTATACTTTTGCGCCGACGAAGTCGCGAAAAACAGCTAGTACATAAAAAGGAGCAAACGGGCAGGCGGTTCATCTGAATGGCTACCGACGCCCATAGACAACTATACTGCCAGAAGACTCGTAAATGTGTTGCCGGCCTTTGAAAACACAGTATCTGTGCTCCTTTCTTGAACTTTTGTAAGTAGTATCGATTCGGTAACATCGCAGCTCACTGGTTATACACTAGATGTTGTCTAAGGTGAACAATTCCTATCAAATTCATTCGGTTTATTTTTTGGTATCACCTTTTAATAATGATTCAAGCTAGAAATCACCGGCTGGTCGAAATTCGCCCACAAACCTTTATATATAAACTTTAATTGTGCCAAATTTCATACTCCTCCGTCTGCGCAAGTTTCGTAAAATGGTACCAAAAAGTTGTGCAATTCTCAAAATTTTCCACCATTCGAATAATCCTATAAAAAGTTTCATTTCAGTTGTTTTGCGTGATTTCTTTTAAATACAGAAGCTTATAAGCTGTGATAAGCTTTCGCACAAAGCTTTTGACAGCAACGAAGGCGTGCTATACTAATCTAAACGTTACTCTAATAAATATAAAGGTTATAATCGCGTGCGATATTTTAATACATCATTTCTTTAATCTCCTTTTTTAAAAAAAGAGATAAGCCACCGTCCGTTCTTTAATCATTTCATTTCGCGAAGTCTACTGTATTACGTGAGCAGGTCGTAGCTTAATTAGTGACTGGCGTTTGAGTCGATCGCTAGGTTAAGTAGTCCATAACGGGACCGGGTGATGGACGGGTGACCAATTCTAGCACCGATTTTCAAATATCCAACCTTCTCCGTTTTTCGTAAGGCACGTAAAACAGTGGTTACTGATTAATGTTTCTGAGTTATATTAGCCGTGAGATTGTAGAGATTGTGGGGGTTCCGGGAACGGCGTCAGACGGCAGTCGGTCATCGTAGCTCGCCCCTCAGCCACACGCTCTGTAATCTAAGTGAACTATAGAATCGGTTTGTATTATAAAAGTAATTACTAACTAGTAGAAAAACACCGGGAGAGTGCCGTAAGTGAAAACCGCTGCGTTGTACTAAGCGATCCTATAGTGGAACGCCGCGGTGTCGGTAACGGTGACGGTGTCGAGAGTTTTCGCTTCAAAAAATATAAATGCGCACAATCAGCTATAAGTTATAATGACTATTACTTCTGTACGAAGGGTTATTTTCTCTTGCTAAAAATACGTGTTGGCATCCGCAAATACCTAATTAAACAGATAGGCAAGGAGTAAAAGTACCAATTTGCGCTAAGGACAAACAATAAGGACATTTATGTCAATCCATCTAAAGGTGATATTTCCTTGCCAATAAATAGGCTTTGCTATACGTATTGCCTAATTAAACAGAGATAGGCAAAGAGTAAAAAAACAAAAGACAATGCAGCGCTAAGTCTTTGCCTACCGAAGCGTGTCGTGGTGGCGGTCGTTCTGCGAAAATGTGGTACTCTTGAAGGCAGACGCGTCGGGATGGCTTAGCTTGCTCATGCGTGGACCGGCGGTAGGGTGGGATGGGTGTCGATACGTTAAAAAGAATAACATATAATTTTCTTATTTCAAATTAAAAAAAAATATCTATATATTAATACGTGCCATTTTATATAAATTGCGCGGACCGAGAAGTATAAAGTTTGACACAATTACATTTTATATAGAAGAGGGTGTATAAATGCTATTTTTTTTATAAGATTAGTTGAAAGCGTGGTCATGGCGACCGTATATATCTTAATTGTCAAATATAAAAATGTCGTTGTGCAAAGAATTAAAATTTTGAACATAGTTCTAAATAAGCATAGGGCCGTAAAGAGGACTGCCGACAAAAGTGAAAACTTACAACTAAGAAACAAACAACGTTAGTCCGACTTATATGCACTTACTCCCCATATAAACGTGCCCATAGATGTTTAAAAAAAAATCAACAATGACCCATAGAAAAAAATTAAAAATAACAAAATAATTAGTGATGTATTGATCAATTATGAATAAGCTACGACATGGATAAAGTAAAAAAAAATTAGAAAAACGGCCATGCATTTACTAATCACCAAAAAATTATAAAGGATTGAATGTTTAAAAAAAGGTAATAAATTACGACAAAGGTATTGATATATTTATAAAAGGGTAGGTGCCTGTAGTCGTTAATAATGTATATTATTAATTTTTTTCTTAGCGACAGTTCGGTCTTGTAAGGGAATCCGTTTTCCTAATTTTCTGTTTCCATTTAGCTGTATCCTGGACATTGTTTTTTAAACTATTATAAAGTACTAGCTGTTTCCCGCGACTGCGTAGGCGCAAACCTGCGAAAGTCCTTAGATTTCGAAAAACACCGTTCTTAGCGCATCTCTACTGACTATAAACTCCCTGCTAAATGAAATATTTTTTGTATATACAGATTTTCGACCTATAGCTAATTTACGAGGATTCCTTGCGCTCCGATCAGAAAAGAGCTTACAATATAATAAGCAAAGTAAAATATCGATATATTTCTCATCATCTCTTCCCATCACTACACAGCTCGTGCCCGTAAAAAGAGGACAGTGCACACTTCATTTATAAAAGGTTAAATAATGTCGAAGACGTCATATTAGCTACGTCGCGTCGGTTGCAGATGAAATTTCAAAGTTTTACTTGGCTGCATAGAACGGAACGCAAATTTACAATACAAAAAGTTTCAAGCAAAAATCTTTTACAATTTTTCGCAAAAGACATTTTTATATCATTGTAGTAATATTCCTAGTGTTATTAATTATGTTTATATTGTTTAAATATTTAATTCAATAGTGTGCAACGAAACGCAAGTGTGATATTTAAAAAAAAAAACGTAAAAATCTCCTACAATTTCTCTAATTTTCTTCATTTAAACAGGCACGGTTCCTTTCTCTACAACGCGATGGAGTTCTCATAAACCCACAACCGGCACAGCGAGTTGTTATTTATTTAATTTATTTATTAGCAATACCAACAACACGATCATCGATACATTGATTAGACATGATAATTATACTTTTTAGGTAATTGCACCATTTAAAACATCAAATCTCGAGATTAGAAAAACAAAAAAAATAAAAACCTAAAATCAAAAGAAAGAAACTTAATAATAATAATGCAATTCAAAATTAATAGAAATAATTATAAATAAAGTAAGTATATGGATTGCTAAGAAATTCGTTCCTGGGTTTACATGGTTTCTCGAAGTTTGACTCAAGTGAAAAACGGAATGTAATGTTAAAATAAAAAATCTCTCTAATTTACTTTATTAAGCTTTCATGAGAGCACGAAAAATTATATTGTTTTGCAAAAGCCAAAACAAAAAATGAGGGAAATTAACAAATCGGTTCGGAAAAACCGGACCTGCCAATTTATTTCACATATGTTTATTTTAACCTTCCTCTTGAATCTCTCTGTTCATTGATGAAATCCGCATTAAAATCCGTTGAGTAGTTTAAAGTGGTAAGCGACTTTGTTGTATACTACGTAAAGCTACCACTAATTCGAAAACATTATGCCACCGAGAAGGACTAGCGAGAAACTCATTGGTCACTTTTTTAATAAAAGACTAGCTGTTTCCCGCGACTTTGTCCGCGTAAAGTTAAGTTTGCTAAATTCCTTGCACCTCCTTAATCTGGCCCTGTCGAAAAATCCTTTCTCAGCGGATGTCTACTAATTATAAAGTTCTTCCTTGCCAAATCTACCTTTGTACGTTCCGCTGTTTTCGAGATTACCTGTTAGGTCGCCTTTAGCGTGTATAGATATTAGCATGTCTGTCTATTGGTCAATGGTGCCGTTTGTTTAAAAGTTTCCAACACAGTATTTGGGAAACTCGTAACGTCTTACACTATTGGTGCGATAACTAAAACACGCCTGCTGCCAAAGGGTAAACATGGCCCGTTCATGCATTGGACTGAGGTGATTTACGTGTTTTTCGTTAATTAGTGACGTCATCGTGTCGCAGACACCGGCGTTGCCTCGAGGGAATTCGTGCCAAGCAAGAAGGGTTGCAAAGTTTTCTTTCAAGTGAATAGTGACCATCGTTATAGTTAACAAGCGGATCCGCACCCGACAGACCTTGGTTTGCCTGAGTTTAGGCTCGTCTCTTATTAGCCACACGACCAAGATCCTTTATTTATTTTCTACAAAAGGTGACACTGGCCTTAAATGGTGAGTCAGTCAATAGGTTAGATTCAATTGTAGTGTAACGATATGGCTTTTAGTCTTCCTCGATAAATAGGCTAACATTGAAATATTTTTTCAAATCGGACCAGTAGTTCCTGAGATTATCGCGTTCAAGTAAACATTCGAGTGACCCAAATTTTTTTACCATTTCTGCCCTTCGCGATTGACATTGCGATACTTCCCACGTAAATTGTCGTAACCCCAAATTCCTAGCTTTACACTGGAGCTTTATAAACAACTAAATTGTAATATAACGGTCACTTTTCATTGTTGTATACAATAATGCAATCGTCATTATTGAATATATAATGTGTAATATAATGAGGTTATTATTTCAATTTACATCTTTGTAATGCTACTACTGTGTAGTTGGGAATTTGGGGTTGCAACAATTTACGTGGGAGGTGTGGAATTTAAGAAATACATACAGCACAATCATTTCTCAAAGGCCGGTAACGCATCTGCGATCCCTCTGGTGTTACAGTTGTCCATGGGCGTCGGTAGTCACTTAGGCGAACCGCATGCCCGTTTGTCCCATATCAATTAAATACTACGTGAGATTAGGAGATTAAGCTGTCTAATTATGTACAGAATGTACGGACTTACTAGCTTGGACGCACCTTGATAATCCGTTTTCTCTTCTTTCTTTAGTCTTGACTTAGAACAAGCAAAAATACACCTATTTCGCTCATTCGAATCAGTAATTTATTTAATAAGTATATCCGAAATCAAAATGAACTGAAATATAATTTTATTTATTATTGATATCGCGTTCATTAAATCTTTTCTTTTATAACTGACCAGTTTTTTTTTTTTACGCTGGAAAATGGAAAATTAACAAAAACTAACTATATTACACAACTAAAGGCCTTCATTTAATTTTAAGGAAGTTTCGTTAAAAATTAAGTAGCTATTTTTATTACATAATTATAATGAACATCGACTACCGTGTACTCTCCTTAAGTATTCTAAGCGTCTCACCAATCACATTGTATATTTTCCTTCCACCTAAAGCGTTTCTATTATTTTCAACCGCACTCACGGTAATTAACAGACGCCCCCGTAAGCTTTTAATTATAAAATGCTAGAGGTGTACGTAAACTTATGTGTGTGATATATATTGATAATTTTTTTTTATTAACTACTCTGTTTGTGGTAGCTAGACACAAAGATTACGGAAGCCCGTCTATAGTTATTTATAAATTTGGTTGCCTGGTAATTATATAGAAGTTGGTAGTTGTAGTGTCGTTTTATGTCATACTGTTAGACGCTTTGAAAAGCTTGCACACGATTGTACGTATTAATTACAAGTAAATATATAATGTGATACCATGCCAAGTGAACAATTTTGGTATATAAGGCCGATAGTAAATGTTTGCATGGCGTGGTACTTCGCGATCGATTCGACGGCTTTTATGTACTGCAAATTACTAAATTCGTAGAAGTATGACAAATTACAAGGTATGGGTGGCTAAAACTAGACGCATCAGTAAACTTACATAAGTAAAAATCTAAAAAAAATAGTATTCATGAAGTATTTTTTTTAGATTTTTGCTTATAATCTTGTTTTTATTATTATAAACCTTAAAATAAATTCCTGATAATTATATGACTAATGCATTCTTTTTACAATTCTATAGTATTATATTTTGTCTGTAATAAAACCTACTTAAATTCATTCGCAATTATAATATCGTAAGTATATTTTTTATTCTAACAAATGCTGTATGCGTAAATTGTGGTTACGAAGAATATCAAATTATGGTTACGAAGGATTTTGTATACATAGGAACCGTCGATTTGCCTCATATATATTGGTAAATTGCTATCAAGGAGATTGTATATACGAATAGTTTAAAACAGTCTTAACTTAAGCCAAAAAGGTATGAAGTAAATCCAAGGAAAGAATATTCTAACACAAAAAATTCTTTATCTTTATGATTGTTTATGGTAAATTTCAATTTTTTTTAGGGTACCGATTAATCTCTTGTCAATAATATCAGACAGAGACACGATTTTCAAGTCTCTAAGCGAATCGGATATGTATATAGGTTGGCTAGAATTTGACTCAAATTACACTGCACTTTAAAATCTAGTATTTTTAGCTTTGTAGCAGATTATTCTTCTGTTGATAAAAAAAAAACATAATAAGCAGATTTACTCTTTTGTACTGCACTAGCTGTCGCGGCAGACTTCGTCCTGCCCGGCAAAACTTTTGGCTCATGACCAATAATTTCCCTAAAGATCATCACATGATCAAATACAAAGTTTACGATTCTATAAAGGACATTCACACAAACATTAATTTTTATATATATAGAGTTTATGGTGATTATATTTATTTACGAGATGCTATATGTGAGTGCATGTGTTTTGAACTGTTTACGCGGCAAAAATCCTAGTTTCAGAGGAGCTACCATGATAAACCGAACATCCTGGTTCCTAATAGCCCAAACCGCTAGCGCTACCTAATGTGACTACACAAAACGATAATAAACGATCTGCTTTCCTCTAATATACTCTTAACTATAATATTAACATGTTACTTCATACTTAGAGTACAGATGCACTTGAGAACAGTAGATTTTATGAAATTAACTAATATACAAAAATAGTAGTAACTTTCATCTTAAATTGATACTTTTTATCTCACCATCACGCTATTGTAGAAATATCTTACAATTTTTGTATGTAATCAATCTCCTTGATTTAGAATACACAAGTCATTAATAATTTAAAGCTTGCAGAGTATAATGTATGTTTTAAGTGAATAAGGTATTACTATTACTGAGTAAATAGTATATGCACTTACGGTTACATAATGTACGATCGCTTATATAATGTCAACGAAACATTTATGTACCCACAAAATCCTGCTACTACATAAAGCTACACTCTTTGTCTATTATAATTACTATGAAAGAGGATTTTGTGTATGCTCATTTAACCATTGTAATTTGTCTAAATTTATATAGAAAATCAATAACCAAAATTTAATAGAATTTGGTCTAATATTTTCTGTAAATAAATCAATTAAATATATAAAGTATTCCGTATTTTTATTTAACTGAATGTCTACAAATCATTGGATGAACGTAAATCGCACACTCGCGGTTCTGTACTGTCACATAATACTTTAACAGGTTATTTTAAGATTTACCTTTCGTAAAAAAAATTTAATTTGACAAAGTCAGTGCAATTTATTTTTGTGAAGTATCTACAAATTTACGATTTTCAGATTTTTCCTACATGAAATTGCATGAAATGCTAAGAAATTCGTCTCTCTCTCTCTCTCTGTACTTCTTGTCGAATTTCATGATTCTAAGTCAACGGAAAGTACCCTATAGATTTTGGTTATTTTACGAATGTATGGGGAAATGTGATATGCTTCTAATGGTTGGCCACCGACACAACACATCAGTAAGTGTCAAGCATATCGTATGACAAGTACTTATTATTTTTTGCTTTGTGTAGTCGCTGAAACAGGGTTTTTGCAAAAACAATAATTATGAAGGTGTTCAGAAAACTGGTTTATTCACAAAAAAACTAAGTTTATTTCCTCTTTTACTTTTATGATAAATGTACGTGATTTCTTTTTGTTTGTTCAATAATTCTGGTAACTGATAAAGTTTAACGCAGAGAAATTTTGTTAACAAAATGTAACATGACTATTATCTAAATGGATGGTGACATCATTAATACATATTAAAAAATGCACAGGACTTAAAACCATTCCTTGAGCGACACCTTTCAACGTAGGTTGATTTTTTTTAAAATAATAACATAATATTGGATTATATTTAATATTTTCTATTCCTACATAACCAAATAATATATTCGTTGAGATAAAAATAATTATAATCGATTCAATTGTTGAGGGAACTTATCCCATAACTAATTTATTAGAGTAAACGTTAATTAGATGCATCAAACTCGAAAGCAATTGCAAATCAAAATTGCGCACTCAATGCTTCAATAACAGGTTCAATTTTGAATAATGCACAAAATTAGACTAAATTTTCAGTGGGCTATAAATCAATTATGCGGCTTTGTTTGTATTAAAGTTATTATATATGCTATTAGGTGTTTATCATAATAATAATTAATAAGTATAAGTGTTGTTTAAATGTTTAATTATTATTTGTTTAAAAATAAAACTAACTTTTTTATGTTCTCCCTTTTCTATTTGTCGCTAATTCCGTCGCAACTGCGCAGTTTTATCGATACGTGTGTATGAAAAATCATTGTCGATTAAACTACACAGTTTTTTCGCAACTATTTAACTGCACTAGTTTTCGCAAGGATTTAACTGTACAGTTTTTTCGCAACGTTTTATCGATACGTGTGTATCGGCAACTGCAGTTACTAACCATTGCAGTAATGACATTTCTGCATCAATTTTTTTCCGCTTACCGCCTGTTTTGAGCTAATCCGACTGGGTAATAGCCCAGTCGGATTAAATATAAATAATAAACATAATAATGTTTATTATTTATATTTATATGAGACGTTTGTGAGCTTTTTTGATCGACAGAAAGCTTGTTTAGTGCACCCATCTTTATTACTATTTATTTTGCACAAATAATGCACAATCAAAGTGCTTTTATGGTAGTGTTTTTGGTATTGTGGTGGTTATACCGTAACATAAATTTTGTCTTTTAATCACGGTTTTTAACGTAAATAAATTTTGATTCAGAAATTAATTTTATTATATTTTTCTTAACATGTATTGTCATTTTAATTGTCTTAATGTATTGTCATTTTATACATTATACGAAACTCTTTTGTATTTTGTATCAGTATCACATTTTTCTTTTTAATATATCCCGAAACGTCATTATTACAATATGTTCATCCAATCGATTCTATTCTTCCACTAGATGATTGGAAAAGTTTCGTTTGAATAATTTGTTGTCGTATTTTTTATGTCTGTGATGGTTTTGCATACTTAAATTTTTAGACATTACCTTAATTTCCAAAACCATTGTGTGAAAATTATCAACTAAATGACTTTGAAATCAAATATACATAAAATAAGGCAAATTAAATATTAAGATAATACAATTTTAAGTAGTATATAGGCATTTTAATAATGCCTACTAGGTTGGCTCCGGTTACAGAATATAGTTATAAGTTTCTGTATGGAATTATCCGATAGCATTAAGATTTAATGTATGTAGTTTTAAGTTTTTTTTTCCAAATAAACATTATTTTTATTTTTATTTTTTTTTTTTTTAATCTAAAGTTATACCTCTTTCTCACATGAGATCGGCGTGAAGTGGCGGCAATGCTGTCACGTCTAGTGATGGTGTTGTTTTCGCGGAACGCACTATAACATACAGTGACGTCATACGCTCTGCTGGATGTTTTAGCTGTCATGGCGGATTGTTGTATTTTGTGCTTTCTTTTTTTTGTTAATCCCTATTAATCTCGCTCGCAATATGAAAATAAATACGTTTGTTAAACTTTATGCATCTTATTTTATCGGATAAATGTATAATTTAAATGATTTTTGATTACTGTCGTCATGCCTATTATACACTATTCATTTTGTCTTGAGACAAGTTACATAGATATGCAGTTATACAATATGTTTACACATCGTCGTCCGGACTGACTTGCCGGCTAAAAGATTGGCTAATTTTATGTATATATTTACTGTATAATCATTGTTTTTTTTTTTTATTTTGTGTACAATAAAGATTATTCATTCATTCATTCATTCATTCATTGGCTAAAGATACTTTCGATGGCTACTCTTTGGTATACGATTAAATACGATATTACCCTAAAAAAAAACTGTTTTGCACACGCGATAATGGAACGGAAAATAGTGAAAACACAGAAATATAATGAAGAAGATTAATAAAAATAGCATAAAGGTTCAGCCGGTGGTGTATAACTTTACATGATGATAATAATAAGTTAGGCTAAATTGCAGATACCTACGATATTTGATCAAAATCGGTTCAGTAGTTTCAGAGTTAATCGCGAACATAAAGCGTGACACGAGATTTTAAAATATATTTAGCACAAGAGCGAAGCCGGGGATTATCGCCTTTGTAAAATGTAAAATCAATACCGATACATCGAAACTAATAACCAAGACGTTGAAGATGCTGTGAGTGACTAGATATCATTCATAGTAAATCTGTCCTTATCACGCAAATATAAACCCTAATTCCAAAGCGTTAGGTGTAAAATTACTTTGTATAAAATCATTCACTCGTATTAACAAAGCTCTCTGCTACACAAAAGTGTGGTTCGCAAGTAAAAAACGACAGTAAACGATTGCGATAAGCATTTTGCTTGTTTCATGACTATATAATTTTTATATGACCTAACAAGGCTTAACATGTGGAGACATATTAATGGATAACACTGTGTTTTATTATTGTTATAAAATTTGTTGCTCCGATTGTTTCCGTAATAAAAAAAAAAATAATACTAGCTCTTTCCCGCGCATTCGTCTACGTAAAACTAGACTTCCGAGAGCCCATGGAACTCTTTAATCTGACCCTTTCGAAAAACCCGCTCTTGGGAAGTCTCCTAAATAAAAACTACCTCCTTACGAAATACCATCTTTGTATATCCCGCGGTTTTTAAAGTTTCGTTATAGGTAACCTTTTACTTTTAAATATACTAGAGATAACTGGTTAGGCGAAATTTGCTTACAAACCTTTCTGCGTAAAACGACATATATTGTTCTATTCACAGAGAAAAAAAATTGACAATTAATACAACATACTGTTGTCACGATTACGCTTTGACGTCATCCAATACATGTGTGTGTATAAATCGTTTTGCATTGGTGTGCGTGTATGTGGTTTTATTTTAATAATTTGATATATTAATATTGCATCTTCTTCTTATTCCTAGCGTTATCCCGGTTTAATAACAGGGTCCGCATAGATTGTAGAGGATGTGGCTGTGGGGCGAGTTAAGATTACCGATTGCCATCTGACATCATCCTCGGAACCCCCACGATCTCTACAACCTTCGGACTAATATCACAAAGTGACATTAATCGGGTCCCACTGTTTTACGTGCCTTCCGAAACACCGAGGAGATCGGATATCAAACATAAACCAGTGCTAGAATGGGTCACCCATCTATCACTCGGTCGCAGCCAGAACAACTTAACCTAGAGATCGACTCAAATACCGACCACTGATTAGGCCACGACCTCCTCGTCAGTTCCAAAACAAAATAAATATATTCTCCTTTCTCCTTTATAAAACATATCGTCAATTAAACATGACAGATCGATAGTGCAATTTAATATTAACGTACCTATGTATTTCTAAATAAGATTTAAATATAAAATTATGTATTAAAATGGCCACTGTGTTTTTAATGAAATTAGTGTCTAAAAAGGTGTCAAACAATATAAGCAAAAGTGGAACTTGTATAATATTTAATTCAATAAAAAAAAGCTAAATTCCCTAAACGAAAAGTTAAATAATAAAGGTTAAGAAAGAATAAAATGATTCAGTTAGTTTAACTTAATACCCTACCGAAGGCATTTTAATAAATTAAGAATTCCTTCAAAGAATTCTTGCTTGGCTCGTTGCTATTTTTAGTTAACATTTCTTTACAAATAAACCGCTACTAAATATCTATACAATTAAAACGAAAATAAAAACGAGCAAGTGCGTGTCAGACTCGCGCACTAATCGAATGCGACATCACTATAAGGTTTTTAGGGTTCCGTAGTCCTACAAGGAATCCCTCTAGGATGTCTAAACTATTAGATGTAGAAGACTCAAAATATTGCATATTTATAAAACATCCTCAATGCCCATCTGGGAAATAATTTTGAACGAAATGAGACCGTAACTTTTGAATTACATCATATCGAATACGGAACCCTTCCATATAAGCGTGTCTTGACACGCTCTTGGCAACTGTATTCCCTTGAACATCGTGAATTTCCGCAAAGTACACCTGACTCTATCAACTACAATATTCCATAGACTAAATTAAATTAACACGGCGTGTAATAATTCAATTCCAATACTATAATCCGGTGGAACTAGAACTCAACGAAATTGATGTGGGAATATTAAATGAACCTTTTAATTATGCTTTATCAGGGCCAGGATTAAGTGCGGGTCACTGATTAAAACCAGCAAAGATTAACGACCTTTGTCTCTACAATTATGATTTATTATGGCGGCCCGTTTTATATTGAGAATTGTTTTGCGCTCCGGAAAGTCAGTTTAGGTATATATGTTTTATTATATGATTAGTTTATTATCAAATTAGATCATCTTGATCGTATTTTTCTTGTGCTTTCTTTCTATATATAATACTAGCTGTGCCCTTCGTCCGCGTAAAATTAGGTAAAAAATTAGATTCCATTTCATCATGATATATAGCCTACAGCCTTCCTGGATAAATGGGCTACCTTACACTGAAATAATTTTTCAAATCGTGCCAGTAGTTCCTGAAATTATCGTGTTCAAGTAAACAAACAAACTCTTCTGCTTTATATAATAAATAAATAAATAAATATATACTGGACTACATGACAATAATAATAATAAGGTAGGCAACTTAATGCCTGTGTTATAGGGCTTGTTTAAGGAAAGATTTGATTACATCCCTGTCCTCCGTTTTCTCTCTTGAACCCAACCCAGCTCTGTTTGATTGATTATTATAATATGCCGGTTCTTTTCTTTAGATAACATTGTCACTTCAAGTTTACACTATATTAGTTTTATATATAACGTTCTTATTCCATTTAGAGCACTTTTTATATTTTTTTGTTAATTAAACACGCAGAGCGAATGTTTACCGCTCGACGCTAGCGCCACCACTGTTATATTAAATTACCGATTGTTAAAATTTAATTAGCAATTAGTCATCTTCCTTACCTCAAAGTAACAATCTATATATATATTGGTGGGAACTTTATATAAAGGTTTTGGGTTAACAAAATTCGTTAATTAGAGGTATGAATACTTTTTCTTGATAGTTGAAAATTCGTTATCGTTATAAAGAGGTTGTTCGCAAAAAATGTTCGCATTGTAAAGGTATATTTTATATTGACTCTTATGTACAATTAAAGGAAATTACGAAGAATTTGTTTAATCGAGGAACTCGTTATATTGAGGTACGTTATATTAAGGTTGCACCTAGTTTATATAAGTAGTTATAGCTGGAATTTAATAACTTTTCGCTGCAAGCTTCCAGTTTATTACCAGAAACTTATAAATATGCCAGCAAATAACAAAAATATTGAATAAAACACAGTTGTGTTCATTATTATTTATTATCATATTCAAAACTTCGTATTCTTTTAAAGAAAGGGAAGAAATAAATAAACTGGGAAGTACGAGTTAGACTCGCGTAATAAGGATTTCGTTCCATCACGTAACACTTTTTTTATAAACGGAAAAGAAAAAAAAATCAGTTAAAATGTTATCAGGAGCTTCCCATATATTATATTAAAAATTCTTCGATATCATAATAACATTGATCCAAAAGCTAGCTAGCTAGCTAGTTAGTTCAAAGGGTACCGGAAACATAAGGGAATGTTAGGCTTACCTAAAGTTTTCTTTTTGAAGCGGAAACTTTTTTGGGAGCTTTAAAAACACTTAACTCGCGACACTGTAACCGAATCAGGCGTTACTTTGCGGAAATCCATGACATGCATGAGAAACTAAACTACTTTGCTTTAATCCGCGAATGAAACTGAACTGAAAATGTATAACTTTCTAAAGTAATAATATTTAGCTGGAACATTGTTTTAGCTCTAAGTTTCTGGAGGTGGGCGAATGAAACTTCATTCGCGGATTAAAGCAAAGTAGTTTAGTTTTTCATGCATGTCATGGATTTCCGCAAAGTAACGCCTGATTCTAATAGACGGATATTAATAATGTAAAAGTACCAATGAATAACATGTTTCTTTATTTATTTCATTCTATAATTTAGTGAAGTATATACTTATTTATTGAAGAGCATAAAAATTATTTAATTTTTTTTGAACCAGGTAGTTCCTGTAAAACTTCCTTATGCCCTAACCGGACATAGCTCAAAGTGTTTCTATGTACATTTTTGTCCTTGAAGTCCAGAAAGTTCTAAAAAACTTTGTACAGTTACAACTAGTATTTTTATAAAAATAAGATTTGACAGAAACATGAGGGAATTGCAACAAACTTAGAGTCAAGAAACAATTCATTTCATTGCATAGGTTTACTTTTAAGGAAGTTATATATTTTTATTTGCTCCCTAAAAGACAAATAGGGAAATTCTAAGGGGTTTTTGAATATGTTGACATATAAATAAATGTTTTATTTTTATAGCTTACCAATATGCGATGATGTCTATGAAAACATTACTGGCTCGGAGCTAAACACAGTAAAGAAAACTCCGAGAACAAGCACTTTCTTTATTTCGTATGCTGTATAATTTAAAAAAAAACTAGCTGAAGTGACTAATCAATTTACTAAAACTAATTATGAACCAATTATAAACTAATTATGAACTAATTATAAATATGTTTCGTGAAAATCAAGATTTTTTGATCACTTTGAATGGGATAGTAAACACCAACTCCTATCACTTGACTCCATACAACGCCGGGCGCACCACAAATTAGGTTAGGCAGAATAGACGAAAAATAGATATATAAAAATATAACAAAAAACTAGGCCTATAAACATTATTAAAATTTATAAATTAACCGTTTTTGTAATACCATAAGTTAGGACAAACAGAATAGATGAAGAATAGATATATAAAAAATAACAAAAAAACTAGGCCTATAAACAATATTATAATTTATAAATTAACCATTTTTATAATACCATAAGCTAGGACAAACACACTAGCTCTTAACCGCGACTTGGTCCACGTAAATTTAGGTGAAAATTATAGCGTGATGATGCCTTCCTCGATAAATGGGCTATCTGACACTGAAATAATTTTTCAAATCGGACCAATAGTTCCTGAGATTAGCGCGTTCAAGTAAACAAACAAACAAACTCTTCAACTTTTATGTATTATTATATAATTATAACGAAGAATAGCCTCTATATATTATTCAGGATCAAAATTTTACATATTATAAACTCCTCCGTAACGGCTTGACCGATTTTCATGAAATTTTGCGTGCATTTTGGCTAGGGTTTAGAATCGCTCAACATCTATTTTTCATACTCCTAAGAGATAAGGGTGGCCCACGCGGGTGGCGTCGCTGGGCGCAGCTAGTCTTTTTTATAAAATTATCGTGTCACAAAGTTAGTTACCGTACTCCCGCGAAACGGCTTCACCGATTTTTATGAAATTTTATATGTTTATTCAATAGGTCCAAGAATCGGCTACTATCTATTTTCCTACTACTATCCTATTTCCTATTACTTACTACTAAGTCGTGGGGTATAGCTAGTTCTATATAAGAATCTTTTTATATTTAATTTCGTGCTACCCTGACCATAAGTGACAAACCTCTGAACAACTCTCTAATCTAATTCACCCTCTTAAAGATAACATTTTTAAAGAAAAAAAACTATTATTATAAGCAATGAGTTCTCTAATAATTTATGTTTAACATGGGTAACTGAGAAATTTATTGTTGACCGGTATTGCCATTAAAACACGAAATCGTGGCAAGCAAACATATGGCATTTGTACTAATTATATTACTTAAGTGGTACCAAATTTTCCGTTATTACATTTTTATATTATTCTCCTCCCTTGTAAGTGGGTTATAGTCAATTTTTTTTATTATAGAAGATAACGAACGTGCTTAAGTTCGTTTCAGCCACAATGGCAAAGATACAAAGTCAAGATTAAAATTGAGGAAGCCGCCCTCGTGACGGAACAATGACGCGGGACAATGTCACCAGAGTGGGTTGTTAAAGAAAAGAATGATAAAACCTACCTTTCGTCTATTTTTAATAACCCCAGCTTGAGCTATACGTCTATATGTTACTGTTAAATTAGTAATATAAAAACTACATCAAGAAAATAAACTATATCAAAAAATATATCTGGTTCATGGGTCTATTATGAGCGTTCCACAAGGATCAAATCCTAGGTCCATTTGTGTTTTTAGTGTACATCAATGATTTAACTATGTTTTTCAATGGAATCTATGATATTGTTGGTGATGCGTGTATGATTTTTAATAAAGACAGGAGTAAAGATCATTTTTTCACAATCACATGCATCACATTGGTTCACGGTAAATAATTTATGCTTAAACGTAGAGAAAACAATGTGCTTAAAATTTAGCCTTGTAAATGTAAAGAGTAAATGTAACCATTCATTATTTTAAAATTGTACAAGACTTATATAAATACTTTTAAGATTTTTCGTCAACAGATAGATGCTATAAAAAAAGACTCAGTTAATTTTCTTCACGCAACCACATGTCAAATAGCGGCAGCTCCACAATATAAAGCAAAAATCTCGTTATGCTTAAAATATAATATATTGCCTCTTTTGCTATCACTGATTGAAACATCAGACACCGCCTCATAGTGGGTTTTCGTGTAGTGTAATTAGTAATGATAAATGGTAATGCTTAATGTTGATGGATATTGGCGCAGAATGAGTGATGAACTTTCAATGGAAATATTAACGAGTCGCGTAGATAACGATACGCGTCACGAATATTCCAACATACGAGTCATGAATACTCCAATAATATTCACATACGAGTCAAGAATATTCAGTTGAGTATCCTGGATTAGGATAGGAAAAATTGAATCGAAATGAACGGCCCTTAGAACCTCCTTCTCACATAAGATCGACGTGAAGTGATGGTATTATTGTCCCGTTTCATTCAGTTTGTGAGAGTTCCCGGTGACCTATGCCCCTCTTTAAAGAGCGACTACGCATCTACGAGTTTTCTGGTGGTGCAGAAGTCAAAGTGCTTCGGTAGTCACTTAGGTGATGAATCTGCTGCCGTTTATCTTTTGAAATACATAAAAAAAGTTTAATGCGATTAAAATTTCATAAGATGCGAAGGCGGAGCTCCTGGAATTTAATAAGTCACTCAAGCCGTTGAAATAGCACGAGTACAGACGTAATAAGCTTATTGATTATATTTTAGGAGTGCCAATCAACGCCTGTTCTCGTTAGAGCCCTTCATTGTTTAGTATATATTTACACATTTCAAACTTCTTAAATGATCTGTTACGAGACTCGAAAGGTAGTTGTCAAAAAATAAAGATGCTTTTATTATTCCTTATGAACAAACCTCCTGCGACTGAATTTCCTATCGACTACTATTGTTAATTACTATTGTTAGTCCTAAATTTACCTTGAACTTTGGTTTAAATTGAAACATTTCCTCGTGATTGTTGATTTCTATTTATAACACTCTTTCTCTATCCTAAGAGTGTTAAAAATAGAAAGAAAGACCGATCGTAGTATTTTGTACGGGCGGCGATGCGCACCGCATAAAAATGATATAAAAGCGTCTCGCCCACTTTCAATGTTAACAAAGTTTAACAATAAGCTACTTTTGTGTCTCCCGTTCAGGGCAGACCTCCACATATCAGTATCGTACGCATCGTATCAAACAAATTATTTTACAACGTGGCCACATTATCAGCAGTGATCGGATTGCCGTCGCCACTCGATCCGTACGATGCGGATAACTGGATGCACTTGTATGGCTTTCAATACAAAGAATACTACGATCACTTTGAATTCGAACAGAAAAAAAATCATGACACATCATGGCATACACGAGTCTTATAACAAAGTTTTGAAAAAAAATCTGTATACTACGAGACACCACCGTCACCACAATGCCGAATCTCACACGCGAGCTCTAGATAAATCTCCCTCTCTCTCCAATCAGGCTGAATCGAACTCTATTGAGAGCCAATATCAGATTGACAGCAATGTAATTGGAGATAGGAGATTCATGTGGAAGATACTGTCTTATACGCAATGTTCGAGAACTCCGCCGGACCTATCACCTCGTGACAGTCGTACTGGTATTGTTTCCCCTTATCAATGTTGAGCACAGAGTAAATTGACGCAGAGCTTCATGAATTATTGCTTATACTGATGTACATCTATAGCGATGCTATCGATTTAAAGCTTTTGATATCGAGCGACAAATCGTCCGCCGGACCTATCACCTCGTGACAGTCGTACTGGTATTGTTTCCCCTTATCAATGTTGAGCACAGAGTAAATTGATGTAAATTATGATTTACCACTTAGGCTATTTATAACTAGTAACAATTAAACTAAAATAAATAAGTAAGTACGTAATTAAAGCGATAAAAGCTAATTAAAACTTCAATTCATTTTAAAAACATATTTTTACTTAAGATTAAAAATGTTTCATATTCTACTTTATTCGTAAATTTTACATATACTGCTAAACAGTTTTAGTTGCGGGTGAGTACAAATACCGACTCACGTAAGTTTTTAGTACCGCAACGAAACAAAACAAAAAATCTTTAGTATGACATATAAACAAGAAAATTATACATGCTACAGAAAAGGCAGTAAGTCTAAGCTCTAGGAGCTGGTTTTCAGTCTCCGCCTGATTGCCATTGCTGAAATCAAATTGCCAAATTGCCCACAGAGGCGTGAAATTACAATATAAAACGATACAAGGAAAATTAACTTACAACTAAAGTGCATGAGCTGTTTTATATAACATAATGTTATTAAACAGGCATTAAGTTGTCTACCTTAGGAACAGACGTCCGTGTGTCATGTAGTCCTGTATATATTTATTTATTTATTTATTTTAATAAGTGTGATTCCATTTTGTGCCGTTTTAGATGCTATATGTCCTCGGCTATGTGATGATAATCTCGGCTTTATTTGTAGCAATATAAGACTCAGAAGTCAATAAGTTTTACTTAACTTATAATAATTTATCAATCTCGATGGCAATTACTATATTTAATTTTAAATAATAATCACCGTATTGACGTGTGTAAATTCCCGCCAATTCTTTCATATTTTTTACTTTCATTCGTCTAAAACTAATATAGGCAACGAATGTACAACATACAGCCTATGACCTAGCTGACGCTCACCGAACCAATTCGAATTTGGAACACAAGAACTTGAAAAATTATCGTGTTGTAGCATATAAAGAACATTAAAGTTGACTGTCCTCTTAACATTATTTCTAATGCGCAGACATGACTTATTTATTGGCATTTTCTTATGTTAGTGAAGAAAGTGAAAACTCCGTCGTTTGCGATTTCGTTCTGTTCTCCACATATGATGTGAATCACTTTTTCCGATAACAGAGGGCAACTTTTATTGATTTCAGGAGTTACATGTGAGTTTTACTGTAGAGATTATTTCATGTTCTGAAGAAACTAGGAACTCATATCGGTATTATTAAGAAATTTCACTTATTTATTGGCATTTTCTTATGTTAGTCCTACTAGTCTAGTTGACAAGTTAAAAAGGTGGAAAATAGAGATAATAAACATAGGTACTCAGCTCAGCCTTTCCAATATTAAGCTCAGCATTTCTAGAAAAATGTGCTGAAAATCATTTCAAAGACATAAAAAATTACAAAAGTTATAAAAAAATACAGCTTAGGAAAGAAATTTGCTTTTTGCAAATATTTTTAAAATTATAATCAAAAATGAAAAACTACCCCTCGAAACTCTATCTTTACTCGGTAGGTTTTCAAACTCTTTCGTGGCTTGTTGGTTTTTAGGGTTCGTCCGTGAGATATTCACACTTTCGTCGATATAAACGCTTACATAAATATATTATCGTCTTTTGTATGTGTATACTATTGTATAAATATACTATTAAATGGGACATACAGTGTAATCTAGACTTACTAATGTATAAATTTGAAAAGTTTGTTTGTATGCTAGAACGCGCTATTCTCAGGAACTGCTGGTCCGAATTAACTCAAAATAAAAATAATATTTTTTATATGAACT
Source organism: Charaxes varanes (assembly GCA_024363005.1). Classification (NCBI taxonomy): domain Eukaryota; kingdom Metazoa; phylum Arthropoda; class Insecta; order Lepidoptera; family Nymphalidae; genus Charaxes; species Charaxes varanes. The sequence goes on from JANCMC010037386.1 coordinate 367,135, forward strand.
TTATGAATTCTAATACATTATTATCATAAAGTGTTTATTTTTTCTGTTTCTTTGTTTTAATAATATTTATAACTAAATTATTGAATGATTTCGTAATAACTAATAAGAATATACCTATTTGTAAGCCTTAAATTGAATGTATTGTATAAATTGGCTAATGTTGCTTATTTTGAACAAATTACAGGAATTGTCATTTTTTGGATTTTGTTTGTTTGTTTCTTGATCGCGCTAATCTCAGGAACTACAGGTCCGATTTGAAAAATTCTTTCAGTGTCAAATAGCTCATTTATCGCTAAAATTTTTCATCTAATTTTACGCAGATAAAATCGCGCGTAACAACTAATATAATGTAAAAGTTAATATCAGTGAATTTCGTATTAAAATAACGTTAATATTTTAAAAGTTGCATGGAGGAAAAGAAAACCCCAATATAATCATTTGAATACAAACTCATAAGGGTTAAGGCTGAAGCTCATAAATACCTATTATTTGCGACCTTAGCAGTCACCGTTTTTTGATCCATTATTGAAAAAAATATATCCTTCAATTTTACCTTTATTTATTATCAAGGTTGTCTGACGAGAGAATATATTACATACCTTAATGTTTGTAGCTGGTTTCGTTAAATTTTAATAACTTACATCTAATGAAGATATAGCGACATGGCTTTTCAACTTTGTAAAGTGGAGGGGCCTCGTATATCCCTACCGCAGGTAACAAACACAGCTCATGACTTTTAGTCTAGTCAACAAGAGCCTTTTAGGTCGAAATTTTTTCGCCTTCGAGAAATATGGTTGAGGTGTCATTCGATTCTGAATCGAATGTAGATAGGCAGTTTAAAAAAATTTTCATTCTCTCGCAAAAAATATTAAATTATAAACAATTAAATAAAATGCAACCTTTTTTACGACTGGTGCAGTGGGCAGTGACCCTGCCATACGCTCCGGGGGTCTTGGGTTTGATTTCCGCCTCGAGTCTGGATGTATTATACATATATGTATAAAAAATTATATATTTCTACAAAAAAAAATTATATATTGCCAGCATCTGTTACCCATAACACAGGCATTAAGTTGTCTACTTAGGGACAGACTTCCGTGTTGTCAAACAGAGTATACCGTACGGGTGTAGTCCTGTTAATACGTATTTTTTTTCAGTTCAAAACTTCAAAGTTTCGACCTAAACGGCACTGGTTAACTAGACTATTCCATGCGCTTGAACAAATCGTCATAATTTGTGTATGAAACAATGCCGATCACGTCCGCCTTCAAACAAAAAAATCGTATTAATTGGTTCATTCGCTTAGGCGCTACGACGCCACAAACAGACACACAAAAAGCGCAACACATTCTAATGATTGGGACAAGGCATTAAGCAAAAAATGTGATTCCGTTTATCAATTATTTCGCGCGCCCCAAAGGTTTTAACCAGGTTCACATGTAAATGTCTACAAAAGAACTTTCATTGAAAATTGATAATTTTAAACTTTAATAAGAGACAAACCCAACTGGAACGAAATAAAAATATCATGATTTGATGTTTTATATCAACTCCTTATATTTTATATCAATTGATTCGGATATTATTTTACAAAAATTGTGTAAAAAATTATTGTAAACTGTTAAAACCTTAAAATTGTAGAGTAAGAAATTATTAGGTACGTAAAATAAAGTGATTTGAGGCTTTAATCTCAGTAACAGATGTTATGAATCTCGACAGCCTTAATTAAATGTTGAACGTAGTTTTAATTTAATAAAATATCGAAAATACCGTTACTTGTTTTTCTTACCTAGATGTTTTCCTAGATTGTAATTTATTACGACCTATCTTTTACGGCGTTGCCAGCCTATATCTTTTTTTTTTCCACTTAGCTGTATGGTGTATGATGTGTTTATCTCTAAGTAGGTTAACATTTTGCCTTTATAATAATATAAATAGAGGCAATTTAGAGAACACACATAAGTGTGTTCTCTAAATTGCCTATGTTTTAAATGTATTAAGCTGTTGGTAAACTTAATAAAATTTAAAAAAAAATGTAGGTTCTTAAAAACACAAACATATTGCAAATAATGACAGGCTCAGAGCGTGTCAAGACACGCTTATCTAGAAGGGTTCCGTATGTTATACGTAATATAGGTAGTTATTAAATAGCTTTAAACGTAGTGGTCCAATTTCGCTCTACATGATTTTCCTAATGAGTTTTTAGCTAGTTTGGAAATCCCAGGGGGGAAAGCAGCGTGAACACTTTGAAGACCAATTATTCGAAAATAGTACCTATGATAAAAGCTATGTATAAAACCTTGTCTTTATTTCAAAAGATCTATTCAATGATACCCCACACGATGAGGTTGAATAAGTAAAAACAACTCTACTTCATATATATGGGAGCCACCCCTAAAATGTAAAATTATTATTATTTTTATATGGGAGCAACCCCTGAGATCTAAAATTATTATTTTATGAAGCCGACGAATATAAACTCTATACGCAATACATAACTGTATTGCAAAATTTCAAGCATTTTTGTTGGACAGCCAGACGGACGGACGGACAGAGCAAAACGACGGAACACTTAAAAGCTTTCAGTCTATTGTAGTAGCCCCGATAAGAGTCAGTGTATTTGGTAAGGCCATAGAAATTTCGATAGTAAGTAATTAATGCAATAATTAATAAATCACAGAGTAATTAATATACATAAATATTAGAAAGTAAAATTAATAATAATTAGGAAACCTTACAACACACTCAACAACTTAACTATCACTCATTCAGGCAGTAGTCATGGTTTTTAAGACTAAATTAGGGGCACCTATTGGAGTTACCGCGATACCCTCAGTAAATCATGCCTCAACCTGTCAGATTGTAAATCTAAAGCATCGAGGAGGTTAAAAAAACATCACCAGCCATATACAATTCAAACCTACAGAAAAAATAAGTATATTACTAGCTGTGCCCGCGAATTCGTCAACGTAAAATTAGGTAAAAACATTATAGCGTGATAATATATAGCCTAAAGCCTTCCTCAATAAACGTGCTATCTAACACTGAAAGAGTTTTTCAAATCGGACCAGTAGTTCCTGAGATTATCGCGTTTAAGTAAACACACAAACAAACCCTTCAGCTTTATATATTAGTATAGACTAGCGGACCCGACAAACGTTGTCTTGCCCGAATTTAGGCTTTTCTTCTATTACTCAATTAACCAATCGCCTGTGCCGTTACCATAAAACGTGACAATGGCCGAATGTTTTATGAAACACGAATTTTACTTTGGCACGTAAGTTTTTATATTATAGATGCTTCAAATCCGAATTGAAGCTAGAAAAAATATTGACGTCTTTGATACAATGCAAAGATTCAAAATTTAAGGCAGTATGCAGAAAACGAAATATATATTTTTTATTCACATTTATTTCTTTATAGTATTAAGATTGCGTAAATATTCTTTCGTTTTTACGTATTGTTAAGAATACGTTTTAAAAGCTTATGTACTTAGAACAAAATTTTATATAAATTTGTATACATTGTCTACGACATTCAAATGTATGCATTGGATCAAAAAGATACTGGCTGAAAATAAAAATTAACTGAATGGATTTGAAAGAAAAACAAATTGTACATATACCATGGTTTGTTTATAACATTGTAAAACTTTGATACTACATATTTAGCAAGAAAAGTTTTAAAAAAGGAAATAGATGTATGTAGCTGAAAGAATAGTAGATTATGTACTTTGCAATAATATAATGTGTGAGTCATTCTTCAATCTGTCCATATGAATACCTGTTTGGGGAGGTGCAGCCAAAACAAAATTCATTGAGGTAGAAAGGGCTCAACGCTGCCTATTAAAAGTTATAGGTACCCGACCGTCTTACTATACAATTTTAGCAAAGTTTTATCCGTACGAAAATTGTATATTCTCTTTATTACCCTTAAAGTGCACAAATTCTTAAGTTTTGATCCTAAAATGCATAATAGAAGAAAGAAATTCACAGTTCCAATCCTGGCTACTAAAACAGCTAGGCTTTCTAACACTGAAAGAATTTTTCAAATCTGACCAGTAGTTACTGCGATTAGCGCGTCCAAGCAAAAAAACAAACTTTATATATAGTAATACATGTAATTCTAATGTATGTGTGTGTCACTGAATTCCTCTTAAATGGCTGGACCGATTTGAATGATTTTGTTTGTATGCGTTTGCGTAGCGCCTTGGATACAAATCAGCCCGGGAGATGGCTTTACAGTCGATATCTAGGTTATCTTTTCAATTGGTCTAGGCTTTGTTAAGTTATGCGCTTACCAACACATTTTGCGATTCATTTTTTTATATATAGATGTAACTATTTTTTTATATAAATCTATAGTTGTGTGTTAATCTCGCTATAATTCGAAAACATACATGAATATTTAATACATTCAATTCTTTTATCCCTCATTCTTCTGCCATTTACCTACCACCCCGCCGAATTACATCTTTGTACGTTCCGCGGTTATCGAGATTCCCTACAATTGATTAAAGTTTATATGTATTTTATATTTGTTTATACAATTCTTTTCTATCATTATAACTTCTGCACAAAAAACTTATAAAGAGAGTTGAAGATCATCATACGTGGCGCATAACGTGATTATGATTATAAATAAAATTTAGTTCTCAGATTTCATGCTACTCACAATATATCTCTGGTAAAACTTTGTTTTACGATCTAAACACACAATTATTTCGATAAGATATCTTTTTAAAATACTTAATCCCTTTTACAAGCCGGATAGAATTGCTCCAAGATAGGTCGATGCGGATTTTTGTCTGTGCAATCACTGATTGAAACTTTTACAATTACAGTGTTGGTGATGAATGAGCAAAAGAATATCTTTAATTCATAGAAAAATTGTGCCACTGAAGAAAGCGTGTTTATATAATACTTCCATAGGTTTTAACAGATCTTGATTAATTTGTTAGCGATGGTGGTAAGTTATAACGACAGTTTTTGTTTATCATTGAATCCGAAACCTGTGCGGATGTGTATGCAATTAAAACGTTAAAAATCCGAATATATCTCACAAGTATACATTTCTCTGTTTTTTTTTTATTAACTTGTTTCGTCTCACTGCTCGGCAAAGGATCCATCTTTGTCCTGTGCCAATGACATCCAATCTCTTTCAAAATTTCTAAGTTCGTCGCGTTATCGCGTTCGAGGGCATTTTTCTTATTTATTACAAAACATTTCTTATAGTAGTCATTGTTCAGATATTGTTGGCTGATGGCTCCGATTTGCCACTCCTCCTATCAACCCAAAAAGTATACACTCAATTTGATTAACATTGATGGAAGTGTTTGCTTCATAAAGCCGCTATCACACACCAGCTATTTTTGGTTCATAAAACTGCTGACACATGCCAGCTATTTATTTTGCTTCATTAAGCCAGTATCACACACCAGCTTTATTTTGGTTCATAAAGCCGGTAACACACGGTCACTATTCCGGTTCGAACCTGGAGCCCTTTTGAAGTCAGTTCACCTTGGGGATATCATAGTGTGAAACAGTGTCGCCTTGCGATTTTCCTATAGGTGTCGAATATGCATAAGTAATAAAAAATAGATTTCGACATTACAAACCAACCGTTCAATTTTAATTATATCTAATATATAAAATTCTCGTGTCACGGGGTGCGTTGCCAAACTCCTCCGAAACGGCTCGACCGATTTTCATGAAAGTCTGTCAGAGATTGCTTTTAGCAATAAGGCCGCCTTTGCACTGTCATATTTTTATATATTAAGCAAATTCATGTATAGTCTTAAGATTTCCTTTTTTATTGTGCAATAAAGTTTTATCAATCAATCAATCATTCATTCATTCATTCATTCATATGGTTTAATAAACTTTTAGAAGTAAAACTTCTTTACGCTCGCTTCACTTGGTGAGTATGATGTATGCCTGACCAATTTTCGTAACGGTAACGTTACGAAAAGTGTAATCGAGCGAGGCGAGGAAATATATATATCGCATTTTAATCAGCTATTCAGTCAAATGGCTAGGCTCTTTACTTTCGACTTTCGACTGACTTCACCGTTTTTTCATCGACACTTCTGACACTTCGTTTTCAATTCTGTTGGTACTATGTGAGTGCCAGTGGTTTTTATTGTCACTACACACTTCTATTGTACTATCTTTCATTAAACTTTGAACAGGCTAGGCATGTAATGAAACGTCATTGATCCAAGTCATCTGACTAGCCAATGAAACGGCTAGATTGATCAAACGCCTTAATACCATACAGGAAGCTAGTTGAACGGCGCTGTTTAGTGAAGAGGCTAGGCTGCTTATTGACCGGCTAATTAAGCTATCTACCTGCGATATTTATACATATAGTTTGAGCTAAAGAAGTTTAACTTCAGTCGCGTAGTCTTAAGTTTTTTTAAGAATATTATTAGTTAGTTTTAGTCTTTTAAGGTATGTCTAATGTTAAAATTAGTATTAGTCTTTTAAGGTATGTCTAATGTTCCAATTTTCCCTGCTACTAAGCTTTAATCAAAAACTTTTGTTAGTAGTAGGTGCGATACCATCCACTGCTAACAATACTCTAGTGGCGTCGGGGTTTGAACCGGGTACCGTGCGGATTTAATTCCTTTCTTTCTACTGTTGAGCTATCGAGACCTCTCTATTAAACCTTTAAGTGGTCCTCAGCACCACTTTTAGGATTAGTTATCTGGTATATTTTATTTATATTTGGATATTCCTTACACCAAAATTAGGTGTCAGGAACATTCTTGTCATTTTTGTCAACTTTCGAAATGACTGCTAGGTCCGTTGACACTTTAAAAAAGTACATATTTTATATTTATTTATTATTATCAACAAGACATACACTAATTTTGCCTTAAAGTAAATTTTATACCATCTATAAAACTAAGCGTTCCTTATTTTTAGATGTTACACACAAGCTTAAGCAAAAATTGTATTGTATTAAGTTGACAATGTTACATATAAAAAAAATAATATAGGAAGCAAACTTCCTCTTCCCAAGTACTATATTTCGAACCTACTATCCTAGAGTCTGTGACAATATCATGAGAAATCACTTTCTGAGGTCGAATCACAGCTCTTATGCCGCAAGTCAATTTATATAACAAAGAGCGGTGTACACGACGCGTGATTGGGCCATCTCGTGAATTCCTCGTGCCATCTGAACACGGCTCCGGTCAGCTCAGACATGTAGACTCTTGCGATGTCGATAACTTAACCACAACAACTACAGTTCCTAACGAGAAGCTGTTATTAACAGTAATACTTCTGCGAGTTTAATTATTTTTTTTATTACTTTCAGGACAGATCTTCAGAAATGAAATATCGCCTTTTAATACTTTAACTTTTTAGCAGAGTTCTTTCTTTATTCTTATTTCATATACTATTGCATCTCCCCCCAAATTTCAATATTTTATGGATGATATTTGTCATTATTTGGTTCCTTCACATGTTCATGTATCTCCAGTTATTTAAATACTTACACACACACGCACGCACGCATGCACGTAAGCATGGACGCACGGACGCACGCACGCACACACGCACACACACACAACATGTGAAAATAAATGAAATTCGGCAGGGAAGTAGTTTATAGTTATGGGTCAGATATCTCTTAGATTATAGGAGAAAATCCAAGCAACAATCGGTTAGAATTGCAGAGACCGTTACATTTGTAGATGAATGTAAGTAATTAGTAGTAAATAATAAACAAAGAAATATGTAATAGTAATATAGCCGTACTAAAGAACCTAATGATCCAGTATATCTCATAAATATGGAAATGCGTAGCGGCCATTAACGGATTAGATGCATTTTGATTTACACCGCCGGGGCTGCGTTTTAGAGGCGGTGCATCCGACATCCAATACAGATCCGGCGCTAAGGGGATTTGAACAAATATTTACTATCAACACCGATCTACATCTAACTCAGAGTTTCAGTGGCTCAACTGTATAAAGATGTACTGATAACCGAAAGGTACCCGGTTTAAAAACACCGACAACGGTGAGCTAATTGGCCACTCCTAGAATAAGTTTCTAAGCCTGGTTAAAGGAAAAACTGACATACTATGTATGTACCTAAAAAGTATTTTTATAATTCTCAAAAGAAAAATTAAGCTTTATCTTTGGTCAGGAATGCGAAGACAATTGAACGGAATCGTAGTTGAATATTATCAAAAGAATATGAAAATATATAAATATACCAGAAATTATCAGAATACCGGCTGTCTGTTTGTGTGTGTGTGTGGATTTGGCACGATCACGTTCGAAGCAGTCAACACATAAAGTTATTTTCTGATTAGCTACAGAATTACGGTTCGCTGTTTCCTACTGAAAATGGGCGAGTAATGTGTAATAAGCGGGGTATCGTTTACTTATAATTAACGAAATCTTAATTTCAGCTGGATATATCACCTAGCGGAATATTACTGTCCTATTAAGTATTGAGCTTCTTATAAGAGATGGCGCTTAACGCCAATAGCGGCCTGCATAGCTGATAGCTCGTAATATTTAAGAAAAATATAAGTCTTTTTGGATATTCTGAAGTAGAACGTTTCGTTACTACAATAATTATTGTATAATTAAAAATTAATTACCAATATAGCGAAACGACAGAGAGCTTGTAAAATTAGAACTTGTAGAGTGATGACGTGTAGAGCTGAATCCTGGCTATACATAAGATCTGATAACTTTTTGACAGAATGAGCCTTTTCTTGGCAACATTTTACATGAAAATGTTTTTATTGGGATTAGTATTTTTAAATACGCTTTCGACTTTTTATTTAAGCCTTCCTGAAAATCAAAATGGTTTATAACGTTTATATTATTGTATAATTTTATTTCAAAGTGTTTTAAATACATAAAATGAAATTGAGGAGGTCGTGGCCTAATCAGTGATCGACTATTAAATCAATCGCTAGGTTAAGTAGCTCTTGCTGCTGCCCCTTACCTTTACAAACTCGTCCAACTCGCGATGTTAACATTCCTAAAGTGATACATATCGGGTGCTATTGCATAATACATATAGGTTTTGAGTCCATTTTCATACATTTTACTAGTATGAGAAAAGCGATATATACAGCTATATCTTTTGATTGGGTAGATTTAGAGGGTTGATGTTCTCGCACAGCTTCAAGGGAGAATAAACCTCAGTACTCCAAGTACTGAGGTTTATTCTCAGTTTTTATTAATTTAAATTTTGTATCTTTACACATTTCTTGGAAAAAGGGTCTTGACGGATAAACTAACAGATAGAAAAAAAGCGTGTAAATAAAAGTGCTTTGTACAGTCTACGAGAAGAATATTGAACAGTTGGTGTTTTATTGATCCTCGTCAATAACTCCCGGAAAAGACACCAACGTGTCCGTTACAAGAATGATAATTCAAAATGAAATTTCTGAAAATTTCTAAGATTTATAGAGGAAGATAAACATGAGCCAATGGCTTTTATGACTCCTTTTGATACAGAGTTAGGAATGTATGCAAGATAATGGACTGTTTATTAAAAGCACCTATCTCGAAAACCTCGAGACGTACAAAAATGAAATTTGTCAAGGAAGTAGGTTTTAGTCAGTAGACATCTGCTAAGAATGAATTTTTCGATACGGCCAGATTAAGCAACTCTAAGGGTTCTCGCAAGTTTACGTACAGGGAACAGCTAGTATCTAAGCTAATATATAGAATAGAATGGAATAGAATATAATAGACTAAAGTAGGATAGGATAGGATAGGAAAGAATAGAATAGAACACAAATATAATCTAACGAGTTACCGCTACGTGTATGGTATCTCAGATTACTTCTGTACCTGATATTTTTATTAAAACCTCTTTTATTACAATCTTTTCATGCAGCTAATATCTTTGTTATAATGTAATACGATTATATATCTATTCGTGTACAAAAGTAACGGATACACGTAACAAAGAATACTTTAAACTATAATTGTTTTCATTTACATATATAGCAATACTATTTTGTCAGTTTTCATATCTTCCTTCTGTCGAAAATATTAAATATATAATTATATATCATTAGTTGGTAAATTGTTTTCTGCCATAAGCAATTAATGCTTATGGCAGAAAACAATTTACTAACTAATAATTTTAATTTCAATTAGGTGTACTTTTTTATAAGAGAATTTGTTTAAACTATTTTTTTTTTCAATTTGTACTCTAAATAAAATTATTAAATAAATATTTTATTTTTTATTTCACTTATAACTCACAAATTAATAGTATTAATGTTTATTTTTATTTTATTTTATTAGGTCACAAACAGTATACATAAATCTTATATAACTAGAATATAAAAATAAACAATACACCAATGAAGTTGCCACTTAAAAAATTGTACATAAATAAGTATGTTAGCAAACGTTAACAACTAAGTTAAAGAAACAATAACATAAGTGAACTAAAATCTAAACAGAGAACAGTCAAGTTAGTAGCTTCATACAAATAGTTTAGTATGTATCCGTTGCTCGATGGGTTGAAGACGTCAGAAGAGAGGCGGAAAGTGGTTGGATGCGGGTTGAAAGAATATTTTTTTTACTATTTATTATTTATATTTACTATTTTTTACTCTATATTTATAACTATTTTCCCTACACTTAAAGGATAGCTGGGAGAGATCTCTTTTAGGGATAAGTTTATCCGTTGTTAACTTTTTTTCTAATAAGTCTGTATAAACATTTGGTACAAAAAAATAAAAAGATGTAGAGACAGTCGATTGTCAGGACTCTGGGTCTATTTTTACTGGTATATTTCTTGCCAATGCGAAATTTAATATGGCGTGAACTTGAAATAAGGGTTTACGTGAACCACTTTAAATTTAACTTCTTCTTCTCTACGAATTTTCTTCTTCTTTGAATTTAACTTGTTCTCTAGAATTTTCTTCTTTGAACTTAACTTCTCTACGAATTTTCTTCTTTGAATTTAACTTATTCTTTCTTCTTCGTATAAGAGATCACATTGTTAATTTCTTATTAGTCCTGTTGCTAAGGTAACGGCCGAATGTCTCTAACACGCATGCGCGTTCACACTTATTTAAAAATTCAAAAATATATGTTTTTAATAAGCGGCCTGATATATCCACATACCTTTTAATTTCCTTTATCTTCCTACCTTCCCTTTAACCTCTAATGCTTCAAAATTATAAACAAGGTTATATGTACAAAATCATGCGCTAGGATTTCGCTTATGGTGCCTTATATTTTGCCAGAAAGCCTCTAAAATTAAGTTAATTTAAGAACTTACCTTATTTTTTAGTATAGCCACTTCATATTTTTGTTAAATAGAGCCTCAATAACTCATCGGTATAAGGTATGGACTGAAATCTGCAAGGTACCCTACCGCCGTTGAGGTATTATCGCACTCAGTCATAATACAAGCTCTTTATTTAAGCTTAGTAGGAGGGGAGAAGGAAATATTAGATATACCTAAAAAGTATTCCTAATATTATTTTTAAGAAAGAAAAAAATGTGGTTTTTTTACATTTTGTGGTTGAGTAATTGAGCAGGTCCTATAAAAATTAAAATAAAAAATAAATTGTTAAAAGTATACTTGCGCTGCACCTATTATAGCATCTGATGGTAGTAGGTGGTTAAAAAGACAAGAAATTAGGCTAGCTAATTATAATTGACGGTAAACGTCCATCTATATGCAAATATATATCTTTTATATAAATTGATTTCGGCTCTGAAAACTGCAGAACACTCCCCATAATACATTAGATATGTTACGTTCAGTTTGAGGTTATATTGCATTTTTGGAAGATAACTTTAAAATTCGCTTCAGAGGTTAAAAATAATAATTGTCAATGGTAATTGTAAATGTTTTAAGACATCTAATACAACTTTGGTAATGACGCAAAACTGAACTGTGCCCCATACTACGATGGGCACTGCCCTTTAAAATGTTTTCTTTTTTGCTATAAAAACGTTAATTTCTGTAGGAGTTAGTAAATTGGCAATAGTAGATACTTCAGAACATTGATTTTTTTTTAATTTGTCGTTATACCTATTAAGTATGAAACCGCATGTACCAGTATCATATTTTTAGAATAAAGAGACCAAGAAAGCAAGTCTAAAAAATACAGTTTGCCTTTTTACCGCTGACAAGACTTATGCCGAAGCCAGACATAGCTTCATTTGAACGGTCATTTCAATGATCATATCGTGTGGCCCGGGACTTTGTGTAGCTGCGCAAAGTTTTGTTGTACTTTGTGGTCTTCAAGGACAAAAATGTACAAACACTTTGAGCTATGTCTGGCTCCGGCATTATAACCTGATTTAGATAATTAAATTGAATAGCTAACGAAACTCAACGATCTTTGCCTACGAAAAGGGAGTAAAAATTAAAAACAAATAATAAAGTGAAGTTTCATCCAGCAAAGCAAAGAAGCTAAGTTAGTAAATTTCATTTACTGACTCCGCAATATTGCGAAGGTAACGTTATAAAACAATTTCATCGGGGGGAAAGATTCCTTTCAACCTCTTTTCATTGGGTGGTGGTAAATACAGGGTGCGTCACGGATATTTCCTTCGGATAGGATCGCAAATATCGGAGATATAATTTTAATATTAAAAAAAATACAGCAGTATCATGCAAGATTTTTTTCAAGAGCTACACAAAATGATATCTTGAAGATGGCTACCAATGTGTGCAATACATTAAGAGAGTGGAAATCTAACGCTTTACCCCACAATTCAACTACCAATTCCGTGGCGATACAAACGATCATCACGAATATTGTTATTCTTCAGTTCATCCAAGATTTTGATATTTATTTTTTATTATTGGATAACATACCCAAAGCAGGCATTACAGTTTCCCAATGCGCCTGCTATAGGCTAAATTTAACAATATTTGCTTACCGAATACTTACGTTTCTACATTACATTTATAACTTATTACAGCATATATTTAATTAAAAATATAAATCTCTGAGGAGGTGTATGAAATGGATCCAAATCCGCATCCAACTCTTTTCGGCAATGAGGTAGGACAAATAAAGAACGACGCCGCGCAAAATAAATTGGTAAAAAAAATTAGTACAAACCAAAAATTTGAGATATCCTCATTAAAAAAAAAACTGAGCGCAAATTTAGCGAGTGCGCTGTACGTTCTTTATCACCCCTTAAAGGAATACAAAGTTCTTAAAATATTTAACACAAAAAAAAAAAACATAGAAATTAATTTCTATTTTTGTTTCGCAACTCTCACAGCAGCAATGCTGTAAGAGTTGTGACGCCATCTTATTGGGGCCACCCATCTCCTACATAAAAAAAAGCTGCATATTTAGGCCCAAATCGTTTAGGTCTTCTTAAAAACGCCACTTCAGATTTCCACTCTCTTGATGTATTGCATAAAATGGTAGTATTCAAAATATCGTTTTTAAAAATATAGAAGAACCCTTCCAAGATACTGCTATGTATTAAAAAAGAAAAAAATATGTATCTTGAATACTTTTGGTTTTATGATTGTTTAAAATAAGGAAGATTCCGTAACGCACCCTGTATAATAAAATTGAACCGATGAATCGCGACTCAGGCGTTATAAAACGGGACCAAATAATTGATACCGAATAAAATATAATTGTATCCTTTAGTGTTGCCACAACAAAATTTATTTCGTGACTGAGAGGAAATTTAACATTTTCATTACTATTTTTTGAACAACTGCAACACTAGAGAGTCGCAGATGCGTTGACGGGATTTGGGAAATCAATATAATAAATAAATATGTACATAAAAATATACAGGACTATATGACACACGGACGTCTGTTCCTAAGGTAGACAACTTATTACATTAAAATATTCTTGTAGATTATAAAAGCAATTTTTAATTAAATATTTTTTCAGTTCTCGAACAAACATATTCACGTCATTATCCTCGTATATATTCAGGCAGGCGATTATAAACTTTAATAGATTTAACATAAGGGCTCTCACTGTACAATTTTAGTTTTGATATAGGCAAATTTAATATATTAAATTTTCTGGTAGGGAACCGACGCGGTATTTCTTCTACTTTCTGGTATAACGTCCGTGTGTCATATAGTCCTGTATATATTTATTTATTATCAAGTTCAAGATAAAATTTCTTTGTTTAGTACACTAATAGTATTCGCTCAAAAATAAATATACTTATTGATACAATGATTCGAGAATATATATCTTGCTATTCAACAGTAACATGTTGCTTAGTTATACTTCTATACTTAATAAAATATAAAGCTGAAGAGTTTGTTTGCTTGAATTCGCTAATCTCCTCATTTAAATCGCAAAACGTATTTAACGGATATGTATATGTCATTATAAGCCGTTATAATTTTATGATATATATTCACCCAAGTTAGCTTAACGTATGTAGTAGTTACGTAGGGCCAGTGGGAGTTTTAACGTACTCCAAATATTGTAACGGATATGTTTACGTATTTACGTACATACGTCACGTATTTAACGGATATGTATATGTCATTATAAGCCGTTATAATTTTATGATATATATTCACCCAAGTTAGCTTAACGGATATCGCATTATTTATAAAAAATACGAATAACAAAAACACTAAAAAATAATTTAACCTGCAGAGGGTTTTTCAATCCGGCTGGTATTTCTAGAGATGTTGAGTAGAGATCTTGAATTTCATATTATTCGTGTATTATAAAGAAAACAATGACAAATAACAAAGCAATGTTTGTAGTTCTGTTAACTTTATAATGTACACGTACTATTGTGCGACCAACAAATAATATTCTTTAATTTAATATCTAGTTTGCTTTGGTGTAACCTTTTCCACTTGACATCATTGCCATCTAGTTATGTAGCAGCCGCTACATGTATAATAAATAATAAAAGTGGCGAAAGAAACACTGTTTATGCATTTTAAAATATTTCGTTTGCAATAATTTATAGGTATACTAAGATATAGGAATTTGAAATACATTATTATGTAGGTAGAATATAGCTTTAAAAGGCGCCTGTAAAAATATATTAGCAATTTCGTAAAAAACTTTATAGACTTTTCTTTCAAGTCTTGAATTTTAAATAAACTTGAACGCTAGCCTATTTTCTGTGCTTTACATTACTTAAAGTTCCAATTGCGCCCTACAATACTTTTGAAGCTTTTATAGTACGTAACGAATATAAATAAATAAATAAATATATACAGGACAATATGACACACGGACGTTTGTTCCTAAGGTAGACAACTTAATGCCTGTGTTATAGGTAACAGCCGCCTGTTATACACTCAAGTTTGACGACAAATTGTTATTTTTTTAAACTATGCTGAATTACTTCTTATGTCAGTGCGATATTTTTTATTTTTATTTATTCCATGCAACCATAGATACTGAGTTTTCGAGCCTCTATTTCTTTCTTATCGTTAATGATGATTCTATCAAACTTTGTTTGCACAATAACAATGTTACAGATTATATGAGTGGAACTGCGTTTGACTGGGTGAAGAATGCAACAAATATCCCCGTCAGCATAAAAATAGTTATTTTCACATTAAAAATTATTACATTTTTTAATAATATCTTTTTATCACCAAAAAATATTTTTTTGAATTGAATTTATTCATTTGACCTTTTAATGATACCGACCGTTTCCGGCGCCAAGTTGATAGAGTAAAGAAATCATTCTCTTCACCCCTAGTCCCCTACTATAGAAATTGTTTACTAAAATAAAATTGATTACTTAATACAAATATAGTGAGTTGGTAATATTTACTCAAAGTGTTTGTACATTTTTGTCCTTGAAGACTGCAAAGTTCTACAAAACTTTGCGCAGCTACACAAAGTCCCCGACATTTAAATGAGGCTATGTATGGCTCCGGCGTCATAATAATGGTATTTTATCAACTTTTAAAATGTTTTAACGATATTCTAGTGACAGATGTGAAAATAAGGCTTTATGTAGATGCGAGACTAATTTTTCGACACTTTTGTCGAAAAATTAGTGTCAACGACTTAAAAACATCCGGGAGTGGCTGGGCCACGAAACACTCGAGGCCCTCCAAGGAGTAAAGGAGGTGAAAAAGGAGATCACAGAGGCAAGCCTTAAAATATCTCGGGAGCACGACCTAACCAGACGAGCCCTGGGGGAAAAAACAGCTGTCCCCAAAGAGGACCCCCTAAACAAGGGAATGACTCGTCTGGAATCTCAAGTCTCCAGCATCTCGAACCAGCTGGACGTGCTCCGCAGGGATATACATCCTCAGGTTCATAGTGACAATTTCACAAGTATGAGGGCGTTAATAAATACATAAGAATGTATTCACAACTTAATATTTCATCCTTTAGAAATAAGTTATGTCTTACGGCCCAGGGATTCCGTCTATAACTAACAAGACAAATTAAACTTAAGTCAGGTAATATTTATAGTTGGCGTTTTCCTTGAGGCTGTTGTTAGTATCGAAGTTGGTCATCATTGCTGTCTGTGTAACTTTCCATTTAAGTACAGGTAAGTAGTTTTAAGTATATTATAACTAACTAACTAACTTCTACAATAGAAGATGATGTCGAAATTTGCACATATATTTCAAGAAAAATATAATCTTTACGTTCCTAAATCTTAAAAGGTGATTCACTTGGCAACACACGTCTTTAGCAATACGTGCATATGTACATACTTTTACATACAAATCCAGAAATTGTAAATATAGTATCCAATGTAAACAAAAGAGAAGGGATGACAAAGTAAAATTTTTAAGTTAATTGTTGTATTTGGTAGGTATAAATTTAAAAAATAAATTGAAAACCTGTATTCATTCGTGAAATATGTTCCAGCATTGCCACCTATTCGTAGGTATGTGTTGAATCTCATACAGTATAGGCGGTATCGAGCGACTTTTAATAAGCATATACGTATATGAAATTGAAGTAAATTTCTTAATTTAATTAGCACTTCTAGCGTTAACGCTTACTTTTCTGTGTTGTCTAGCCTAACGCTTCTATTCTTTTACAAAGGTTCCTCCAAGTACAATAACTATTTTTATAAAATTACAAAGATTTATATGATCGCGTTCTCTAAAAACACTATAGAAACAGGTAATTTAAGTTCAATTCGTTGTCGTGACTTAACAGATTATCTCTTCGTGGAAACCAGACGATTCTACGGTAAGGTGATGTACCGTCAGAATGTGAGCGCTTTAACTACTGAGAGTAATTTGATATATAGAATGAATTGATATACGTGAAGAGATTATACAAGACAAAATTATTGTTATCTAAGGAATACAACTGAGGTTGCTCTGTCATCCCAATGAATGCTTATTGTCTCGTAGACAATGAAATGAAATTCTTTCGATACATTTAGGAGTAAAGTGAGATCCACTCGTACATACAGGAGTAAAGTGAGATATACTTTAGAATTACATTAAATAGATAGAATAGTTTTTAAATCTTTTTTGTTTAAATGAAATATAATAATATAAAATAGATATAAATAAGTTTTGCTTGAATGATAACTAACAGTAGGTGGTTTTTTCCTGTGGTAACCCTAACTCAGGATCTGGAGTCACAGTTGGTGAGCGGCCACAACGAGACAAGCGAAGCGCAGAGGCACTAACTACCTTTTCTCGAAACACTTCATCGTTTTGTGACCCTTCCTAACTCGGGATATGAATAAGCCAGATAAATAAAATTCTTGGAATAAGATGCTAGTAGTAAACTTATTAAACATATAAAGTTTCAATAGCATAGCCCTTATTGTTATCTAAAAAACTCCTACTTCGACACTGACTCACTCATATTCATCGGTCATCACCAAAATGTATAGGATACTTCCTGAAGTCTTATAAAGCTGAAATTTGGTATGTAATTTTTTTTTATTAGTATAAAACCAAGACAAAAATTATAAAATTGGGAACATTACCCTCTAACCTCTTAAGTTAAGGAATGCAAGTAATATGAAACTTTCACATATTTTGATTGAATATTGGTAAAAGTACTCCTAATATAATAAATAATAAAATATGTCCTACAGGATTTACATTCAATCACCTCTCTCCCTTAAAATTAGGAGATGTAATAAAACGCCTTAATTTATTAACTGCAATACAGGGTGACACGAGTTTGTCAGACGGATTGCAATTGACAGTCGAACACAAACAAACGCCCAAATACAAACCACTTTCTCATGAGATTCTTTAAGGTCTACAGTCGGTCACTGAAAAAGTCTGAGGTTTATGTACATGAAATATACCTCAAAAGAAATAAACTGAATAAAATAAAAAAGAAAAATTAGAAGCAACTAATAAAAAAATTCTTGTATAATATTGCCACAACGAGACCTATGGCTCGCAATGTCAAAAAGTTAATAGGTATTTTAGTGCTACGCCCTTGACTCTACGCACCCTTACTTTACACGTCGTAACCTTACTGACTCAACACAGTCAAAATATGTGACTTGGCTATTCTGTTACCATAAGAACTATTGTACAAATAAATAATAATAAAATAATAAATAAAGTAAGCAAATTTAGCTAAGAGACATAATTTGATTAAGGTCAGTGAAGTTCCGACGTGTGGAATAAAAGTGTGCAAAGTCCTTACTTTACACACTTACACGCCCTTGCGTGTAGAGTTACAGGCGTGGCTCTAAAAGAGATCTGCTAACTTTGCCTGAGCCACATTGTCTCGTCGTGGTAACATTTTGCATCAGAATTTGGTGGGATAAAATCTGTATCTATAACTACAGTAATTAAATTCCTAATTCTTTCGGCTATATTTAAGTCTTCCCTTGTTTAACTGGCTTTAAGAATAATTGTGCTTTTAATAATAATTGCTTTCAAGCTTGTACAAAAGTAATATGAATACTGGTATCTTGTTGCAGAAGCGTGCTCGTATGTAAAATTAGATTGTTGCATCGAGCGCAAAGTGAGTTTTTAATTCACGCGAGGGCACTAAATTAACACGAGTGCATTAATTACTCACTCCAGCAAGGTGCGTTATCTATTTTTCTTTCAACTACAACGCTGTCTATTTCCATTTTTTAAACAATTCTTGCGAATTAAGAAGTATCAAAGTTTTACAATGGCGTAGAATGCACGCCAAGTGTTTATTAAAATTCACTCCAAAACACTCGAAGTTGTCATGACGTCACTTTATGTTAACAGTGCGTTCCACTAAGCGTCACCTAAACTGTTTCACCACGACCATAATGATCGCAGTCGTCAAATTTCGAATATCTAATTGAGCACTTTAAAACCTTGCGATCGCTTATGGGAACGCACTTTTAGTATACGGTAACGTCATACGCTCTGCTGGGTGTTTTAGCTATCACGGCGCATAGTTGTATTTTGTTTGTCGTTTAAGGTACAATTAAGTATAGGTCTTTCAATATTGTAAAAAAGATCTAATTTAAATTTTCGAATTGGTCTTCTGTAATTTCAAAAAATGCGAGTGTGTTTTAGAAAACACGTAATATTCACGTTCTATTCACTTCAAACGTAGAATAATAATTTATTAAACAAAATATTAATTTGTAAAATTGTTCAAGAATGAAAAGAAATTACGAAATAATAAAGAAATCCCTGTTAGATTCATAGTTAGAGTCATATATCATTATTATACATCTCTGTAAAAGAATTTATGAATCATTAAGCCATATGCCCTAAGAATAAAACAAGTGGCATCATTTCAACTAACAAGGTACAAATAAACTGTGCCTGTTTTTCGACTATACAGTTTCACAGATTTTCTTAAAAGTTTAATTTCAGAGCCTCAATAGCTCAACGGTATAAGGTATGGACTGAAATCCGCAAGGTACCCGGTTCAAACCCCACCGGATATAACTTTCTTGTGCATATAAAACAACGAACTGTTGGTGTTATTTATAAATATTTATTATAAGCGAGGTATATAAATGTGTATATTATATTATGGAAACATCGTATTGATACTATAATATACTATAATAACTAAATAAAATAAAATACTTCCTAGCGTTATCCCGGTTAAGTACCAGGGTTCGCTTAGATTGCAGAGGATTTGGTTGTGGGGCGAGTTAAGATGACCGATTGCCATCTGAAGAAATGTCATTTCTACTGGGTATGACATATCTTTCGCAATATATTAATAAACACGAAGTAAATTCAAGGTTCAAGTTTAATTAACGTTACCCAAAAAAAATATTTTTAATTTTTCTTACTATCGTATTTGAATGTTTTATCTTTGCACTAGTTCTAAAGCTTTAAGTCTCAATAGCTCAACGGCAGAAGGGATAGATTGAAATATTTAAATCCTCAAGGTTCAAGCCCTGACGCGGCTGGAAAAAATATTTTTCAGAATAAAAGACACAGATCCAAAGAAAGTAGATAATGAAATATCACACAACCAAACAAAGAGTATGAAAAGCTGTACTAGTGTTGTCAGTTTATCTGGGTTTGTATCGTATTTATAGTAATTTATTTTAGAGTAAAAAATAGATGTTCTATAAAAAAAACAATTGTCTCAAATCATTCACAGAGATTTCGTAATATGTATAAAATACTCAGATGACATGTTCAGCTCATTCAACAATATAACCGAGTTTATGCTCCTTTGATTCATAATAACTAGTACTTTGTATTTAGTGGTCTCCAGGGTCTGGTGATGCCGCTGGATGGTGTTCAGAGCTACTTCGTTATAAAACGATATACATAACGCCATCGAGTTTGTGTTCGTTCGATTCGTCTTCATGAGTACATTGTATTTAATAGTATATTTTATTTATTTGTCTGGCCCGTTGGCGCAGTGGGCAGTGACCCTGCCTTCACTCCCCGTACTAGGAAATAATTAAACATGGATTATATACATACCTATATATAGAATGTGTGTATCTGTGGATCTGTGTAAAAGGACTGGCTCCTTAGCATTTTTACATCGCTACCAAAATACAACAAGCGCTACTTTTCAATTGTAACACAATAAACGTTTATAGAATTTCTTTTTACAGGTTACAACAATAAGAATAAGAATAATTTATTTTGCAAGAATGTTACAGGTTATTTGTAAAAAGGCTTCCGAAATACGGATGAGGTTGGATATAAAGCAATGTTACAATGGGTCACTCATCATCTATCACTCAGTACCTTAATATCAACTCAAATGCTGAGCACAGATTGAGCCACGAACTCCTCTATATAATAAATAAATTTTAGGATGACAGAAATAAACTGTGAAAATTTTTATTGTTGAGTCAACAAAAATAAAAATTCTATTTCAGTTTTATGATAGGTACAAGTAATGTATCAATTATTATTGTGAGTGCAAAGCGAAGTAATTACTCCTAGTTGTAGGTACATTCCTAGTTTAATTTCTTTTTTTCCTAGTTTCATTGAAATTGAACTTGTCAAAAATGAAATGAAATACATTTATTCTCTGCATATATCACTGACAGTCACTTAAAACTAAAACAACAGATAAGGTTAATAATGAATAATATCTTCGAACTTGAGCTGTCTGTGTTAGACAGAGAAAGGGTCTTTAAGACAGCTCAGCTTATTTCATGTTAGCAATATTTGCTCTATATATGTATATGTACGCTTGGATAGATGGTATTATTAGAATAGAATAACATAATTCAGACATAAAATAACACTATATCGAACTAGGGTTGAGCATACAAATGATTTGATATAACTTATTGATAACATGAATATAAAATGTGCTAATTAAATAAATTCAAAACTAACATGAATATAAAACTAATGCGCAATGTGATCAATAGGTGTATGTTCAATAGACCAATAAGTAGATAACATTAATACTTTTGATGTAATTAATAATCATATTAAATCGATTGTGAGTAGCACTTCTGCAAATTCAATGGGAAGATCTCAATTTACATGTCGTACATACAGAATTAAACCTGCTGGGACTCTGAAGTTACTGGAATTCGCGTTTACGCAGCTAAAGAGAGCAAGGAGCGCTTTACAGGGCTCATGAATATTTATAGGGATTTGTAGGAAGTGTAACGCGGCTGTTTAAACGACAGCTTCTGGAACTGAAAGCGGTATTGAATTTAAACCACCGCCTTAAAACTCGCCATGGATATAACGAGCGAGGTCAACGAATTATTTTATTCGCTGCGCAAGTAAGTCAATATAAGAAAATAGATTTATTTTTTTGGATTTAGCCAATGCTTTGCCCTAATTGTGTATGTATTTAAAGAAATTCTTGTTGCAGTATCTTACAAGCTTGTAGTGCGTTGCCAGCATTTGAGAAAGTTTATACTTCTTTTAAAAATCCTTCTACTTGTAGCAAAAACTTTACACTTTGTTGCAGGCAAAATATAAGACTAAAGCTAATTATACATAATTAGCATCTAATATCTTATTATTAACTGTAAAGAAAATACACTAATCACACCATGTAGAAACTATAAATTTAGATTTTAGCTTAACCTTCGTTTAAATGTATGTAGTAGTTAACTGTTTCAGCGGAAAAAGCGCTTAAAATTATTATTCAACTCAGTTATATCGTCAATGTGACTTGAAAACTGCAATATAATATCTTCGCTGAGTTTTGTTGACTTTGTTACCGATTCGCTTGCACTCGGTATGAACTGGTGGAAACCGGAGCGAACTTCGCCCGCAGAAATATATACGATACTCGTAAATGAGGTTTCATGAAGTGAAGGTGAGTGAAGCGTAATGATCGATAAATGAGTTATGTTAGAAATAGAAAAGAACTGTACTAACTGCCGACCATCGTCAAAGCCAATATTTATTCTTCTTTAGAAAATTGTAGTCGGGTAGGCAAATAGAAGTTGAGAGGGATATATATGTAAGCGAAGATAGAGAGTGAGTTATGTTTCGTATATTACTGTAGGGGCAAGAGAGAGCGGGGTGCGAGCACACATTTTCCGTTGTGATGAAGGTTTCTTACTAGCAAGTGCTTGGAACCCAGTGATCAAACTGTGCGCCTCTCGCCATCGGGATAGACATTCAAAAGAAAAAAGTGACATAGTGAGAGAAGTTTGTTATCTCGTTTGGCTCTGAAAAAAGAACAAGTTGGATGGTAGACAGGTGCTGGCCATGACAATTCGACAGTCGTGACCACGGTCTATGTTATTAAGCCAAGAAGACTTAAGTTTAAAAGGTTTAACCCTGTATGTATGTATATATATATCCAATTCAATCCCTGATATCGCCGGGCTATTGTCGCACCTACACACAAGAGAATAATACCTTCCTACGTATTCGTAGTCGTCATATATAGCGGTATCAGGGATTGAACTGGATCATTACGGATTTTATTCCACGCCTTTGAGTTATTTTAAGATATACAGGAGAATTGTTGCGTATGTACTAATGTTTCTGTTCACATTATTTTCGTAATAATCCCATAATATGAGTTCATAGACGAAGGCTAAACTTCGTACGACGGCTTCTTCGAGGTTGTCTTATGAAAGACCCTATAGTACTAAAACTCTCCGACCAACCTAGATTCAAATTCAAAAAGTTTATTTATTTACAAATACAAATTCACTTTAGCTCAATATGAATTACAAACAATTATGGGAAACACCTTGAATATATGTATCGCTGGATATCTCACTAGGACAACCTATGCTGAGATATCCAGTGGGACCCACAACTTTGTACAATACGTTTAATTTAGTTTTAAATTTTGAAAAAAGAAGAGTATTATATTTTTTTTTATTGATTATCTGTCAAAGCAAAGAAGCGTTACTAATAAAAATAAATGATTTATAAATAAAAAGAAAACCGCTTTGAACACACGCCAAGGAACTAAAAGGCAAACAAATAATTAGTACTTGCATACGATTTATTAGAGACCTACTGTGTTGAAGTTGGTACCAAGCAAAATAGGTTCCTAGGTAAACTGCAGATGGTACCTAAGTATACCTATTTAAATTTTTAGATTTTTGTCAATTTCTCAAAAATAGCTTTACCCATTTTGATAAAATTAATATGGGAGCCACCTCTGAAGTATGGTCTACCAAACAAAAAAAGGGTTATTAAAATCTGTTCATAAATGACTGACTAACAGCGTATCATACATATGTATATTATTAAAAGAACAATATCTAAATTCGAATCTACAGATAACAATACGGTATAACAAAGAAATTAGAAGCGCTATTTACCCTAAAGTCAAACTACTTAAATATAGTAATAATTACGGCAAACAAGCCCTTGAGTATCTCGTACCTAATTTAATTAATAACCTACCTAACGCCTTAAAAGAACAGCTTAATCGAAGTAACTAAAAAACCTTACTTAAAAAATATTTTATTGAACAACCGGTATAAGCATCACACTAATGAGTTTGCTTTTGTGAATTCCGCATGAATTATTGTTGCCTACCCACAATTTCATTTTGTTTTCTTTTATTTTCTTTTCTTTTCTTTTATTTCCTTTTCTTTTCTTTTCTTTTCGTTTCGTATCTTTTCAAGAAAAGAAAAGTCTTTTCTTTAATATAGGTACGTAAATTCGGAGCGGATGAAATAGTTCAACATAAACGTTTACGTTTCCCCTTCAAGTGTGACGAATTCTTATATCTCAAATCTCCCAAATAAAGACATAAAAACGTACGGATTGATTGTTACAATTCGATTGAGTGGACTTTACACCGGATCCCGGACCATAACCAATAAAGCACACAACGACCCTTATCACAATAGCTGATTAGATCATCATCCATGTGGAATTAGTAATATTTAACAGGTATGTATATAGAGTGCGTACAGTCTAATAATGCGCGCACCTACAAAGTATTCACCTCTTAAATAAATAAAAAAAAATCAAAATAGCGTGTAGACGCAAACCCGCAAGCTCGTCAATAACATTGGCTTACAATGCGTGGTTTTAATTTCATATAGAATAAAAATATTGTTATACCTAATTTTTAATAATGTCAGTTTTTCCTCTAATAATTTATCTGTCAGTGTAACTGGTTCATACCGTACTGATGTGATGTAAAATAAATAAATAAAATAAATAGTACTAGCTTGAAGAGGTTGTGCCCCAAACAGTGTTCGGCATTTGAGTCGATCGCTAGGTTAAGTTGCTCTTGCTGCGACCGGGTGATGGATGGGTGACCCATTCTTACGTACCATTGAAGGCATGATAAAAATTAGTTGTAGTTGTTAATTAAGACGACAATTTTGAATAGAAGTGATCGAAGAAGTCCTCCTTTTTTATTTATTTATTTATTTTAAGAAACTGTTACATTTGGTACAATTGAGTTAGGACCCTTATTCCTGTACTAGT
Organism: Charaxes varanes; assembly: GCA_024363005.1. Lineage (NCBI taxonomy): Eukaryota > Metazoa > Arthropoda > Insecta > Lepidoptera > Nymphalidae > Charaxes > Charaxes varanes. The sequence goes on from JANCMC010037386.1 coordinate 392,400, forward strand.
CAAAAGAAACTGTGATACAGGAAAAGTGCGTTCCACTAAATTAATACACTAAATATAAGTTTGAAGTTAACAAATTATCACTGAACACATTAGAGTTAGCTGCGATGAGTGGAAATGGAGATGGACTGTCTTTTTTATAACCTCTTATTGCTTTAGCTATCAAACAGAATAATATATTGGAAAAAATTTCGATAAAGTTTATATGCGTTCACTTCCGAAGTATAATAATAAATGAATATATAGAGGACTATATGATACACGGACGTCTGTTCCTAAGGTAGACAACTTAATGCCTGTGTTATAGGTAACAGCCGCCTGTTCTCTAAATAAATAGCAATACATATTACATTCCGGACCTGGCAAATAACATATATACATTATGACAGTAAATTGACTCAGCCCTAGAGCTGAGCATAAAAATAAAAAAGTATGATAATATTGTTTATTAGGTCTTCTATGTTATATTAATAATACACTTGTTTTTATAGAGATCTCAAGAGATATCTGAATTCTCGAGTAACAATGGCGGTCAGAGAGTTGCTGTACTGTTCGATTCTACATTGGCCCGGGGGCGCGCTTGAGGCTCCGCCGCTCGTCCGTCGATCCGAACGGGGCTCCGGCGACGTCGCGGGAGTCGTAGTCGGCCAGCGAGGAGCTGGAGAGGTATCTGGGGCTGCGCCGCGGGTCCGGCGCCCCGTAGACGGGCTCGGAGTAGTCGCCGTACTTGTCGGTGCGCGGCAAGGAGGAGGCGCGGTAGGCGTGCGTGGGCTGCAGCAGCTCCTCCTCCAGGAAACGGTCGAGGGCAAGTAACCAATAAATTATTTAACATTTGACACATCTCGTACATAATATCGTCGCAACTGTTATTATTAAAAAATAGTTATTATATTCATTTATTCATTCATTTTATTCATCGATTTAAAATAACGAACTTAAATTAAAATTTCTTGGCGCCTTAAGCCTATACGGTTGTCTGGGCACTGCACATTCTTCACAAATACCATCTATCTTAAGTACCTACGTGTTATAAAACACCACAAAATGTTTAGAATGGGTCACCCATCTATCACCTGGTCGCAGCCAGAGCAACTTAACTTAGCGATCGACTCAAATGCCGACCACTTATTAGGCCACGACCTCCTCCCGGCATTCTTCATGTATATCAGATAATTTTTTTTTATTTATACTTATTAATATACTATATTCTGATAATTTATTAATACATATTTATTACAATTATGTATTAACACTTATATATTTTCATTATGTATATATTTTAACAGGAAAACCGTTTCCTTTCCAAACTGTCTCCTTCTTAAACATATATTTTATTTATACTCTATCTATAAAAATTAGTTCCTGAAACACATATGATACCCTGAACAACATATGTTACCCGTGAATTCGTCTGCAAAAAATTAGGCGAAAATTTTTAGCGTGATGATATACATATAGCCTATAGAATTCCTCGATAAATGGGCTATCAAACACTGAAAGAATTTTTCAAATTGGACCAGTAGTTCCTGAGATAACAGGTTCTTGACTGCTGCGTTTTATGTAATACTATTATATATACAGATATCATTGTTGCTCGTAATCGTATGACGCCAAATTTAAAACTGACATTGAGGCTTAAATGTTTATTTTTATTTACGTCAGCATTTTTTGGCATTTCTCAACTTTATTAAATCACAAGAATACTTAGTACTGTATCACTATTGCTACGTAAACGAATTCGTTACTAATCCTTTTACGTACTAAACTGAATCACGTATTTACAAATTATAATTTGATTAATTGACGGACGTTTATAAAGAAATATGTATAAGTAGCTGTATTTACGACTTCAGCTGTATTTAAGTGATTTTGTTAATTTTTAAGGTTTTTTATTTTTTTTTGCGCGGAACCTCAATTATTTAGGTAAAAGCAGAGTAGCCTATATTAGTCCTAGCAAAATCAGGTTTCTACCTGCGTAGGTCCAATGCAGATCGGTCCAACCGTTTTGGAGATTACCCGAAACAAACAGACAGATAAACAGACAAAAATGTTTTAACTTACGTATTTGCTATAGGACAACGTCTGCCGGGTCCGCTAGTTATAGATATTTGTTATATAACTTCAAATGTAGTCTCTGTCTGTCCATTCGTTTAAGGAGTTAGAATGCCACAGACGGACACGACTACACAGAAACACAAGAGTAATGTATATGTGTTATATCTCTACATCAAAAGTCATCTAATTTGGTTTGGCTGTTTAGGTGTGAAAACCTAAGAAAGGCACTTTTAAATTTATAATATTAGTTTAGATACGTTCTCAATAATTATAGGAAACTATCGTTATAACTATTTACTTTTTTTGGACGACTAAGATGATACAAGCCAAAAGAAGCCATAATTAAGTTAAATAATTTTGAAACTCGAGTTTGATTTATAATCTACCATATACAGACCTTCAATCATTCAAATAAATAACTATTTATGATCACAAAACCTGTATACTAAATACTTTAACAAATATTTGCTGCATAAAACATGTAATTAAAAAGCCTAAAATCAATTAACAAGACCGGCATTGTATACCAATGTCTAAACGTGCAGAAGAGTTCAACTTCAGTTATTCAAATGTCTCAGTGGTTGTCGGCAGACCGCGTGCGAACAAGCTAAACTGTGTGTCGTGTGCATTCGTAAAATAGTATGAAAAAGAATTAGGCTCTAGTTTTATTAAAAAAATAAAGGTGAGTGCTTTATTATAGTACTTAACATCTTACAAAATTAAAAACAGGAATTTACTATTAAATTCGCGCAATGGAAAATAATCACGAGTGCAAATGTGTTTGCAAGCTGTTTCATACATGGTATTTTAAAAATTGTACACGTATGAATTTATATAAAATTTATTATGCACATTCAATTTATTTTTTTGGACCTTACAAAAGATAAAATATAAAACCACCTCTCTTTCCGTAGTGCCTGTACGACAAAAAAAATCTACTCAAAGTTTCGCCCTACGAATAAAAATGCCTTGTTACAGTTTTAATATAAGATTTTCTCATCATGAAGGGACTCTGAAAAGAGGATCTTTTTTCCTTATAAATATGAAACAACAGTAAAAACCTTAATTGAAGCTTAGCATTCGAATATAATTTAAATTATATTTGTTCTTATTTCGCACTAAGGATGAAGAGGAATAGTTAGAAGTAGAAAAACCATAGCATATTTAGTTGAGGTACTGCTGTTTTACGTCGTGTATTAAAAAAATCGGATAATTTAAAAAACAGTGACTTCTTAAATAAGTTTAGGAAAATAAAATAGATATAATGCAACCTGTTCTAGACATTTGTCATGGACAGGTTACTCGTCCAGCAATCTACTTCGCACGTGATAACAATGTTACCGCGCGGTTGTTTTTTTTCTCATTCTGTCACATATGAGAAACTAAAAATTCTGTAAAGTATTTTACTTTGAATTTTTTTTAAATGTATTTCCATTTTTTTTGGAAACTTGGAAGTACTGTTTTTTATAAGGTTTTTCATCTTATGTTTGTAGTATAATTTATTTAAATCTGACTTAATCCCTGATTCTAAAGCATTACGATATAATATTTAACCCATCAAAAAAAGAGGAGGTTCTGAAGTCAACTGTGTGTTTATTTATTTTTTTGTATGATGTTACGCGATGACTTCGCCATTTATGTACCGATTTTTTTTGTTTGGTAGATCATACTTCAGAGAGAACCACCTTAATAATTTTTATCAAAATTGGTATAGTGGTTATTGAGAAATCGGCAAACACTGTTAAAAATCGATGATATTTTCGTTTATTCCGATACCTCACCTGCCATTAAAGCAGTGCGTTTAGTTGGCCCATATCACAAAATACATATCGACGTTCGGCTAAAATTTCAAAATATATATATTTTTTCAACTAAAAAGAAAACCGCCTTCAACGTCAAGGAACTAAAAAGCAAGAAATAATTAGTACTTTCATATGATTTAGTTCGGTGCCAACGGTTAAACGGGGTACCTATTTGGCTTAATAATAATGGCACGAGTTTAAATGTACGTAAAAGCCTCTATAATATCATGTCCAGTCAATATCATATGTAAACGAAAAGTAATTTTTTGGGCTGTCTTTATTAGCATTTTAATCATTGTTTTTAGTTTTAACATTCCGTATTTTTGTAAGTTTTTTGTCACGGAACTCGTTTTTGTATGATGTATCAAAGCCTGTGTGATATATAAAAAATATATCAATCAATCTTAATAAAAAACTCATATTAAATCAATTTAAAGTTCACCATTCATTTTTTTTGTTACCAAATAGGTAGGAACATAAAATTTAGAAAAATTTATAACGTAGCCTTAATAGAATCTATAATTAAAATTATACTTATAAAAGCAATTCCTAGCCCTGAAGGTGTTGTAAAACTCTTTTAGCTATTGAAAATAATATATTAGTATTATATAATTTATATTTTCAATACAATTTAAGTGTACAACGTGTACAGACGTCCTCGATACACTATTGTGGCTACGGGAAAGATATGCGCGGTTAAATACAGTGGATCTATTGTGCTCGTGATTTACGCACTGAGAAGCGGTTGGCTTCAGTCGTATCTCTTGTTCGCGTAGCACACAACACACAAAACAGTCGAATTGATAATCTTATCGGTTTTAGGGTTCCGTATTCCTACCAGGAAACTTTAAAGTTTCACTCTGTCCGTCCGTTCGTCTGTCCGTCCGTTCGTCTGTCCGCCCGCCTGGATTACCAAACTATGAGACGAAGAGGCTTGAAAATTTTTATCTTTATAGGACCTACTAAAACAATAGGAAAATTATTTTGATCAATAACTTTGCAGTTATTTAGGAGGTTGGATATTTGAAAACCTGTTACAGCGAGTCATCCATCTATCATCTGGTCACGGTAAGAGCAACATGGCTTCGCCTCAAAGCTGACCAATGATCAAATTATCTCCTTAAATACCTTCTCGCTTATGAAAATCGAACAAATTCAAATTCAAAAAATCAAACTCTTATACATTTATCTAATCTATACTAATATATAAAGCTGAAGAGTTTGTTTATGTGTTTGCTTGAACGCGCTAATCACTGACTTTCCGATGTGCCTCAACGCACGTTTCGCCTCGACACCGAAGCATCATCAGGAGATAGACTCTACAAAGGTCATTCGCAAAGTGATTAGCAAAAACACAGTAAACAATTCATATCTCAGGCACCCCCACCACATTAGCGCTACCTTCAAACATTCTAAACAATGACGAGCTTGAGACGTTTATTTGGTCATTTAACAAGCCGATACCGACATTGTTATGTTTAACTATTTCCAATTTGCCAGTGTTTCCTCCCCTGCCTAGCCAAATCTGGTATGATCCTACTAGTGCGGCTTTAGATGTCCTTTCTAGTAATTAACTTATTATAACGCTCTTGACAAGCCAAGGTCTTTTATATAGTACATAAATCTTTGTAAACTTTTTTTTGGCCCAATTTCGACTATCCTACAATCTCTAGTTAAAGTAATTTATGTACATGTAACTTCATCCCTCCCTTCCTATTATTCAAAGGCAATGAAAGGTGCAGATGTCCATGGGCACCGGTAGGCACTTCGGTGCCTGCTGCCTGCTCGTCTGTCCCCTTGTAACATAAAAAAAAAACATATCAGTCCGTTTTATTATTATTATTATTATTCCTTTCTTTTACAAACATCTTTACAGAACACTTAATTCTAGTTCGATGTTGCTGCCTATACAATAATCTACTAAACTAATATATAATTAATATCTAATATACCTATGTCTTATTTAAAATTTAATAACCGATCGGGCCAAATGTTAATCTTTGCTCCAAATTGAGTAATTAGGATCGAAGCTATCGGCGTTGCACGCTTAACTCGGTTAGCTTAACTTAATAGCATAGAATAGCTAATTGTAGCGGCTGCTACATACATAGCAAGATGGCAATGATGTCAAGTGGAAAAGGTTGCACCAAAGCAAACTAGATGGCGCTGTACGGATTACGACGACCGCAGTACAAGAACTAACTCACGCAAGCGAAGTTTTATTAACAAGAGTATCTTAAAAACTTCTTGTACCTAGCGTTATCCCGATTAGTTATGTTATGTTATATTTGGTGGGGGCCCGCATGGCGGATGCACCTCGACTCTGTTGGATCTTTTGTGCTCTAGTATAACATCTATATTCACCAAAAATAATAGGAAAATACAAAATCATGTATTAAGTGTTCCAACGATATTAATTCAATTAAAAGCTAATTAATTACTCAGCAAGGGTTGTTCGAAATTTATTTATGTCCCCTTTCCCGTTACATTAGAAATAATTTAATGTAGTGGTTAAGTATTCTTAAATTTTCTAATTTTCCGCGCAATTTTCTTAATGTGTTTCTTTCATAAGAACCTTCTCTGACAATAACAAACATAACAAAAAAAAAGAAAGAGCGAAATCGGTTCATCCATGCACGCGTGATGCCGTGACCAAGAGAAATTAGAATTCATTTTTATTTAATTATTAAAAACGAGCCTAGGTTTAGGACTCGTATCGCATTTGTGTTCAGCGTTCAGTGTTAACAGCGCTGATCCCGTGCCTTTTCCGGATGTTCTAAAGTTTGATTTTCAGTGTTTGCTTAAACTTTCGTAAAGGAATTGATCATTAATTCTTTTTTTGGACTCAGCATAATATGTTTTTCTTACGTAAATACCTATTGATTCCTCCTTTTTTATGTATTTAAACCTTAGGTGACTTTTAAAACATCCAAAAAGGAAGGGAACTCCGATATATGATCTTCTTAATTTATAGTGACAAATGGCTTGACTATATTTTATTTAGTAACTAGTCCTAACCCGGGACTTCTACCGCGTGAATTCAGTGATTCTGTTAAATGAATATTATAATTGTTAAGTACAGAACCGTAATGATTATATCTAAAAGCAGTGAAGCCTGTGTTATTTTTACCTGTGCCTGCCTGTGTTATTGTTAAATAAAAAAATACTCCTTGTTAACTCAGCTATCTAACGGTAAAAGTTTTGAAGATTACCCCGGAACAAACAGACAAACAAAACTGACGGAAAAGGATACAGACAGTGTTTTACCTTACCTTTTTGTAATAGGTATCGTATATAGTCCTATGTAATTAGTAAAAAAACATGTATAGATGATTCCTAATTATATCTTCTTTTAAATAACATTATATGGAGAACTGACAGTAGTTTTGTATTTTAAAAACAATGATTGGAAAAATCTACGTAGGAAAGAGTTTGAAAAGAGATACTCATTCTGGCTTTGCTTTAAATCCAAATATACTTTCAAGAATAAAGCGCTGACATTTTACTTACAGCGCTTTGCTGTTTGCTCCTCATGATAAAAAAAAAATATGTGTGTGTCAGTTCCGACGCACGCCTGGAGTGTACTCTGTGGTGAGCGTGACAGTGGAAAGCGTAACGTCTGACACATTCGATTGCACTACCCACATTTTCTCATACCACGGGCGTTATATCATTTCTTAAGGACTGAGTCCAAAAAACCTTGCAACATCCACTTTTCATGACAACTAATATTTTTAATATTGCATTTGTTACAAATGCGCCTAAGTTGAAAATAGTTCGATCATTTATATAAATTCCGTATAAGAGTCAACAAATATTATGCTTTCGCATATTTTTGTGTTTGTGGTTGAGTTTGAATTTGTAAAAACGTTGAGTCGCACGCCCGGCCAAATTCACAACGACATTTTGCTGTGCGAGGCGGAAATGTTTGCAAAAATAGAGCTCGGACGACTCGCAAAGCTAATAGAGAATATAAGTGTAGTGTGAAACTGTAGGAAAATAGGTCAATTTCAGAAAATTCGTAGGAAGTCAAACTCATTTCCATTTGAAAGACCAATATATTTGAAATGAATTTTGTAGATCGCTCAGTATTTTCTTTGTACATTACAAGCGACAAACAGGCGGTTTATATTTGTGTTACTGACGCCCTTGGATGTCTGTCCCACCATGATGATCATAGATGCGTTGTCCTTTGAAGAGGCTCCCGGGAAGTCTCACAAACCGAACCAAACGCGACAACAATACCATCACTTGACTCGACAGCATTCCCAATACTTCAAGTCGGCCTTTAAGGCAGGGTTTAGGCCACTGGGAATCCTCACAAACTAAACCATACCAACAATATCTTCACTTGATGTCACAGCATTGCCGTCACTTCACAAACATTTTATGTGAGAAAGAGGCCCGCTAATAATTGTTTTACAAAAAAAATAACGAGAACTATTGCATCTGCCATATTCACTATCATCTGGAAAGGTGCTTAGATTCTTTAGCAATTAGCCTACTTAATTCTTTTTTAAGAATATTAAGGAATACTTTCGTTAAACCCGTTCCCATTACCCCACCAACTAAGTCTAAGCCCTCATTCGCACAAGAGCTTTTCTATGGGGGCCATAAAAAAGCGTTCAAAAAGAACATATGGATTCATAAGTTTATATTCACGCGGCAGCGCGTTTATAAAGCGATGCATTTTTATGGAGCAATGTTCTATTTTCAACTCTATATATATGTATACGGTATATTTTCGTATCGACGACGCTGAAAAAACGCCAACGCCGAGATTTAACACAACGTTTTTTAAGCTCTCGTGGGAATGGGGACTAAATGTTGTGTCAGTAGTGGGTGCAATAATGTTTCGATGCAGTCAACGATTGTACAAGCATCTCACAGATTTAATTCGTTCCTTGTTTATTAAGCTATAGATGGTAGGAAAAAAATTAAAATTCCTTGGAAAGTCAAAGACAATATGTCTTTATTCACATTTGGTTTTCTGGTGAACTCTTGAGCTTTCCTTACCTTGTCCCTATTAATTACCAGGACTCTACGTAGAAGCTGCAATCTTCAGTTAAAAAATACAATAACGCAATTAATTTTTAACTATGTTTGATACTGGCCCTTGACAGTGTTCGTATTCCTGTGCAATTTAAAACAGCGGTGTGCACAAATTGCGTGTAATAGATGGTTGCTTTTTATCTGACGGTTGGTTATTTAAATTCTGAGCGCAATCTTCTCTCCGCGTTCACTCGTGGTGCGGATTATTATGTGATGCAATTTTGGATGCTGTTTCTGTATTATTTTTTACTCACTGGGAAAATGTTCTCTAGAGTTTATGAAAGTTCAGTGTTTTGAGTTATTTTATGGGCTCAAATAAAATGAGTTTTAAATTTATAATGTAGTCTAGTTACTATCAACGTACCCACAATTATTATAAGTTTTCAGTACATTGTGTTGAAATGGGTTGTTTTACTAAGATTAATTATTTACTTTTAAGATTCGATAAACAAAGGACAAATAGGGTTCAAACAATTGTTTTTACATAAATGTCAGTACGCTTTTTATACTGGTTTCTAGGGTCCCCTAGTCCTACGACGAACCTTTATAGTCTCGCTCAGTCCGTCCGTTCGTATGTCCAATCTAACTTCTACAATTGTGAATATAAATGCATGTAATTTTGTGCAGTTACGTACTGCGTATAGTTTTAATTTTAGGCATCTTGACGTGATAATCTCGGCTTTATTTGGTGTAAAATAAGACTCAGAAGTCAATAAGTTTTACTTAACTTATAATAATTTATCAAAGGGTTCCGTATCTGATTTGCATTAAGGGTATCTGTTAAATAACTTAAAAGTTGGTTTTCGATTTCACTCAAAATAATTTTCCTAATGTGTTTTAAGTTTTTTTTAATTATTTTACCTTATCAAAGTGGAAAGTTTCAAGTCTCTACAAACTACGGGCGGACAGACGGACGGATTGAGTGAAACTATAAAGATACTACGGAACCCTAAAAGAACATCTATACTTTAATATATAAAGCTGAACTTGCGCGGATAAAAGAGCCTTTTATGGTAATGCGAAATGTAAATATGTATGTACCCGATAAGAGACACAGAGTCGTGTGTAATTTACCGCCGGAACTTTTCATATGTTCAGATCGCTTTGATTACGTTGGACAAATTCATGATTTTTCCTTTTGTTTCTGTTCGTTTTTTATATTTTCGGTCTGCAGTCCAACGCTTGACATATTCCTTGCCCTAAATACTCTACACAATTTTATATATAAATGTGCCTCAACGCACGTTTCCCTTTGACACCGAAGCACCGTCAGGAGATAGACTCTACAAAGGTTATTCGTAAAGTTTACTTTACGAATAACCTTTTTTCATGCTTGTCATGGATTTCCGCAAAGTAACGCCTGATACTATCAGTTAGAAAAAAGATACGACTAAGACACTTAAAATTGGCAGCAGCTACGAGGTTTTGGTTAAAATTTTATTCGATCCTGGTATTTGTTTATATGTATCTTGCTATAACTTGCTCATGCGCAGTTGACATATCCGGTACTGCGCAGGCGCGACCGGAAGCTACTCTAACATTATATTATAATATCCATATATAATCATTTATTACATCTCGCGTATTCGTGGCAATCGATCTAAAACAAGTTATGTGACATTACAAAGATTACAGTATACCTATGAAAGTAAGACTTCAACATAGTAAATGTGTAAATAACATTGTATATAAACTTTAATTAGACATTCTACTTGTCGTAGCGATATAGATGTCTTCCACGATAGTATCTACATTATCAAAAATAAATTGACTCAATTGGAGTGGCATTAAATGTTAGTTTAGTTAGGAATATTATAGTTAGTGTAATTTTATTTTGATTAAAATTCTATTTCTGTTAAAAAATATAATATATAGAAGTTTTTCTTATATATACTATATAGTAATATATAGAAGTTTACATTTAGATGTTTCTGTGAATTAATAATTTTTACGCCGCGCGCATAGTTAGTTTTGTATAGATTATTAAGAATTATTAGATTAAGACATTTTAAAAGGTTTCTTTGCTAATTCGCTGCTTTGTTACTTTGGGATTTTTTTTCCTAATATCAAAGTGTAATTATTTATTATTAAATAATTAATTGATAGAATCTGGCGTTATTTTGCGGAAATCCATGACATGCATGAAAAACTAAACTACTTTGCTTTAATCCGCGAATGAATACGAGGGAAAATCGGGAAGCTCTCAAATGGGAAAAAGAACCCTCGATTTTGAAACATTCTTCATTGGTGCTCCGCTCCTATTGGACTTAGCTCGATGATCTATAGCCTATAGCCTTCCTCGATAAATGACCAATCTAACACTGAAAGTATTTTTTAAATCGGATCTGTACTTCCTGAGACTAGCGCGTTCAAACAAACAAACTCTTCAGCTTTATATATTAGTATAGATTTGTATCATTATTTCACATACCTTTCGTACCTATAACACAGGCATTAAGTTGTCTACCTTAGGAACAGACGTCCGTGTGTCATATAGTCCTATATATATTATTTACTAGCTGTACCCGATGAATTCATCCGCGTCTGCCACGCTTGTCACTTAGAAGTATAAAAATAGTTTTTGGATGTGAATTAATATTATATTTATAAAAAGACCTTCACAAATAATGCATTATTTTAGAACAAATTTGATTAGCGTAAAAAAGGTTATACTGAGCCAGTAGGATCATTTACATATTATGTAGAACTTTGAAATTTTAAGTACCATGTCCTTGTGAAAATAATATCTGTTTATAGTTAAAGATAGCTACACGAAAATTTCAAGGTGTTTCCAATTTGAGGAGGTCGTTGTCTAATCAGTGGTCGGCATTTGAGTCGATCGCTGAGTTAAGTTGCTCTGGCTACGACCGGGTGATAGATGGGTGACCCATTCTAGCACTGGTTTATATTTGATATCCGACCATAGCCCGTTTATCGAGGAAGGTTATAGGCTAAATGTCATTAGGCATAAATTGAATCTATTTTATTACCGAATTTTGAAGAAGAAGTCCCGGGTATAGCTGGTTATTAATATAAAAATATTGTTACAATATTGAAACGTTATAAAATAACAGTTAAAAATAAAGACAGGGGCGCTGTATCTTCGGTCTTCTCAAGGCGAAATGTTAAATAAAAGACAATCCACATCGAACAATGGTACATTCAAGAGAATACCCGAATATTGAGCATAACAAAATTATTCTCAGTATTAATTTAAAACTATATTATACACGTTAATAGGGGAGCAGAAGGCAGGGTCACTGCCCACTGCGCCAACGGGCCAGCCAAGAGCCAAAAAAAATCGGTAAAGCAGTTTAGGAGGAGTAGGATGACAAAAGCTTGTAGAGTCGATTTTTATAATATACTAGCGGACACGGCAGACGTTGTCCGGTCCGAACGTTGGGTTACTTGCTATTGACTAAAATCCTATAATATTGTACCCATATCAGTTTCCGTTTCCATCGCCGTCCCCCGTTCCATTCCTTTCCCAACCTTTTTTCCTGACAACTTAAATTAGAAATATTTAATATAGTGGAAATGTGTTTATAAATTTTCTAATTTTCTGTACAATTTTCTTAAGATTTTTTTTCATATTCTTCTTCTTCTGACAATGACAAACATAAGATTTTTTTACCAAAATCGGTGCAGCCCATCATGCGTGAGTCGTGACCCACAAAATATGGATTCATTTTATATACTAGATAAAGATTTGACAATTAAATGTTATAGAGACACAAAACGATATCTCCCACGTAAATTGTCGTAGCCCCAGATTCCCAACTTCACAATAGAGCGTTACAAACATGGAAATTGAAATAAAATCGTCATTATATAACACATTTATGTATACAATAATATATTAAAAAGTGACTGTTATGTATTTAGTTGTTTGTAGAGCTCTCCTGTAATTGGAAATTTGGGGTTACAACAACTTACGTGAGAGGTATCGAAATAATAGAACTACAAACGATTTTTACGCACTAAAGTACACTTTCTCTGAATGACGAAGCAGTTGCGTAATTAAGGAAATATACAAGAAAATCTGATGGGCCTCTTGAACTCAAAAGTTACTGCTTAGCTAAGAGTCCGCTAATACATCACAGCTTTCGAAACGTCATAGATTTTTCTCGATTAATTTTGAACTAGCGACCCGCCCCGGCTTTGTACAAGTGCAATGTAGATATGCATGTACCAGTAAGATATACATAGATCTTATCTAACCATAAAAATTAATCCCTATTTCCCTTGGTCACGGTATCACGAGTGAACGACTGGACCGATTTCGCTAATTCTTTTTTTTTTGTTGTCAGGAGGTTCTTATGAAAGAAGATATTAAAAAAATTACGCGGACAATACATAACGTTGAGGGAACGGAACGGGAACGCGAAAGGAAATGAGAACCGGGAATAATATGTAATAAAAACTACCTATGTAACCCCGTTGGGGTAGAACAACTTCTACCGGGTCCGCTAGATTAACACGAAACCTCAAAAAACCCGGGACATACATAGATGAAATTCGTTAGGGAGATAGTTTAATAGCAAAAGAAATAGGGACAAAAAAAAAACAATTTCTTAAAATTTCAACCTATTTTACGTGGACAAAGTCGCGGGTCACAGCTAGTTACCTATATATTGGATCCGCGCCTGCTATAGGCCATGGTTGCTATTTACCATTAGGCAGGCCGTAAGGTTGTTTCCTTGAAGCAGCAAAACTATATAAATTGTGAATTTCCTTGTAGTTAAAAAGTATCACGAAACGGCCACGTTTATGGCCCAGTTAAACGACATATTTATCTCGCCTGATTCTGGTTGAATCAGTCGCTGGTATTACAATGTAAGTGTATATTTGCAGGCCCTTGTCACATGTTCCGTACTGGCCAATAAACTGTGCCTTTTATGCGTGCAATAAACGATATTGCAGTCGCACTTACACAATTTTCATACGCAGTTTCGCGTTTATTTCGTAGTGCTTAAGCACTCATTCGCACGAGAGCGTTAACGTGCGTTAAAAAAGCGTTCAAATGGCACATATGGATTCCCAAGTTTATGTCGACACGGCAGCGCTTTTATAACGCGACGCTTTTTAGGGTCCCGTAGTACTACTAGGAACCCTTATAATTTCGCTCTGTCCGTTCGTCCGTCTGTCTGTCAGTAAGGTGCCCCCCCCACAGCATTTCAAAACTATTAGACGTAGAGACTTGAAATTTTCCATGTTGATAGAACATGCTAAAAACTCAATATGAAAATTAATTTGTACGAAATCGGGCAACAACTTTTGAAGTTATTTGACAAATACGTTTATAGCGTAACAGATACAGAACCCTTCTATATAAGCGTATCTTGACACGCTCTTGGGCATTTTTATTTATCGTCCAATGTTCTATTTTCAATGCTATATATATGCACATACGGTATATTTTCGTATCGACGACGCTGAAAAAACGCCAATGCAACGCAACGCTTCTTTAGCTCTCGTGCGAATGGGGGCTAAAGTCTTGTTATTATGTTTATAATAGACTGACAGCATCTGCGTTTGCAGACGCGTGTGATTTTTATTGCAGCATTTTTCTTATTGTGTTTTCCATCATTTTCATTTATTCATTTATGTTCACTACCCTGGAAGAGTATTACGTCAATAATAATTAATTTAAAATTTCTAGTCACGTAGGAGGACGGATGTTTTTAGTTATACCGCATTAAAATATTTTATCTACGTTATAAACTTTTTTATATATACATTAGGTTTAACTATTAACATTGAATGACGAAAAGTCTTCAACCGTTGATCACAAAATCGGACGTTATCTCGCGAATATTTATAACAAGCTGGGAGCAATTACAATAGCTTCATATCGTATTACATAAGTAGTTTTTACAGGCGGATATGTTAGTAGGTTTTCCATCATTATCGCCTATCCTACGCTTTCACTATTGGACATCGAGTGACTAAAAGTCTTCAATCGTTGATCACAAAATCGGACATTATCTCGCGAATATTCATAACAAGCTGGGTGCTCTGAATACTATGCTAATGTATAGCGAGTATGTTGAACGCGTAAAAAGCGGGACAAATATATTTAGAACTAGCTGAAACTCACAACTTCAACCGTTTTTTTTAATTTAGGAGAGATTTTCTAAATTTTGAGGGTTTACAGTCTTTTGTGCGTGTTTCTTCTACGTATTTCGGAAAGCAAGACAGTGAGTTCCAATTAATTTCACTGAGTGATATTAGTTATGAGATAGTAAAGATTGTGTAAGTATATTTGTTAGAATCGGGTGTTACTTTAAAAAAAATCATGACAAGTAGGAAAACATAAATATAGTGTAATAAAACGAAATAGTGTAAATATCGGGCAACTGTATCTCCCGTCGTCTTTGAAAAAGATATTTTAGATGTTTATTAAAAATTGAAGTTTCTGTCTAGGATCTTTGATACTTTCATTTTTCCACAGTGAAGTGAAAAGCGGCGTTCATTATACAACATCTATACATACGTACCTTGCGTGCAGACAGACAGACGGACAGAGTGAAACTATAAGGGTTTCTTGTAGGATTACGGAACCCTAAAATAAAGTAATACTCATTAATAAAAGTATTATC
The DNA here is from genome assembly GCA_024363005.1 of Charaxes varanes. Taxonomy (NCBI): domain Eukaryota; kingdom Metazoa; phylum Arthropoda; class Insecta; order Lepidoptera; family Nymphalidae; genus Charaxes; species Charaxes varanes. The sequence goes on from JANCMC010037386.1 coordinate 407,908, forward strand.
AATATTTATTACTGGGTATCTTATCGATTTATATTATATTTCTACCGTTTACCTAACTAGGGTATAGTACTTTTCTCAAGTAAAGCGCGGAAATTAAAATTATTTAAAACCAACGAAGAAGTTGACGAACAACAAATATGTCACCAAAGATAAGTAAGTGAAATTTGAGCCTAATAGAATCTCAGGAAGTGGTTCTTATTTCACTTCCAAGTTTTTACACAAGAAAACAATTTCAACTAGTGATGAAAAAAACTCGAGTTGTGTAAGCCTTTTTATGATGATTCTGTTTTATCTTTATTCACGATAAATAAAAATAAAAGTGTTGAAATAAAAATAACGAATCGCTAAACCCTTGTATCTTAAGCCGTCAATATTCGTCACATTACGAAAAGACACGTTTTATTTATTTGTATGTACAGACAATATATGTACATAATAATTATGTTTTTGACTAAAAATTAGACGAAGATGGAGTAAAATCTGGTTTCGGTCGAACTTTGCACCGTAATATTTAACTATGTGGTTCAAGGTAATCGACGGTCTCCAGTCAAATACTGTATAATAACGTTAAAAGTTAACATTTTGTCGGTAATTGGTCACTATAATTTACAGTCACATTGGAATTGTTTATGTCTTATTTTATAGTATTTATAGCTTAAAACGATAAATAGGAATGTACTCAGGTTTGTTATTATATATTTAAAAAAAATATTGTTTAATCCACTTTACAAACAATATTTTCGCAAAACTTTGTAATACTTTTTTACAAATCAAACATCAGAATATATCATATTTGTCATCGTCAAGCACCGAAACCACAAATGTGAGGCTGATCTTTGAAGTAATACACGCCATCTGAAGTAATTATTAGTTTTTCTAAGATCTGTATCGACGTACTACGTGTTCTTTTACATATTAATTCCGTTTTAGATTCTCTTATAAATTTAAATGTTATATTTTTAAGAAAATATAATTATCCATATTTAAAGTTGTTTTAATAGAATTAATAAATATATCAGTCTCGTCTTCAGTCTGTATGAAAAACTAAACTCACTTGCTTAACTTCACGAATGTATCGGCGAATGAATTTTATTCGCGGATTTCCCATAAAGCATAAAGTGTCACGTTACTCCGGATATCAACATTGACGCAATATGTATTGGTGAAATATCAGCAAATTTTGCTATAGTAATACCGATATTTGTACAAGTCACTCAAAGGTTATTTAACTTAGCTATGTAAAGACTGTAAATGTTTAAGAGAAAAATTAAAGCCTCAATAGCTCAACGGTATAAGGTGTGGACTGAAATCCGCAAGGTATCCGGTTCAAACCCCACTGCCGTTGGGAAATACTGACATAGGCTATGAAAATTTAACATTGATAGTGATGTTGTTGTTTTATGCTAAATTGGGTACATTTTATTACTGTTTATAAATATTTTAATACAATTAATCTATACCAACATCATCTATTCAACCTGGTTGCGTCCACTGCTGAACGTAGGCCTCCTCCATCAGTTTCCACGAATGGTGGTGTTGCGCCGCTTGTATCCAACGGCTTCCTGCGACCCGCAACAAATCATCAGTCCATCCCGGTGGCCTAAACTCGTCATTAAGGGCCGGCAGCGCATCTGCTGGCCTTCTGGTCGTGCAGATGTCGATGGGCGCCGGTAGGCACTTCGGTGCCTGCTGCCTGCTCGTCTGCTCCCTTGACTATTTTTCTTTTTTGTTCGTTGAATTAACCAACGATGACAGTATTATTAAATCAAGCAAAAAGATCAACCGAATTTAATAATTCTATTATTTCGAAGGCCATTCGTCGCTAGGTGCTTTCGGTGTAATGCTGCAACCCGAAAGCTACACCACCGAATCCGCCACCAAAGCACAGCACTACACTGACTTTCCGATGAGTTATATACCTAGTTAATTTCAGTCCATCCCTTCTAAGTTTTAAGCTATAATGGGGTTCTAAACTTGTCAAAGCATGACCAGCGAGTGGGGTCGTTCTGGTGACTCACATTCAGAGTGTAATCGTGCGTCATACACGGCCAGTTCGTTCACATTTACAATAAGTGTATTCCCCACTGGTCGACCTTACCTTAATCGATCAACCTTTCACGATTAATCGATTTTATTGAGAAGGAAGCTGTATAAGGTAGCCATAACTATGGAAATAATAAGAGACTAGCCAGTGGTACAGCTATAACTGCTAGCTGAACGCAATATACCGATAAAAAATACCTACTAGCTTTTTCCGCGACTTGTCCTTCAAAAACTGAACTTCCGATAGCCCTTAGATCGAACGAATGTTTCTATAGGGCCAGAGAAAGGATGCCACTATTTGTTAACTCAGGTAGTCCTAAGTTAACAAATGGTGGCAAAGAATTAACAACAACATTAAGGTTCGAACAGACCAAGTATGTTGTTTGCTGATATAACACATTGTTATAGGTATTAAGTGTGTTTAGAAGTAAATGATTAATTTTACGTTGTAGAACGTTCACTTGATTTTATAGCTCGGCAAAGGTCGTTTCAGTAATAGCTCGACGCAGTCTGAGCGGCTGCTGTAATTGCGAATCCGCATTACCCAATTTTATTAGCAAAACTCGTTTACACTCTACAAACTTTGAGATTTAATCTCGTGATGACTTTAGATGTAACGTTCACACTGGAAATGTCAAAATCGTCTCTCTTTAATGATAAAAGAATTGCATATATTTAAAACAAAGATTATCCAGTAAAAACAAAGGTAGCCCCTCGCAATCATTCGACCAATCGAGCACCTAGCAGATTCCATGTCATCTGTCCTGTTCCGTTCTAATATCACTGGACTCTATATACGCGCAGCAAAAACTTTCGGTACCATTTTGCCAAAATAGTGCGGACGGGGGAATACGAAATTTGGCACAATTATTGTTTATACAGAGCAGGGTGTGCGAGTGCTAATATTCTTATAAAATATGCATACACGCACACCATTGCAAAATGATTTACTCACACATGTATACATTTTATTATAAGATGGCGTCAAAGCGTAGTCATGACGACCCTATGTATATTAGTTGTCGAATATAACAATGTCGTTGTGGAAATAATTAGCACTTTGTATGTATTGTGTTAAAAAGGCATATGACACCCAAATCTAAAGTTTAGTGGCCGAATTTCTACCGGCTGGCGATCTCTAGTTTTTAAAATTATGTAAAAGCTACTTTTTTCAAATATAAAATTTTACAGGACAGCCATTTGAAATAATAATGTGACATATCTGGCATAATGATTGCAAATCTATAGATTTGCAATCATTATGCCAGAAATGTCATCTTGAAAGTTAGTATACTGGTGTCTTTTTCTTCCTAGCGTTATCCCGGTTGAATACCAGGGTCCGCTTAGATTGTAGAGGATGTGGCTGTGGGGCGAGTTAAGATGACCGAAAGTTAGTATACTAGTGTATACGTAGAAAAAATAATTTTCACGAATGAAAAATATTATCCTATTATAATTAAACAGATTTCTAGAAAGTCATTTTACTACAACACTTATCGAAACCGTCATTGTCTATGACGAAATCTGTAATTCATGGCGACATCGTATATTTATGTTTTTTACTTCATTTGCATAGTCGTATTTTTTTTTCTTAACATAAAAGAGTCTAATGCCGGATATGAAGGCCTTAAGGTCGTTTGATTATATGCATATATGAACAAATATACGCTTTTGACCATTTGATTAACTAATTAATAAAATGGTCAAAAGCGCGTTAAGTCACGCTTATATAGAAGGGTTCCGTATCTGATATGCGATAATGTTAATTATTTAGTTACTTCAACCGTTGTGGTTCAATTTCGCTGAAAATAATTTTCCTAATGAGTTTCTAGCGTGTACTATCAACATGGAAAATTTCAAGTCTTTACATGTAGTAATTTAGAAATCCCTGGGCAGAGCCCACTTTACGGGCGGACAGATGCACGGACAGAGTGAAACTAAAGTTCCCTGCAGAAACTACGGAACCCTAAAAAGCTGTGCGTTATTGGAATTTAATCCTTAAGAAGCATTTAAAGTCTCAGCTGATTTGAGCACGGGGGCGCCCCGGTGACATTCCACAGCTTATTCTTTCTAGTTGTCTTATATAATTATTAAAAAATTGGTGTCGTGTTTAGGATAGGTTATTATTATATTATGTATTTGTAATGTTGTTTACTTTTCCACAATGATTGAATAAACACTGTTTCTTTCTATCTTTCTCTTAAAAATTGCATTGGCCGAATAACAAATGTGCTTTAGTCGTTTCACAAAAGGTCTTGACCCATTTAATTATACTGCAGGCACTCATCATTCGGCTGAATAATTGAATGTCCTTGGTCCAATAACGAGTGTAAAAGGCATGCATTAATGTTCGAGCAGGGCGTCTGCTGGATCCGATGTCTTTATATTTGTAAACTTTATTGTTGGGGTATTGAACGTCTTGACGTTGTCGAACGTGGTGGACGTGATGATTAATAGTGCTGAAGGCTTAATGTCCTTCTACGAGGCAGTTATTTCGTAGAAGGAGGCTGCGCAAAGGAAGCGGAGGAGGTCGTGGCCTAATCAGTGGTCGGCATTTGATTCGACCATTTTTAAAATCATGCTACTAGTGTACACGCTGGACATCAAATATTTACAACATTCACTAATTTAGTTAATTCTATTTTTTAAAATCACTCTTTTGATGGGGATAAAAATTACGAGTTCTGACGCGAGGTCCAACGGCCATGATTAAAATAAGCTGTAAGTATGATAAAATAATATATTTATCTTATTAAATAAAGAGCCACATACATATAATATTTCTCATCCAAGATTCATAGTGGCAGAACGTGTTTTATATCACCCAATACAACATTGACCTGACGTGTATTGCGTATAAGAAATATTTTCCTCTCGTCACCTAGAATGGGTCACCCATCTATCACCCGGTCGCAGCAAGAGCTACTTAACCTAGCGATCGACTCAAATGCCGACCACCGATTAGGCCACGACCTCCTCTATTTATTTATTTATGTACCAATAAAATATTTATTTGACAACAAATAAGGTCAATTAGTGTACAACGTATTAACTTATACCGAGAAGAGATCTCTGCCAGTCATCCTTGAGTGTAGGAGAAATAGTTTAATAGTGAAAAGGTGCGATGATTATAACACAAAATCGCGAATTACGTTTTTAAATTCCCACCAAAACGCCATATTTAAAATGTTATATCACATATTACTATTTTTAGAGTGTCGCCTTCTGTTTTAAGTTTCAATTTATCTTCATAGAAATAAATAAAATGACCAAGAGCGTTTCATGACGCGCTTATATAGAAGGGTTCCGTATCTGATACGCTGTAAACGTATTTGTTAAATAACTTCAAAAGTTGTTGTCCGATTGTTTTTGAATATATTTGATACTTCTAATACTAGTGTAAGAAAAATTTTATGGACTCTAAAAATAAGGCTGATTATATCAATGGACTGAAGTCAGTAAGTTTTGTGATTGGTGCTCCTTTTATGCTTTAGATATGTAACAAAAAGTATTATTTACAGGTGAGTTTTTATTGAAGTATTAATGTATTTGAAATAAAATCGTTTTTCATATTAAACTGCGTTTTATTTTATGACCTCTATGCAATACAGCTTTCTGTGTGCAAGGCAGTTCGAAATTTAAATTAAACCGTTGATAAGTTACCTCTTTGGTCGCCATGTTGCGCAGTAGAAGATAGTTCCATTTTTAAATTACACGACAAATATGATTTTACATAGTAATCTATTTGGCCGTTAAACACGACTGATATGGATTTTCATACAACTATTGCCGGCCGCTGCTCGACCAGTACAGCAAGTTCGATTTATCTCGAAGAATGTTCTCAAATTATAAAATTTCTATTATAATTAATTTTTTATCTTTAGGAGGATTACCTCCTTTTTTAGGATTTTTCCCAAAATGAAAAAAAAATGAATTCAACATAGTATTATAAAATTTTAAGTTCCAGGGTGTAGCCTAATTAATTAATTATTTTGTAATTTAATTTATGTTTCAGTTTTTATTTGTTTTTGCGATATGGAAAGAAATTTCTGTAATAAAGATTTTTATTATTATTTTATTTATTATAGTACAAACGATGGCTCTAAAATAGTATTCATTCATGCAAATATTTGTAAACTAAATTTTAAAGGCAAAATAGATACATTACAATTTTAAACTAAAATGTTATGCCGGCGCCAGACATAGCTTCATTTGAATGATCGTTTCAATGATCATGTAGTGTGTTCGGGGACTTCGTGTAACTGCGCAAAGTTTTGTAGTACTTTGTAGTCTTCAAGGACAAAAATGTACAAACACTTTGAGCTATGTCTGGAACATTATTATAATCTATAAAGAATTATCTTTATTATATATTATTAAAAATAAATATTAATAAAAAAAAACTTTAAGGTAAGACATTTCTACTTGGAGTGCGTCCCTACATTGTTTGTACAAAACGCTTTATAGACTAGATTCCTGTTTGCTACATCTTGTTTGCGCTTTTAACAAATAAATCTAACGCCACTCTACATGTTTGTGTTATTATTCTTTCTTGTTGAGTTTTCTGAAAGTTTTCCCCAACGACACGGATCCCGAGCAGACCATCAGCAGGGTGAGAGACAACGACCAGACCTTCCTTGATCTCAATTGGAATAACATTAAGGTAAGGAGCATTAATTACTAAATGTCCTCGGATAGTAAACAAATCCATAGATAGTAAATCAATGAACTCACTAAAAACGGTCATAAAACCAGGTTATACGCGGTAGAGGTAAGAGCAAGGGATTGAGCATCTCTTACCGCAACCGGGTGATAGATAAAAGATGTTAGGTGTCAGAATATGGAAAAAAAACTAGCATTGCAGGACAACCCCTACAATTATTTGATTACTTTTTGAATTTTGGAAATTCTACTGTTATTGTTCTCTGTAGAAACTTACATCATCTTTTATACACTGCAAAATTTTTTTAGATTATTTTTAAAATAACCAAACCAGGGTTGATGAACCTAGGATGCTTCCAATTTATATTAAACTATCATCTTTTTTACAATAATTAATGTTTTGCGGTCCCACGTTGTTGCGAATGTTGTAAACTGCCGTAGTTTTTGGACTAACTGAAGAATAAGATTTAGTTTAAAATCAGTTCATCCTTGTGACATGAAAGTACTTTTTGTGAAACGTCTGACAGCCTTCTCTACTATCACGATGTCCTTGCTCCTATTACATATTCTTGATGCTATATTTCTCCCTTAATATCAAAGTTGAGTCCCCAAGATTGTTTCAGTTAAGTTAAAAAAAAAAGACTTCAGTCGTATCAAATAAGGTGATCGCAGTATTAAAAACTTTATCAACAGTTGGTTGTAAATATATGCCTAGTAGGTTAGTAACAACCAAGCGAGTTACCAAACCGGTGGTTATGTTGGTATCATTATTACGAACTCTAATAACCACGTTGGGCCAATTTATTAGTCTACGTATAGCTTAAACTTTAATGACATATTGTTAATTGTTAAATTTTCTCATTTCAGGTAACACGCACACAATACAACCCAGGAAGGTAGTACGGACGGATATTAAAATATGTTTCACACGTATAAAAATAATGCACTCATTGTGGTCCAGTGAGTTTGTTTTGTAACCTCGCTCAGCGCTAAGAAATTTTCTCAAGCAAAAGGTTAATAGTTAAATTCATCTTTAGATTACTTGGCGACGTTATTAAGTTGCAAGCGTTACGTAAACACATTATCGTCTTTACGGTGGGAAATGTGTCAATTTTGTATGGGGACGGGGACTGCTTTTATGCAAAACGATTGCGATGAGATCTTTCTATTTAGCGACTAGGGAGTATGTGTTTTATTTTAGACTAGCTCTGCTCGCGACTTCGTTCGCTTAGAATTAGGTAAAAAAATAGATTCAATTTTACCGTGATTATATATGCCATATAGCCTTTTTCCTCGATAAATGGGCTTTGTAACACTGAAATAATTTTTTAGTACCAGTAGTTCCTGAGATTAGCGCGTTCAAATAAACAAACAAACAAAAGACAAGAAAACTATGATGGACCTATTGGAAATGCAATTAAAATTTCTCCAATACATCTAGCTCTCTTATTTCTGATGATATATTATTACTTTTTTTGCACGTGACTTTGCAGGTTTTACTGTAAATGCCTAAACATAGCTTAGATAGCTTCTTCTTCTTCCTAGCGCTATCCTGGTCTAGCACCAGTGTCCGCTTAGATAGAAGAGGATGTGGCTGTAGGGCGAGTTTAGATAACCGATTGAAATCTGACGTCATCCTTGGAAACTCCACGATCCCTACAACCTCACGACTAATATCACTCAGTGACATTAATCGGGTATTTTAGGTGCCTCCCGAAACACGGAGTAGGTCTAACCTACCTTGAAAGCCTCCCAATATTAAAAGAAAAAATATTTCGTTACTAGGTATCAAGATTAGCCAAACTGTCGTTTTTGAAGCTATATAGCTTCAAAAACGACAGTTTGGCTAATCTTGATACCTAGTAACGAAATATTTTTTCTTTTAATATTGGGAGGCTTTCAAGGTAGGTTAGACCTACTCCGTGTTTCGGGAGGCACCTAAAATACCCGATTAATGTCACTGAGTGATATTAGTCGTGAGGTTGTAGGGATCGTGGAGTTTCCAAGGATGACGTCAGATTTCAATCGGTTATCTAAACTCGCCCTACAGCCACATCCTCTTCTATCTAAGCGGACACTGGTGCTAGACCAGGATAGCGCTAGGAAGAAGAAGAAGCTATCTAAGCTATGTTTAGGCATTTACAGTAAAACCTGCAAAGTCACGTGCAAAAAAAGTAATAATATATCATCAGAAATAAGAGAGCTAGATGTATTGGAGAAATTTTAATTGCATTTCCAATAGGTCCATCATAGTTTTCTTGTCTTTTGTTTGTTTGTTTATTTGAACGCGCTAATCTCAGGAACTACTGGTACTAAAAAATTATTTCAGTGTTACAAAGCCCATTTATCGAGGAAAAAGGCTATATGGCATATATAATCACGGTAAAATTGAATCTATTTTTTTACCTAATTCTAAGCGAACGAAGTCGCGAGCAGAGCTAGTCTAAAATAAAACACATACTCCCTAGTCGCTAAATAGAAAGATCTCATCGCAATCGTTTTGCATAAAAGCAGTCCCCGTCCCCATACAAAATTGACACATTTCCCACCGTAAAGACGATAATGTGTTTACGTAACGCTTGCAACTTAATAACGTCGCCAAGTAATCTAAAGATGAATTTAACTATTAACCTTTTGCTTGAGAAAATTTCTTAGCGCTGAGCGAGGTTACAAAACAAACTCACTGGACCACAATGAGTGCATTATTTTTATACGTGTGAAACATATTTTAATATCCGTCCGTACTACCTTCCTGGGTTGTATTGTGTGCGTGTTACCTGAAATGAGAAAATTTAACAATTAACAATATGTCATTAAAGTTTAAGCTATACGTAGACTAATAAATTGGCCCAACGTGGTTATTAGAGTTCGTAATAATGATACCAACATAACCACCGGTTTGGTAACTCGCTTGGTTGTTACTAACCTACTAGGCATATATTTACAACCAACTGTTGATAAAGTTTTTAATACTGCGATCACCTTATTTGATACGACTGAAGTCTTTTTTTTTTAACTTAACTGAAACAATCTTGGGGACTCAACTTTGATATTAAGGGAGAAATATAGCATCAAGAATATGTAATAGGAGCAAGGACATCGTGATAGTAGAGAAGGCTGTCAGACGTTTCACAAAAAGTACTTTCATGTCACAAGGATGAACTGATTTTAAACTAAATCTTATTCTTCAGTTAGTCCAAAAACTACGGCAGTTTACAACATTCGCAACAACGTGGGACCGCAAAACAAGGAATAATTTAATTTTCTGCATATGTTGCAACACAAGTCCTTTCCTAACGTTTATAATTAACGGGATTTTTTAGTAAATGACTTTAAAACTTTTAATTTTTTTTAAATATAAACTGTCTTATAGATTACAAATAGATACAAATAGTTAAATAAAATCGTACAGATAAGAGCGTACATAGAGTTCATACACGAAAAAATGTTGCCTTAAAACATAATAATATATAAAATATATACCGATTAGGGATAAGCGGCTACGTCAATATATCGATAGCTCCCTCGTAAATTGTTGTAACCCCAAATTCCCAACTTCACAGTAGGCCGTTACAAACATGTAAACTGAAATAAAATCGTCATTATATAACACATTTGTGTACACAATTATATATATTCAATAATGACGATTACATTATTGTATACAATATATATATAACATATTAAAAAGTGACTGTTATATTACAATTAAGTTGTTTGTAAGGCTCTACGAACTTCGAGTCCTAGGTAGTGGAGCGATAAATGTCCTTTTGTGAGGTGTAATTAAATTTGATGTGGTTTTATGGTATTTCCGAATGCAGTTAAATATATAAAGTTTTCTTACGCTAAGTACTCTCTTTATAAAGTTCGGTTGTAGGAAATTTGAATGGAAGAGACAGATAAGTTTTTTTCCTTTTCTCACTTCATCCTTCAGTGACGTCACTAGGCATACACTGAAAATCAGGGCCGAGTTAGGATTATTGGTTGAAATGTAAAATTATTTGAGCTTCCATAATAGTGTAGTTGACGTCCTCTATGAGGAATGACAAGACAAGACAATGACCGAACTGGAATATAACAAAGTACCTGTTCAAGATAATGAAAATGATGGTGAGTCTTTAATTGTTATCGTAAATTGTAATAAACAATTTGTCTCTTTGAACATGAACTACCAATCCAAATTGACGATGTCTCTTTGACATAGAAATCCATTCATTTTTCAACCTCGACGTTTCCCTCTTAACCATGACCTTTAATATTTTTGTGAGTCATTCGCTAATCCCATTTATCATCCACGCTAGTCACTTTTATTAGAATAGTGCCATGCCCCTCTTTTTATAATTAAACTAACTTTGTAAGTTTTGTGTATGCATTTTTTAAAAGTAAAATGTATACATTTTAGATAGTTTTAATTTGTTGTTTAAGCTTGTTGTACACACAAAGTAGGTTTAAAGGTTCGGACAAAGACGCCGGAAGCAGCTAGTATTGAATAAAAAAAACATTTTATTAACATACATTGAGTAAACTTTTCAAAAGATCGTAACCTCTTAAATGATATGAATCGAGTGGTCATCAATTAATTTTATTCGAAAATATAATGACACCGATATGTAACATATTCTAAGTAAATAAATCAAACGACACGAACTTTACAAGAATGTTGAAAACAATATATGATGTGCTAAAACACAAATAAAAACAAATAATGCCCCAGCCAGATATAGCTTCATTTGAATGATCATTTCAATGATCATGTAGTGTGGCCGGTGACTTTGTGTAGCTGCGCAAAGTTTTGTAGAACTCTGTAGTCCTTAAGGACAAAAATGTTTTTTTTTTTTTTTTTATATAACAAGGGGCAAACGATCAGGCGGTTCACCTAAGTGACTACCGACGCCCATGGACAACTGCAACACCAGAGGGCTCGCAGATGCGTTGCCGGCCCATGCTTGTAGCCGAATTGGGCCGGCGCGTCCGGGTTCCAGTACCTCTATCTCACATGAGATGGGCGTGAAGTAGCGGCAATGCTGTCACATCTAGTGATGGTGTTGTTGTCGCGTTTCGTTGTGAGACTTCCCGGTGGCCTAAACTCGTCATTCAGGGCCGGCAGCGCATCTGCAGGCCTTCTGGTCGTGCAGATGCCATGGGCGCCGGTAGCCACTTCAATGTCTGCTGCCTGCTCGTTTTTTACTCAAAAGGGGCTCCAATCCTATATTCTAAAATTGTAAAGAAAATGGCTGAATAAATAAAACATTTATTTATTTATTTATTATTTCGTACTCTTTCGGTAAATTTCAAACTCCTAGTTTTTGAGTGTTTTTCCAGTTTTTCGAGAGTAAACAATTGTTTTGGTGGAATGCAAGTACCCTATTGTATACACAATTTGGAATACCCACAGGCCATGGTCACCTATAACCATACACACATGAGAGATATTTATAATTCTTTCTAACAAGAGACAATACCGCTCTTGTCTATGACAAATAACTTCGTATGAACGTAAAGTGTAGATTTTTATAGAAACCAACTATGTGCCTGTCATTAACGATTGTAGATAAAGTATGTGTTTTATTATTATACCGCTGGCTGTAGACGGCGCTTGTGGGCGTACCCTGAACATAAATAATCCCACATAAAATATCACTTATATATAGATCTATAGACTATAGAGTATGCATTTATATATTTCTAAAAAAATATATTTGTGTATAACAGGCGTCTGTTACCTATAACACAGGCATTAAGTTCCATAAGAACAGACGTCCGTGTGTCATATAGTTTATATTATATTTATATATACCTAAGTTGTCTTCACATATTAATGCATATAACTCAATATAGATAACATATAATTCCTCTAAGTTGCTGTAAATTCAAATTCCCAGCTGTACAGTATAGCGTTACAAACAACTAAATTGTAATATAACAGTCACTTTTTAATATATTATTGTATACAATAGTGTAATCGTCTTTATTGAATATATAGTTGTATACACAAATGTGTTATATAATGACGACTTTATTTCAATTTACCCGTTTGTAACGCTCTACTGTGAAGTTGGGAATTTGGGTTTATTTACGTGGGAGTCATCGATATACATCTAAGTTTAAGGCGAAAACATGTTACGTGGGTAATATCTAACACAAGTTTCCGAAACAAACATTCCGAAACATGAACAATAGATAAAACAAACCCGCCCTTATTATAAATTTGCGATGTGTCCAAAGTTTTCCCAGTCAGACAACAACGTACCAAGTTATCTACTAAAATCAAATAGCTTAGCAAATATGTGGGTATCGTAACACATAACACGTAAACCTATCAGAGTTATAGTTTATTATTTTATACACTTATTATTTAGCTTTAAATCACTATAAAGAGCGCGCTCTTAAACCTACACCAGGATCACAAGACCCCGAGAACTGTTATGGTTCCTTCCTCTGCAACGCGATGGACCCGGCATCCGCACGGTGAATTCATTTTTTTTATGTTACAAACGAGCAGACAGCAGGCACCTTAGTGCCTACCGACGCTCATGGACATTTGCACGACCAGACGGCGAGCAGATGCTTTGCCGGCCTTTAATAACGAGTTTAGGCCACCGGGAAGTCTCACAAACTGAACGAAAGCGTCAACAATACCATCACGACGGCATTGCCGCCATTTCACACCGATCCCGTGTGAGAAAAAGGTACTGGTACCCGGACGCGATGGCCCAATTCGGATACAAGCGTGGCGCTACCTCTAATTAGAAAGACTCGAAAAGACCTCTAAAAGGAGTAGGGGAGAGGGATGGAGAAAATGGATATAAAGGTAGATGGGGAGGAGAGAAAGAATGCGGATACTACTATCACGGACGGTATAGGAGGTGTGACAATGGCAGCTAGGGCACTCCGGGGCACGTACCAGTAGTGAATCGGACCAGTTATCGGACAGATAAAAGAAATACCACCCTGGGAATAAATTCATGGAATGCTAAAAAATTCGTCTCCACAGCTTGACAAAAGTGCTCCCTTTTCTTCTCAGTCCCATCTCTCTCTACTTTTCATTGTCATTTCATCTGGAACTCCTTTCATATGGAAGTACCTTACAGTCCGCTTGCTAAGACATGGTCTCCACTCGAAATGGTTTCTGCCCCATCTTCCATCAGTTCAACTATTGTCACCCGTTGCCACTTCAACTTACTACCCTAAAGAGCCCTACCTCACCGGGACGCCATGGTGACCTCGCCAGCTACGTATCCAAACAATTCATATTAAAATTTAGGACAGGCAACTCACTTGGTGATGGTTTGGCGACTTCGTCAAATTAGGAGCGTAGCGAATACTATTAGCTACTCCATTGGCAGCCCCAGGTATGCATAGCTACTTAGCATCGGTCCGTTCGCTTAGAAACTACGATACCACAGACAAATACATGGACACCACAAACTTAAAAAAGCTCCGATATTCCTCGTTTAATTCACACTAAATTAATCCCCTACGCTATTAACCTCTCCTCCCTCCCTTCAAAAAACCAATTTTGTAATACACAAATTAAATACCCCACGTATATATATTTGCTTCATATCGTTTATTTATGTTCCTCACTTTCATCACCCACAACTTTTAAACGGCTCAACCGATTTTCATCAAACGTGTCCAAGAACACTCGCACATAATTTAATACAAAAAAAAAACTAAATTGAAATCGCTTCCTCCCTTCGGGAACTATAATGCCATACACAAACAGACAGACAGACAAACACACACACACACACACACACACACACACACAAACAGACACGTCAAACTTATAATATCCCTCTTTTTGCATCGAGGAATAAAAACATAATGAAAGTTGATAATTTGAGCTAATGAGATTAGTAAATAGAAGAAATTCCTAAAATAGTTAACATTGTGTACGAGCCCCAATCTCATAAAGTTGTACAGATTGTATTTAGCCGATAACGCAACGAACGAGCTTGGAAACGCCAATCCTTTCCCATTTTTAGGGGAAAATAAAGCGATTTCCTGTTCATTGTGGCATAAATTTCGCCCTTGTGAAAGCATTATAAAACATTGTTGTTAGAAACGCGCGGTTATTTTGTAATTTGCACTTTATTTTTTATTTGACATAACTATGAACTCGACGGTACAACGCTAAAGGACTTCGTTGGACATCCGTGAGAAGACAAGTATAAAAAAAACTTAATTGGTTGTGGTATTTAAATTCTTTTTACTTTATGTTACCGACGACCATAGACACGCAAGACCACAAGGCTAGCAAATGCGTTGCCGGCCTCTAATGACGAGTTTAAACTACCGGAAAATCTCACAAACCGAACGAAACGCGACAACAGTACAGTGACAGCACTTAACGTCAATCTTTTGGTGGAGAAAGAGGTTCTACCCGGAGGCACTATTAGTTATTTATCTCAAAAATTCCTCAAATTCGGCTAATATTCTATTACATGATGAAAAATTAGAAGATTTTTTATTTTAATACTTTTATTAGGATTATATCATGAATGAAATCAATGTCAACTTCCCATCGCCTCGCCCGATCACACTTTTCGTAACGCTCTCCACACGCACTCAATAGCTAACTGCTCAAATCAAGTATGCGTAAAGAAGTTTTAGTTTAAAAATTATATATCTATCTATCTCATTTTTTCACCGTCTAGGAACTTTTTTTTTTTTTTTTTTTTTTTTTTTTTTTTTTTCACGGGGGCGAACGCGCAGGCCGGAGGCCCCGAAGGGGCCACCCCCCCCCCGGGACCAGTCGGTTGGAGCCCGACATATCCCGTCGTCGGCCCCGTGGCGGCGGGAATGCGTTCCGCATTTTCCTCATGTAAAATAATAAAAAAAAAAAAAACGTATAAGCTCATATGAATGTTTGCCAAGAAATTTAATAAAACCCTTAACGTGACTGAATTTCATAGCCCTATTGTTACAAGCTTCAAGTATAATCCGAAAGTACGCTAACAACCATAAATATTAATAAATCTTTGTTCTCGGGTTTTCACAATGTATAAAGCATTAATATTTTATTATTACTTTAGTTACTACCGTTTTATTATTGTTATATATTTTACTAGCTGTGCCCGCGGCTTCATCCGCATAAAATTAGGTAAAAAAATTAGATTCAATTTTAGCGTGATGATAACCTTCCTCGATAAATAGGCCATCTTTTTTTTTTTAATGTTACAAGGGGGCAGACGAGCAGGCAGTAGGCACCGAAGTGCCTACCGTCGCCCATGGACAACATTATTGTATCTAAAAATATCTTTAACTCGAATATCTATATATGTATTAATACGTAAAGCAAAAACTCTCTGTACCATTTTAGGAAAATTGCTAGGAAATAGGAGTATGAAATGTGACACAGTTACAGTTTATGTAGAAGAGAGTGTACAAATGTTAGTATTTTCCCCCTCAAATTCAATTAACAAGAATTGTTCCTAAATAAGGGATGGCTGATAATAAATTAGTAATTACTGTTGCTCAAAATTAAACTAGCTTTTGTTATTCCTTCTAAAATCAGCTATTCACTAGTGAAAATCCCATTCAAATCGGTACAGTCATTTCGGAGATTACCCATAAAAAACAGACAGAGCCAAAAACAGTTTAGTTTGCGTTTTGCTATAGCTAACAGCTGTATACATAGTCATATGCAAATAATTGATAGAATCAGGCGTTACTTTGCGGAAATCCATGACATGCATGAGAAACTAAACTACTTTGCTTTTGTTTGCTTGAACGCACAAATCTCAGGAACTACTGTTCCGATTCGAAAAATTCTTTCAATGTTAGATAGCCCTGTAGCGGCCGCTACATAACAAGATGGCAATGTCGAGTGGAAAAGGTTACACCAAAGCAAACTAGATGGCGCTGTACGAATGACGACGACCGTAGTACAAACACTGAAAATCTCCATACAAACTAACTCACGCTAGCGAAGTTTCTTCTTACGATTACTATATATAGACCAGGAAAACCACAGAAAAGCGATATTTTATTCCATTGAATTATCCTGACAGCCGTCAACCTCTTTTCATGTTTTTCTTAACAACTAATAACACTAAAAGATATTATATACATAGCAATAATACGACAAAAGGTACAAAATGATCCGAGATCTTATTCCCTAAGCTAAAACAACAACCATTGCACAATAAGGGCATACTTTTACCGCCGTCTTCCGCAACCAAAAATCATCTGGACATTACCAGGTAAAGTATTATGTGACGGTATGGAACCCCTAGTACGTGTGTCAGACTCGCACTTGCCCTGTTCATTTTGTAATAACTCCATACTAAAACAATTTCGGGAGATTCCAATGAATATATGGTCTTATTTTCAAAACATTAAAAAGAAACCAAAAACTTTTTCAGCATTTTATGACTTACTTATGTATGTATGTAAATAAGTTATACTCATTCCTTAAATTAGATTTTTATGTATACCGGGATATTCTAATGACTCTTATTATTGCTATGTGAGTAATTTAAAATCAATATGCTATATTAGCTCAGTAATGATGCAAAAATCAGTTGTGGGAATGGATGGATGATTCTATAACGCAATTTTACTAGATAGATTTTAAATCTAATATAAAAAATTCTCGTGTCACGGGCTACGTTGCCAAACTCCTCCGTAACGGCTCGACCGATTTTCATGAAATTTTGCGTGCATATTGGCTAGGGTTGAGAATCGTTTCAGCCGCTGGGCCCTGGAGTTCCGAATTCCGAACCAACTGACTTTTGTCATGCTCTTCTAGACAAAATTTAAAACTGAATTTTTGTCCTTGGGTTCAAGACATAAAAAAATATACTTAAATCGATCCAGTCGGTCTAAATTAAGTTATGGACAAAACGGGAAATAAGAATTTTATAAACTAGCGGACTCGGAAAACGCTGTCTTACCCGACTGTGGTCTCGTCTGCTATTAGCTTTAAGAATAAATACCTTAGAATCAATAAGAAAACTGGTGAGGAAATTACTGATCGTGCTGGGGACAACTACCGTGACTGAAGGACCATTTGAATTTCCGACTTTCGTAATATTCGAATATTTTACGTACATATAAGGCGGACTCGGCGGCCGCTTATCGCGTCCGAACATCGGTAATCGTTAGGAGAGGAGTCCGTTATCCGAGTTAGCTATCGCTAAGAACTAAATCGTCTCCTGGCGCTAGTGCACGAAAAAAAGTGACATTTACGAGAGCAGCCCCAAATGTCCTCACCGTCCCTTTCCAGCAGCACGGAGTGGCGCGACTCCCCGGGCTCGTCGTCCACCAGGGCGGCGCAGCTCCACTCGCCGAAGTCCTCGTCCCGCGCGGCGCTGATGCTGAGCGAGCAGTCCCCGACGTCGAGGCTGCGGTTGGGGGTGAAGTAGAACCGCTCCATTATGGGGCTGCAAACCGAACATTCTCGCTAGTTCCGGGTCCGGCCGAGTTTTACGGCGATGCAAAATATTGGAATTATTGAACTAAAATTTCTTTACGCACGCTCGACTTGGAAATAAGCTGGCGAATGCGTCTCGAAAGTGTTACAAAAAGTGCGATTGGGCGAGCCGAACCGAAGTTTACTGGACTAAGTTATGTTAGCCCAGGATCGACGTCTGCGGCGTAAGGGGAAGGAGACCTATACCCGGCAGTGGGTCAACACAGGTTGAGAATGATGATGATGCACGATTTATACTACATACGAATCGTCGACTAAACGTGCTGCCAATTAGTAGCCGCACTCACTTCTCGGCCGTCACGGAGGAGTCGATGCTCATGCCCACGAACTGCGGCGACAGGAACCGGCAGTAGTGCAGCGGGCGCCGGCCGTTGGCGCTGCGGCAATAGAGCTCGGCGCCGGCGCCGGCCGCCGCGCCCACGCGCCGGCTTTCGGCCGCCAGCGGGCCCGACACCTGCAGCCGCAGCCGGCGCGCCAGCTCCGCGCCCGGCGCCGCGCGCGGCCCCATGAAGCACGACCACTCGCCGGCGTCGGCCTCGTCCGCGCGGGCGAAAGTGATGCCGCAGTCGCCCACCTGAAGGCTCTCGCCGGTGTACCTGCCGGCGGGCGCGTTTGCGTCACGCTACGGCCGCTAGCCGAAGCCGGCGACCGCGCGCCAACTGTAGTGCATCGGCAGAGGTCCGGCCCGTCGGCGACAGACTTCGACAGGGGTACGAGAAGGAAGAGCTTTAGGTCAGATGAATGTATAATATGACGAATTGTAAATTTTCGGTATAAGGAAGAGTGCAGCTAAAAGTCCCTATTAACATGACTAGGACACTCTAGGTTTATAAAAGGCAAGAAATTGAGTTAAAACTCCTTAAATTCAAAGAACGGGGTACCAATACAGCTGCCCCTCGTCGGTGAGCGGCACGGGCGTGAACTGCGAGCCGTTGGGGTGCAGGAACCAGCAGTAGGCCAGCGACACGCCCGCGCTGCAGCGCACGGAGAACGGGGTGTTCTGCTGCACGAAGACCGTGGGCGGTTCTTCTTCGTCGCTGCGCTGCACTGATTCCAGAGCTAAAAATTTCAAAACCAATTTACTATCATCGTTTTAATTTACAGCACTATATATACATACATTAAATTTTTTTATATTGTCTATAAGTCTAAATAGTTTTAAAATAGAGTATTTTTATCTAAATAGGCCTCTGTTTCTTTCATTTTTAACCCGTTTCAATTCAACCCGATCAGACCGACGAGATCCGACAGTCGCAAGATATATGCTTTAAAACATTCCATTATCATTGCATTATCTTACCACATTTAGTTTTAGCCATTATTATTTGAAAATTATATCGTCTATTTTAAAATCTTCTTACTCCACCCGTCGTTTCGAGGCACATAGGTTTTTTATATATACCCGCGGACCTAGCACGAACATTTCTTGACAAGTACTTTCTTTTACGTTAGAAGCCGTACGGTTTATTCGTCCTAACAATATTTAGCAAGTAAGATATATAAGACGATAAAATTAAACTTTCATTTGACATTCGGCTTCGAACGTAAAAGTAAGTAAACTAGCAAGAACTATTCGTGCTCTCAGCTCTCAGATCGGTATTATAACGCGAAAGACAAATTGGTAAAATTTCGGTCGATTTACAGTCCAAGGTAGAAACGGAACTTTTGTCACGCCCGCTCCTGGTACAAAGCGTAACTGGAGTTGTTGAAGACTGATATTTTAGGTTGTACAAGCCGGTTGCCGTACAGAGATATTTATGTATGGTTGTAGTAAAATCAAAGACGTCTAGGGTGGTTGAGTGGCGAATGGTTAAATGGTTAATCGTTACTGGTTACTGGTTGGTGACCGACTCAATAATTTATAACTTATACAAAAATAATACCGCTGTAAAGCGCTAGATATGCACAATATCTGAACATATGCCTGTGCGGTGCTTCGCCCGTACATGCTCCCAGAAGGGAAAACAGATGGTGATGGTGTTATATACCAAAACTATTTCTAGTATTCTTTAAAAACATTAACAAATCAATACCTATTGAAAAGGAAAAAGCCACGAATGCTGACTTACTCCTGAAATTCTGCGAAACACTGATCAGAGCCTGCATGGGGGTTTGCTGCTGCATGACATTGCCGACCTGCATCTGCAGGCCCACGGAGCAGCGCCACGTCGCGTAGTCCGTCGCCGACGGGCTCTCGATGGTCATCCCGCACTGCTTGAGGGCGAAACCGTCGCCGTAGTAGCTGCACACATCGCACAAGTGTGTAGGGTGTTCCGTCGATATTAAACTCTTCGGGAATATTTAAAATATAAATACGTGCCGGAACTCACTGAAAGTGACTTAGATTAAGCTACATATATCTGGCTGTGGCATAAGGCGAATGTAACTAATACAAGAACAAATAAATAAATAATTATTATAAATTTTAACTCCAAATTTAAAATGTGAAATAGTTTCTTCCGTTTATTTCCGTAGCGTAAGGCTTCATTCGCGCGAGAGCTTTTTACCGCGCGTTAAAAAAGCGTTCAAATAGAACACATGAACTCTCAAGTTTGTGTTCACACGACAGCGCTTTTAAAACGCGACTATTTGTTTTATATAACTCGTAACTTTTTGTAGCTAACATACGTGAGCATTTTTGATTTAAACAACTGTGAGAAAATCAAGTGTTAAGCGATTTTGTATCGATACGTCTTAAATACCCTTAAGAAAAGAACACACCAATTCCTCAAATGCCAGCAACGCATCTGTGAACATTCCGCATATCCCTTGGACGTCAGTGGTCCTTTACTAGTGACTAATTTAACTGTAGGGAGTTCAAAAGTAACAACATACCACTAATTGTACAAATTTATTTCACTTAACTTTGTGTGCAATAAAGAATTTATCTATCTATCTATCTAATCATTGAGTTATACTTAGTATTTGACGAGTCTATAAAGACACTTTGGATTGCCAAAGTGCCTTTATAGACTTGCAATTGATGGCAACGACGGCACCAAAGAAGCACTAACCGTCTGAATCGATATCGACGTCCTTTTGTCACGGCGATAGCCTCATAACTTTGTCTATCAGTATTTATACGATACTAACGTCACTCAATTGTTTTGCCTTCCCTGAACCTCTCCACTAACACTTGAACTTTATCGTGTGGTATTAAAGTTCAAATTGACTTTTAAGAATGACTATGAGCCGCTTGTATAGGAGTATAGAAAAGAGATGTTTTTAGTCAATATATTAAATTTTTCTCTCCGTAAGAACCATCCTCGTACTCCAAGGAAAAAGAAATTGTGAAATCGGTTCAGCAAGATTGTATTGTTGTCGCGTTTCGTTCGGTTTGTGAGACTTCCCGGTGGCCTAAACTCGTCATTAAGGCTGGCAACGCATCTTCTTGCCTCCTCGTGGTCGTGCAGATGTCTGTGGGCGTCAGTAGGCACTTAGCTGCCTGCTGACTGCTCGTTTGCCCCTTGTAACATAAAAAAAAAACCTGTTGTAACATGTTGAACTAAATAAATTCAATAACAAATGAAGTAAATTCATAATTTTATCAAAGTTAAAATAAAACCACACGCACACCAATGCCACACGATATACACCATTTACACACGCATGTATTGGATGATGTCAAAGCATAACGTGACAACCGTATGTTATATTAATAATATTTAAAAAAAACCTGTGTTTCTTTGCCACCGGCGACAAAAGGAGGACCATGCTGTAAATCAGCGTTGCTTTCATACCTGGAAGCAGCACTAAGCTGATCTTGCGTCCTTTTGCTTTAGTTGTTACTTTCTTGAGATGTCCATGGGTGTCGGTAGGCACTTAGGTGCCTGCTGCCTGCTCGTTTGCCCCTAGTAGCATAAAAAAAAACACACAAAACATGAATATAGAAAATATGGTCGTGAGGGACCACGATTAATTTAATTTACTTACTTGTATTTTACAATAACCAAAGTTTTAATATTTTGATTGTTTCTTAGTCACCTAATAGGAGACGAGCCTAAATTCGGGCAAGACAATGTCTGTTGGGTCTGCTAGTGTTACTTATAACATAAGTACAAATTAAAACATGTCCGTATGTCTGTCTTTCTGTTTGTATGTTCTGAGTAATCTCCGAAATGGCTCACCCAATTCGGACGGGACTTTCACTGGTAGATAGCAAATCTTACGAGGAATAACATAAGCTACATTGCTTTAGGCTACATAATCAGGGCTCGGCATAAAAAAACCGTCAAAATTTTACAAAATCACTAAAATCACGTGAACTAAGTAGCGGGGTAACACATCTCTCGCAGTTGTTTATCGCCTACTTTATTGACTCTTGTCACATTTCTCGTGCGATCGGTGTTTTATATAGCGGAGGTTTTATTAACTTAACGTCATAGTATTATTTACGTTTTTCTATTTATCTGGCAGGAAATACACTACATTTTGCCTTTTTAGGACTTATAATTAAATGTTGGTTTTGTATAAACTGTTATTATAAATATGCAATAAATAAAATTAAAACACCATCTTAGAAATCAGTAACAATATTATACAATTAATTAATTAATTATATGATTAGTTAATGATAACATTAATTATTAATATAATTAAGTATATACGATTCTTTTTTTTTTATTAGCCTATTGTGTCCCACTACTGGGCAAAGGCCTCCCCCTTCTTGATCCACTTTCAATTAATTGAGACGAATTTCTTAGCATTCCATGGATTCACCGTGCGGGTGCCGGGTCTATCGCGTTGCAGAGGAAGGAACCATAGATTATACTATGTACCTTTTATGTACCATCCAAAACCTATAAAATAATATTAAGCAGGTACAATTATGTACCATCTATCGGAGTTATGCTTAGTTTCAGTGACTGCTTTGCGTGTTAAATTGGAGGAACTGCATTATTCATGTGAGCGTCTAAAAGAGCCCTACCCAAAAAATTAATAATAAGAACATAAAAAAAGTCTTAAAAACCCATTTTTTAAGAAATTTAAATTAATATTTAATGCAAATTTAATACCTTGCTCTATTCTGCGTAGTATTTAAATTATAATTTATTAACTTATGTACGTTCACTTCATATTTTATCTGTAATTTTAGCTTAACTTAATTGTACTAGCATTAAGGACAAACTTTTGTAGTTTTTATAATGCTATTATTTATTGTTAATAGTGTATTTTATGTTGAAAAGAAAAAAAAACTCGTAAAAAAATAAAATAATATATTACTGTAAGCATGCTTAACATAAAGTTGCAGTCGTACACACTTGTTTATGGAATATGGCATGTCCATAAGTTTAGTATTTTTAAGTTATTTTAAGTGTTGTCATATTCTGTTTGTGTGTCATAAATAAATAAATAAATAAATAAAAAGAGCCATTCGCAATTTGACTATATTAAAGGTCATTACGAATAAAATTATTGGGGATCATTTGGCCTTTAATATCAAGTCAACAAGCATGAAACTTAAATAGTTTTTTTTTTAGTATATTGTCCCCGATACATCTGTCGATTTCATTCAAACTCCGTAACGACTTGGGACAAGTCCTGTGACAAATAATGCACATTAGACAGTATTTGGGCGATTTCACGAACATCTGTAATTGTAAAGGTGTAAACCTATTGAGCTGGAAAATTGGTTTTTATCGTTATGTAATGCAGTTTGGCAAATTGGGGTGTTAATTGTAATGATTTGACGGTCGTAGGGAGAAATAGGCTTAAAAGTGATTTTTGTAAAATGGTTGGGCTGTTTTAAATAGCGTATGAGTGTGGTGGTATTTTTAGGTATTCGTTATATATTTGGGTGTAAACGGAATTTGCTTAATTGTAACTGTTGAATTTTTAGGTCAGCATTAATAATATGTGATAGAGCTAGAGTATATAAATAATAATATGTGATAGAGATAGAGTCTCTTGTCATTCTTGCTTTAAAAAAAAGAAAAACTAAGTTTTTAGAACTGGACCATATTGAAATGAGAAACACCAGCTTTTAAATAAAAACTAATCATCAAAATCGGTTCAGCCAGTCCTAAAATTGCGTAGTAACAAACAATAAAATATACAGTCGAATTGAGAACCTCCACCTTTTTTGAAGTCGGTTAAAAAGACTGACACTTTGGGTTAAGAGAAGTTATTCATACAAGCTCTATCCATAACAGAATAATGAATGGAGAATAGAGAATATCGCGTCAAGGAATTATAGTAAATTTGCTCATTTTACGTTCTCGCTAATCCCATTCAAACGGCACGTCCTCGATCCGATTACCCGTAATAGATCGCCACTTTTCACGCCTCTGTCAATTATCCAAAAATATCCCTTTTATTTGCAGCCATCTCGAACCTTATTACAATGTGTTATAATATATATTCGATCACCTTAACTACAGAGTAAGTTTGTCGTGACACGATATTGAACTATAAATATGAACTTTATTTAATGGGGTTAAAGAGTATTTTCATTTAATCTGATCGGCATTTGTTATTATAAAGTGTGGATACGGATAGTGCAATTTCTGACGAATTCTGCGATTGACGTACAGAATGACAGTTGTTGTTATTGTGCCGAGAAGGATTTAGAAAAAAAAAGGCTAAAATTCACTTTGGTTGAGGAATTGAGTTTGCTATTTAGTTGTATTTTAAATTGTAGGTTATATTATTTATATTATATATTATTTATTGAAGTTTAAATGCTAACTAAAGAAGCTAACTATTAGGCTGCCCAGTTTAATGCAGTCCCTATGCCAAGAATTAAAAAAAAAAACACTTTTTGAGGTTATCCACTTTTCAATGCCCAATATTCAATTGATAATAGCAACTAAAATCTATTAAGGTTTAATACGTTTCATATAAAACTGACTTCTCGTTTCAATGACAAACTGTATATCGCACGCTTAATACTATACTGACCTAACTGAAAAAATCAGATTTTTGGGAAATTATAACAAAACGGTTTGTTGTTCACGACTTATAACTCGATATAACAGTGTCACAGTTACAAATTATGTATTTTGATAATAGATAATGAAGTGATTAATGATATTCTAGCATTATTTTGATGATATTTTATTATTTGTTTCTCTTTTTAACTAAATACTTTAGCTAAAGAAACAAATATAGTTATATCTCAGTGTTGGAAAGAGATATCGAAGTAATTCTTGAACTGGGAGATACAGGACGTTGAAACATAGCTGCCTGCATGGCTAACTAACTTCAGACCTAAAACATAATCAGCAATTTATGATCGAGCGTGCGATATTTTGGCAGTATGAGGCAAACTCCACTGACTGACTTATTGACTGTAGTCTTAAATATTGCTTTGTATTTATTTAATACGAACTGTATAATTTAACCTTTTAAGTAGTATTGCATCTTTAGGTCTTACAGGCTTTTATCAGTAAATAATAACTGATCTTGAATAACATCACGTAAATTTCTTGTTATTAAGAGACCACCCATTCTTTAGAGACTTGGATATAAATATCTTTTTTAACGAATATTAGGAATACTTTATATGTATGTCTAATATTCCCATTTTCCCCTCCAACTAAGCTTAAATTAAAAGCTTGTATTAGGAGTGGGTGCGACAATACCCCAACGGTGGTGGGGTTTGAACCGGGTACAGGCATTAAGTTGTCTACCTTAGGAACAGACGTCCGTGTGTCATATAGTCCTATATATTTATTTATTTATTTATAACGAACGAACCGTCACAAAGTCTATAATTTTCAACAGTTTCTCCCTCATTACGAAATCATAGAAAAACTCATTTTGTTTGATTTCTTGTTTTTTTTTTTTCATTAAACTTTAAGCATGGCGTTGCAAATTAATGTCAAAACATGCTAATTCAATAGCTGTTTCATGCTTTTTCCACTGTTTTGCGAATTAATTCACGGGAGTTATTGATAACGGTCTACTCTGCTAAGCGTCAGATGACGTAATGAACGTCAGATGAATAATGAAATGAAAACGTTATACTCTGTGAAATCAGCTATTTGCCAATGGAAGTTTCGTCCAATTTGGTCCAGCTGTTTTGGAGATAACTTGGAACAAATAGACAAAGATAAAAGTGTTTGACTCACGTTTTTGCTTTAGGTATGCTCCTGCGCGTTCATAAACGCGTTTTTATTTGGATAACATTGAAAATTCCGCTTACAATGTATAATTGTTTAATTATATGAGTGTAATGATATAGTCTTCGAAAAAATATGGCAAAACAGGTACTTAACGAAAGCTGACATTAGTATACGTTGTAAACGAGTAGTCCTGTTTATTTTTTTGTATATAATAAGGAGAAAACGCCCAAAAAGAACCCTCAATATTTAACCAAATCGTTGAATTCAAGCGGGATCTTAACTCGCTCCACAGCCACATCCTCTGCAATTCAAGCAGACCAGTGTCTGCTGTACCAGTGTACTAAGCCGGGATAACGCCAAGTAGAATCAATTAGGAACACTTCATAGCTTTGCTTGGTTTTTGCAGTGTCTCCTCATGATAAGCGTAAATTTTATGGTTCAGTTATAGATGTCTATTATATAACTAAAAATGAAATTATTTAAGAACTTACATAAAAATAACAGTTATTTATCACAAATCTAGAAGGCAAGAATGGAACGCAATATCATACAGACTTAAACCAGCCTTTCAGCCACTGAGCTATAGAGGATTATATCAAAATTGACATCTTCAATGACCAACCGAAAGATGTACCTTAATACGTAATCTCGAAAACCACGGGACGTATAAGGATTAAATTCTCGAACGTCTAGTAAGTAATAGGCTTGTTCACTATCTTGAACATTTCCAATTAATATCTCCTGCTCAATTTGGTTTAAGTTTTTATAACCGCCTATCTTCTACAGATGAGAAGTTTTTTTCACATCTCTTTGATAGAAAGTTATCTTTTCATAGCATTACCTCTTTTCAATTGTATTTTGTATTGATCATGTTAACTAGTATGAACTCCACAAATTAATCTTCTTTCAGAGTATAGTTGCCGCTGACATAAAAGATTTATTTTTAATAAACGAGATTCACGTGTTCGTGATCAGAATAACACCCTGAAATGATCTAAGGGATTTCAATGCCTCGTATTACACGGTATTCCCCCCACAACGCGGGGATTTTACACGTTATATTTCCAAATAATTTAAATTATGTTTTAGTTACATATGCACAAGGTTTTTATAAAAAATGTACTCAGGTTTGATAAAATACGCATATTACGTTCATAGCACAGTTTTTTAACATTCGATTTAACCCTCTTTATCGAGAAGCGTTCAGCGTGAACCATTTATACATAACGCGTTATACGGGGTTCATTTCTCGGTCGGACACAAATGCTCACTTTAATTTAAAATGTATGAACATAGACTTTATGGAAACCTTGCACGCGCACTCACACACACTCACACACACAGACACACACACAGGCTTTGGTTTTTGGCTGAGTCAATTAAATTGAACGAATTGACGCCTTTTAATTAATTACGAATTTCGAGAAAATACTAGCCCAAAGTTTAATTATTTTTTAACTTTATTTACTAGGGCGGTTTCTTCAAAACTAATGGAAACATGAAGAGGAACATTATTTGGTTTACATATTCACCCCGAAAATCGGAAAATTAAAAAAAAAAAATGAATTTGTGAGCGAGAGAAACAACGTAAATGCAACCGACCGTGTTGATGATTTTGAAACAATTGAAAAAGAAAATGAATCACGTATTTTTCATAATTATGTTTTAGCAAAATTCACTAATATTATTAATGTATTTAAAGTACAAAATCGTTCGAGAATATCTTAGGATTTTGCTCATATTATTAAATTTCGTATTATACAATCTACTGATGATTTGAAATTAATATCCAAAGTAAACAGAAACAAGAATAGAGTTGATAGAATACCTAAAGTTTAGGTCCAATCCCATAATGAAAAACTTTTTAGCCATTTCATCAGAGATCATCAAAATTTGACCACCCACCTGATTACTGTTTTAAGTGCACGTAATCATCCGATCATTAACTAGACCACACAATCCTCAGCGGGGATCACCAAAATGTGAACTTGAGTGACAGTGGGTCATGTTATGTCAAAATTAAATACAAATCCTACTAATATTATGAACTAGAAAGTTTTCACACATGGATGTCTGGATGTATGTTTGACGCTCTTTCACGGAGAAACTACTGAATGGATTTTAATAAAGCTTTACTATAATATATATTATACATCAGAATAACATATATGCTTTCAATTATAAAGATATTGTGTGAATTGTTCAAAATATAACGATAAGTGTCAAATAAGTAGGAGAAAATTTTGCTATCTGCGAGCTATTCTGGCTTGCGCTGTAAAAATAGTTAAGATTTATACTTATATTGTGTATGAATGAAATGTTTATCTTAAGTACTTCTACAAAAAAAATCGCGAATTATCTATTTTTCATGTTTAAGCCATTAACGCCAAAAGAGGGAACCATTATGACATGGGAAAGGGTAAGGAAATGAGAACGGGAACAGTATTAAAGGATAATGAAATGTAGTATATAGTAAGCAACCCAACGTTCGGGCAGGACAGCGTCTGCCGAGTCCGCTAATTAAAACATAAGCTTATTGCGACATGCAATAGATCTATTGATAAAAAAAAAGCTTGCGAAATAAATTTACTTATCTTCTGTAGCTTTCATATTACTTTGCGACTTACTCGTTAAATATTTTAATTTAGTTTTTTGTTTTAATTTTCATTATATCTACTGTCATTTTTTTTGTGAACAATCGACGATGTAGGTTGCTTGAGAATTTAAGACAACTCAAGGTCAACCTGTTTTTGCATAGATAATGCTTCTTCATTTGCTATTCATATAAATGTTACTATTTTAATGTGGTTAGATTAAAGTATTCGCATACTTTGATTTGACCATTTATATGTTCTACAACCCATACCCCGTGACTTCGACCGCGTGAATTCAGTGATTTTGTTTTATTTTGACTGTTTTTATTTTTTTGCGGAACCCTAATTGTTTTTCTAAATCAAAAGTGTCCTATGTTATCCCATGTAACATCGGCCGTCTACTAGTGAAAGTCCCGTTGAAATCGGCCCAGCCATTTCGGAAATTACCCGGAACGAACAGACAGACAAACTTGCGTTTTTGTTATAGGTATCGTATATATTATGGTGATATGCAATTGGTACATAAAATAATTTCGATACAAACGGCCACTTCAATTTTGTTTGTATGTTTGGAATGTCTAGTTTGTCAGATTGACTTATTTACTTACTAACCTTTACTTTCAAGTCTACACATTACTGTAATCCCCCCTATAGCAAAACGCGTTGTAGGATTACCCTCGTACAGCGCGCTTGTACGGCCCCGAATGTGCATAATATAATATTATATCTATTATAATATTATAGAAAAAATATTAATGCGTTATTACGAGCCTACCGTATTAAAGTCTTGCACTAGTACGGAGGTTGGTTATTATTTTGAAACTTATAAATAAATAAATTAAATAAAACTTAGCTCAACAATAATAAGTAAGTGTTAATGTAACATCTAAATCAGAAAATTTTATCTACGGAAGGTACGAGATGACCTTCAGCCAGTAATAAAAAATCGATGTGTGGTTTATAAATAGCCGCCGCTTTAAATCCGTGATTCAGTGCACATTACCAATAACCCGACAAATTTGTATAAAGTTTGTCTCTCTCTTTACGATACGTGGAGAGAAAACTTTATAAGTACTCATTTTGCGAAAGTTGCGCGGACGGAGGAGTTTGAAATTTGGTCCAATTATAGTTCATATGGAGGCGGCCGTGCGAATTATATTATTTTGATAAAATATGCATTATAAATGTATTAAATTATTACAATAAAATCTCAAGCACACCATAGCCAAACGATATACATATATGTGGATTCTCTTATTCTTAATAATAATAATAAATTCTTTATTTCCATATTACACTTAACAACTTTTAGTAGTAAAGATGGAACCTTCTATTGAGTATCGAAGATTCTCGTGGCAGAAGGTCCCGCTCTTTCATAACAATAATTTTTAAATATAGTAATACAATGTTACAGTTCTAAATTCTTATTTCTATATAAAGTTACGTGTGTGTATTTTTGCGTGTGTGTGTGTGTGTATCGTTAGTCATTCCGAGTCGTTATCTTCAATGATGAAGGGGAAGATATATGTCGTACTAAGCATATGATACGCAAAAAGGTTTGTTTGCGAATCTCTACGAACCAGCGATCTTTAGTCTTAATTAATACGTCAGAGATCCTAATGTTCGTGACATTTTGAACTGTTGGAGTCGAGGAGACGACTTGAGAAATATTCGTCCTGGGCCCACAGTGGACCCTTCTTAGTGTCGACGCGGGTTGCATTAGCTTGATTAAAAGCGTGACACGACAAAGTCTTCCCTTCTGTGGGCCTAGCACGAACATTTACATCCTAAATACAGTCGACTCTTCGACACTCGAACGGTTCGAAATGTTCGTGCTAGGGCCTCAGAACAGTCACTCTGATTAAGAGTTCTGATGATGAGCTACACTGAAGATCTAAGCAGTATTCTCTTCTATGATGAGGTACACTGAAGACATAAGCGGATCTAAGAAATGTTTTTATTTCGCTAATATTTAGATTCCTTTAAAAAAAGATTAACTCCTCCGAAATAAGCACGTTCATAATTTTGTCATTAAGCAGAAAGAATGAAACGTTTGTAAGGTTACTTTAATTTTTCCTGTTTGTCGTGTTTTTTTTGCTCAAAAAATATAAAAAACAAAGCATTATTATCCGCTTCGTTATAGTGGTTATATTATAACAAAATAATTGTATAATTGTATACTTTACGTTGTTTTCCTTTCAACAACTGTAGGTAATAATTTGTTGCAGCCAGAGCAACTTAACTTAGTGATCGACTCAAATGCCGACCACTGATTAGGCCACGACCTCCTCAAAATTATCTCTTGTATATCTTAGACTTAGACACGCCTTGTCTTAATTTCTTACCTTTTTTGTGACATTCGTCTTCCACTTTGTTGGTTAGCGTATCCTCTTTTTGCCTTTTTCGATCTTGGAATTTTCGCTGAAAGATTCAGAATCTACAGCACCTAGAGAGTCTACTTGCTATTCCAAGTAAATAGAGAAAAACAAGTACAAGAAAAAACTTTTCAGATAATTATATTTAGCTTTCAGCTTGAGTGAGTCGATTTACGAGTGAGACATAAAGATAATAATTTATTTGACTCAGCTTCATACGAGTTAATAAAACCGGAGTCGCATATTATAAAGGACTGTGTGTGTGCCCATGACTCATTGCACCGCCCTATTTCTATAGCAGGGGTTGGCACCCCTGTACGCTCGACGCCCACAGGCGGCTGTTATCTATAACACAGGCATTAAGTTGTATACCTTAGGAACAGACGTCCGTGTGTCATATAGTCCTGTGTTTATTTATTCAATTGAGTGACGTATGTGTGTGGCAGGGCGGTGTTCGCTGTGCGGCAGCTCGTTCGGGCGCTACGAGCAGCTGCGACGGCACCGCTTGTCTGCGCACCCCGCGTCAGTGCCCTCGCGGCTGCCGCACGCGTGCGCGCAGTGCGGCAAGCGGTTAGACATAGTGACAGCTTCTTGAAACGGAGGCTAAGATCCTCTTTGGGTCATTGAGCTAGTGAAGTAGGTAAATAATCTTGAAATTTTAATTTCAAATGTACCCTTAAGGCGAAAGTTAATTTAACCATGAAATTACTTAGAAAATCGTCTTCACGTTATTAGCCTTGCAATAACTTTATGTTAATCAAATCAATTTATTTGTGTTTATTACACAAAATAGCAATAACAAAAGATTAAGTATTGTGCATTATTTTAGAACAAATTTGGTTAGCATAAAAAAGGTTATAATACTGAACCAACCTTAAAAGATAGACATATGATGTAGCGGACTTTTATTTAGAACTTTTAAAGGGGAACAATTTTGTCATACATGACTTTTGCGAAACTTAAACCATTTACGCAGCCCTCGCAGCGAAAGCTCTCAAATGGGAAAAAGAACCCCCGATTTTGAAACATTCTTCATTGGTGCTCCGCTCCTATTGGAGTCACAGCTAATAATATACTTATGTATATACTCGATCATAAAAATATGTATTAACTAGCCATTTCCCGCGACTTAACTTAAACGTTTTCTCCATTTTTCTTTACGGGGCGGAGACTTGGACATTGAGGAAAGCTGACTGCATTCGTATTGATGCGTTCGAGATGCAGATGTATACCGGAAATCATTTTACTAACATGAATAGAATTTTAAGCAATATTTTTCCAGAAAACGCCTCTTAAAAAACTCCTACTCCGATCTCAACACCAACTCTTACTCTAATTCCAACCCTAACTCCGTCTTCGACTTTATACTATACGTTAAACACTATATAGCATAAACTATTCAAGAAGTTCCGTTCGCCTCGCCCGATCACACTTGACGCATTCGACACGCATTTGCATATGCAAGCTTACTCCCCAAGTCGAGGGCGGCAAGGTGGCATTAGTTACCAAGCTGATTTTTAATGAAGAAAGTAAATCTGTCTCCGCTTAGGGAAAATACAATTGTATTTATGATTATAATTTTATTTTTGATTACGAACGAATGAATGATTTCCGATTTATATAGTATTGAATATATTTGGCACATATATAGGCATAAATTTTTGATTTACATAACATTATAATAACAGAACAGAACAGAAGAAATGTTAAACCGAAAATTCAATTCCGACTTCGGCTCTAGAAAAGTCACCTCCTTAGCAGCTCTAGAGTAAAAGTTCTTGACATTTGGATGTACCTCTTAGCTTTAAGACTTTGTGTAACCCAAGTTCGCAATAAATAAATTTGAATTTGAATTTGAAAGGGAGTTATGAAATAAATTACAATAAAGTATGTACGTATATTTGTTAATTTATGACGCTACATTACATTTCAATTTATTGCATTACATTGAATGAACGAATCGTACACTATAAACCGAGATTAACGACATATACAAAATGGAATCGATTTACAGAAACCGAACATAAAAGGAAAATGCACATTAAATTCAATAAAGTCATTAAATTCAGTCAATTTCCCTATTGGGATTTGGATCTATCTGCAATTTAATGTATTCGAGTAAGCGGCTACTTATTTTAACAGAACCTTGCTTTCCTTCTGTTTCATACCAAAAGTAGCACACGACATCTGCCTTAATTTACGAAAGTGTATGTAACCACGTATGTTTTTTTTTCTAGTTGATTGTTAATTGCATACAGCTAAGCTACGTGTTGTTGTCGCGTTTCGTTCGGTTTGTGGGACTTCCCGGTGGCCTAAACTCGTCATTAAGGGCCGGCAGCGCGTCGGCTGGCCTTCTGGTCGTGCAGATGTCCATGGCCGCCGGTAGGCACTTCGGTGCCTGCTGCCTGCTCGTTTACCCGCTTGTAACATTAAAAAAAATCTACACATGCGTTTCCGGCCTTTGAGAAATAACTATGCGGTTGAAGACAGCAGTCGTATCTGCACGAATACAGATTTAATATTTTAATAACTACATCTGAGTGTATCGCATTGAGTACTCTCGAAAATTCACTATTAAAATTTACAAAGTTCTGCAGGAGCACTTAAAACTTCTGGGGGCCACTTAAATAGTTATTCAACTCTAGGCCGAATAAAAATCAAATACAACTTTTTAAATTACTGAGCTTATAAGTCACGAACAGACAGAGTTGCAGAATAAATTATCTCTTCACGAAAAAACGAATCAAATTTTATTTCTTACAAGCACTCACAGACAAGTTTATGTCCAATAAAGCTAATTTTAAATTTGAATTTGTATTCAATTTTCATAAATTTAATATTTCATATATTCTCGCTACGAAAAGGAGTTCAATACCTTTAGCTCAACTAAAAATAAATTCAATAACATAGCATTATAATAACGGCAGTATTTTATATTTATGTCTTTATATTTAAAATTGTTACAAAAATTTGGTACATCAAAGTGTTGTTAATAAAAAAATTAAACAAATTAAAAAAAAAATAAACAAATGAGGTTAAACTCATTATCTTTTTCTCCTCTGTGTTTAAACACATACTCAGCTCCTTTCCTTTGCCACTTTACGAAAAATAATTGTCTTTTTAGTTAGAACCTGTTGCTGTCATAACTGTGACCCAGATATCGAGCCCAAAACCTATCTTAACCCAGCATCTACCTAGGCGCTAAAGCGTTCATAACTAATTATTAATGCTACCACTATCATAAACTTTCGCGATTATTAATACTAGAATAGAAAACTTTTATATTTTTTTTTAACGATTCATGATCAGTTTTCTCTTGACCAGGGTTTCTACTAGGTCAAATCGACCCCTTCAATCTAGAATGGAAGACGGGATCACTACCAATTCCACCAGACAGTATACTAGTTTATCACCTTGCATACTTATTTATAATAAAGAGTCCTCTTACAAAAGCTTATAGGGATTACTGCATTTAATAAAAATATTAACGCACACAAGCCTAAGTATTGAGGACGTCGTGGCCTAATCAGTGGTTGGCATATGAATCGATCGCTAGGTTAAGTAGTTCTTGCTGCGATCGGGTGATAGATGGGTGACCCATTCTAGCACTGGTTTATATTTGATATCTGATATCCTCCATGTTTCGTAAGGTACGTAAAATGGTGGGGGCCGAATGATGTCACTTTGTGATATTACTCGTAAGGTTGTAGATGTAGAGATCGGTCATCTTAACTCGCCCCACAGCGAAATCCTCTGCAATCTAAGCGGACTCCGGTACTGGACCGAGATAACGCTAGGAAGAAGATATAAATGGTTTTTTTTTCAATACCTGTTATCACTAGAACTGTCGCTAAGATATCCAGTCCAAACTTATGAATGCTATGACAGCAGGGTACTCCATTCAAAGGTATTATTAACCATGACAACCGACGTCCCCCCTCTATCAAGTCGTTTGCAAAACACCAACATTCAACAACCTCTGATCACCAATACAAGACAGACTATAATCTTTGCTTGCTGCCGACTGTGTCTGTGTGGGCTATAAAAACAGCAGCTTGAGCATTAAAAAAAAAATTAAGTTTTTTTTACTACCGACGCGACGCCCAGCACAACAGAACGATCAGAAAATCGTTAGCTTATTTTGAGTTGCATAGAAATATTGTATGAACAAAGAATTATACATCAAATCGTATAGATTTTGTCATTACTTTGATCAGGTGGAATCGCTTTCACATAGACAAAGAGTAGAATTATCTCGCAAACATTGTGACTCCACGTTTGAACTATTGAAGCTATAAATTGAATATTATTACGTATCCACATAAATGTTATAAACATATACTACTTTCATATAACACACGGTAACTCTACTTTATACTATACATAGATTTAGAACGTAATAAAGCCAACGGAAGCAATTTTATAGCTACTCCTGCACCGCGCCCAGATTGTTAAGTGAGTCATTTACGTTGCAATATCGTTACGTAATGAACTCTAGATTAAAAAGCCTTGCCTGGTATTAAAACTATTTTTAAATTTTTACAGAAATATACTTCTATTATGTCAGACATGGAATGTATATAGTTTCTATTGCACATTAAAATTACTTTAAACGTACTATTTGCTTCTAAAAGGGAGTCAATCACTATTAACATTTTTATGAGAATATTATAGAAGTAGAATATGTTTACACTATATAATAGTGGTTGGAATCCGCCACACAACTATTGATCTTTCCGATTATTAATCTATTCAATAATTCTTATTTTTCTTAAAACTATTACCATTGACAGCTGACAGATAAAAGACCCCAATTCCCGCCATTATTCCATAATGTTCTTCTTCTTTTTTATATTTTTGGCGACAGTGTACTCTGTTGTTCCTCGCGAAGGAGGTTAGAAATGTTGGCAACAAGACTTCTTTTTTTTACAGATCCGTCTACTTTTATTAAAGGTTGATAATGTATGTCTTTCTTCTTACTCACACATAGATGAAATACAAAAAGGACATAATTTAAGGACCTTACATATAAGTTGACTAAAAAAGCTAATTTAACGCGAGCGAAGCAGGAGCGAGCAGATAAAAATTAAGTACTTATTAAAAACACAATACTTACTCCGTCTAATTACGACCTAAACTATCGAAATTTAATGCTTTGCAATCAAAGTCAAATTTCATGTTGACCCGTGTAATACACCAACTTGTCATTAACTTCTTAAAGACTGTATATTTCGCAAGCACTTTTATTTACAGCGGATAATCACGAAGTCATGGGAACGTGTCATACAATAATTTCTCATAAGCTTATCTACTAAATGTGGGCTGACACTAGTACGCACCCTACACAAGTAACATTTGACAAAAACAATACATTAAAATAGAAGGTAAAAGAGAGCTATATACAATATAACGTAGAAGGAAATTACAATAACAAATATATTTAGCTCGAAAAAAACGTTTTTTCTAGCCTAAGGTCAATTTTGTAGTCTAAAAAACGTATTGTCGGTCGCGTCTTCAAAATGGTATATTTACAAAAAAAAAAAATATTTGTGTATAACAGGCGTCTGTTACCTATAACACAGGCATTAAGTTGTCTACCTAGATATCTTGGAAGCAATATTCGGCACGACAACACCTTGGCTTCAGAGATTCCATCCCGTATTGCTATCGCCGCTTCTTATTTCGGACGACTCACCACTCGCGTCTGGAGGTCCCATGATCTCAAGCTAAAGACGAAGATTAATGTCTATAAAGCATAATCCCCGTCATCATCATCCTTCCTAGCCGTATTCGGCCATGGCGACTTATTTGGACGGGCATATTTATGTAGGGTTTTGCTGTTATACCGGTGCTGGTAAATGGTTCCACAGAGATTTTTATGTGTCTGTGAACCAAAAAACAAATTAAAAAAATTAAAAATGGCGGACTCACCATATCTTTATTTAAATTATGTACTAGCTGTTTCGCGTGACTTGATCCACATGAAATCTTAGCCCTTAATCTGGCCCTGTCGAAAAATTCTTTCTTAGCGGATGTCTGCTAACTTTAACTACACCCTTGTCAAATTTCATCATTGCACGTCCCAGCATGGCGCTACCTCTAATTCCTTCGTAATACTTGACGACTTCTTCGGTGGAACATCCTACTAATATTATAAATGCTAAAGTTTGTACACATGGATGTATGGATGTGTGTTTGACGTTCTTTTAGAGAAAAAACTACTGAATGGATTTTAATAAAACTCTACAATTGTTACGGACAGATGATACAAGAACGATATGGCGGCGTCTTCGATCGTGGACGCCGTCGGACGGACTGATCCTGGCCAAAATCAAATGATATTTTATTCAAGTAGACTATTACACGCTCTTTTTAATCGTCAAATATTTTAAAAGCTACCACTGATTCGGAAGAGTCGAGGTACGAGAAGAATCAGCAAGAAACTCGTTAGCCTCTTTTAAAAATAGATAGAAAAATAGTTCTTACAGAAGTTAGTTTTTCACATTTTTGCATGTTAACTATCAAGTACAAAGCTGGAGCGACTCAACTCCAAGCAGTTTTATCTTTAACTACGAAAAGGCTAAATCAATAAATATAAATGCTAGATTTCCCTTTTTAGAGTAAGTTTTCTGTTAATATGCTTATGGTTGAGACAATGTTTTCTGTCATGTATCTGTGAGCGATTATATATGTATCTATATATTTAAAAAAAAATGTGTATAACAGGCGGCTATTACCTGTAACACAGGCATTAAGTTGTCTACCTTAGGAACAGACGTCCGTGTGTCATATAGTCCTGTATATATTTATAAAATATATTAAAAAAAAATGATTTAAATTCATTACAGAAATTTAATTTTTCTATTTTAAATTTTATTATCTCTTAGCTGATATAATTTTCATCATATAATTATAAGACCTGTGTCCTTGTAAAGTTGTATCAAAAATGAGGAAAAATTTGCTAACAAAAAGTCTTGATACGAAAATTGAATACCTTAATTAGAAGTTTATTTTACCACGCGGTCTATGTAATTTTTTATAGTGATTATTAAAACGTTCTTTGTACGACCACGGATGCGCATAATATAATATTATATATACGTATTATAATATTATAGAATACTATTAATGCGTTATAAGCTTTATGCGGGGGATTATAGTATTTTGTGTCGAGTGTGGTGCGGATTTATTTCGGAAACGCATCCGAGCAATAACGAATAAAATATCCATCATTACGTCGAAATTAAAATTACTCTAAATTACATTAGCATATTTTTATAATTAATTAAATAAACCCTCCTGTATGTATACACTACAATTACTAACATTTATAGCTACGAGGCAAGCACATGCGTTGCCGACCATTAGGACCCTAAATAAAAAAGCGCCGCGTTATAAAGCTCTGTCTTGTAAACATAAACTTGGGAATCCATATTTTCTATTTGAACGCTCGTTCAAAAAGCTCTCGGTCGAATGAGAGCTAAGTATAGAATGTCGTCCATTATTTTTTTTGTATTATAAAACATCTAATATATGCGTGACAGCATTGCCGCCACTTCACGCCGATCTCATGTGAGAAAGAGGTACTGGTACCCGGACGCGCCGGCCCAATTTGGCTACAATCATGGCGCTACCTCTAATTAAGTCTACTGCAATGATAATAATAGTAATAATATAGGATAGTATAAACACACTGCATATAAAGAATCGAAAAAAATTAAAAACAATTGACCTCGACTTGACTTCGTTAAAAAAAAAAAAACAAATAAAATATCAAAAAACATGAATAAAAGACTTGAATTCCTCGCCAGTGAAGGAGACAATCTTATTAAATAAAATACAGCGCAGAAAGACACCGACAATTTGCAATATTGCATTTCTTGTGGTCGCAAGTTGAGATGAAAATATTGCATCCACCTGAAACCAGTCTTGAGAAAACATTACAAGTGGCAAGCCAATTTTATTATTGCGCATTTTCTCGCTCGCCGCTATATTTATTTCAATATTATTCTCGCAACTGTAAAAGATCAGATTACTTAGCATAAGTGCACAATAAGCGCGATATTTTACCTTTCAGTAGATTGTTCGCACTCTAATGTCCAGGTACTGGAATGGTAAGGGAAAGAAAATAACATTTATATTTTAATAGCTGTATTTCACGACTTGGCCCGCGTAAAACTTTAACGCCACCTCAATCCGGCCATATCGACAACTCTTTAAGCGGATTTTGACTAAAGCCCTAGCACGAACATTTCACGTGACAGCATTGCCGCCACTTCACGCCGATTTTATGTAAGATAGAGATACTGGTATCCGGACGCGTCGGCCTAATTCGGATACAAGCGTGGCGTTACCTCTAATTACAAAGACAGGAGTAAGGCAAAGGGATGGCGTAAAGGATATAAAGGTAGATGGTCAGGAGAGAAAGGATGCGAATACTAGTGTCATGAACGGTGACAATAGCAGCTAGGGTACTCCGGGATCATGTACCCGTAGTAGATATGACCATTTATTGGACAAATAAAGAAAGATACACACCCCGAGAGTAGAAAGATTCAGTGATAGATTTTCAATGAGAAACCCATCAATCAAAAAGTAGACTAACGGCGGAGGCGATCGGTATTGTAAGCATGTCCTTAATTTAGTCTGTTGTGTTCGGTCATCGCGTAAATACTGACATAACACTATTCAGACTCACACAGAATTCTCTATTAATATCATTTATATACAACCACGAACTTAATACAGTTTCCCAATAAACTAACCCGTCAAATAAATGTGCCATTCTTTCATACACTTGTATTCCAAGTGGTGACAGAAATAATCTAAGAACGAGCTATTAAGCCCTAGAATGCTGTAACATATTTTCGTAACCCACGTCAAATTGAGGCGAAAATTGACACCTGGTGATTGCTTCGATTCATAGAAAACCAAAACGAATAATGGACTCGCAAAATTGTATCTATTATGGCATAAATGTGGTTTATAATTACTAAAGCTTCTAGAAAATAAATACATCGTTGAGACTGTTATATATATTTGTAGGTGTTTATTTAGTTTTTTTTATAAATGTTAAAACCTTTTAATATAGGATACCTTTCACCTTTTTTTTAATAAAAAAACCTAAGTAAAGAACCTTTTGTGCTGTCCTATAAAACCCTTTATATCTTTGTGACAATTCCAAAAACAATTAGTATTTAGTACACAATTTAGAAAATTCGCAAAAGAAATGTAAATGTTTTTGACCAATTTTTATTATTCAAATTAATAATCATTTACGATTATCTAATAAATATGTCGTACAGAATATCAATAAAATTTATAACAGTCTAAAAACTTAGTCGGGCTCGTCCGGGATTTGAACCCGGGACCTCTCGCACCCTAAGCGAAAATCATACCCCTAGACCAACGAGCCGATGTTCATAAATATAAAAATACTTTTCAACTTACACAGCGTGTCAGATTTCAATTTTTGACACTACATAAACAATACAT
This sequence comes from Charaxes varanes, assembly GCA_024363005.1. Classification (NCBI taxonomy): domain Eukaryota; kingdom Metazoa; phylum Arthropoda; class Insecta; order Lepidoptera; family Nymphalidae; genus Charaxes; species Charaxes varanes. Next base: position 448,586 of record JANCMC010037386.1, read on the forward strand.
CAGACCTATAAAATATTATCTTTTTTCGTTAGGGATTAAAGAGGCAATGTTGTACGTGGAATTCAATACACAGCTTCTCAAAGTATTTGTATTAAACGCCCAAAAACTGTAATTATAGTCAGTCATATCAGAACATAGTTAATTAAACGAAGAACTTGAACAATTTAATTTCAAAAGGGACCTATGTTTAACCAGCATTGTGTACCGGACAAAATTAACATATTATTAAATAGTCTAATGGAAGTTTGAGGCTGTTTTTAACTGTTATTGTTTTAACTTTGGGAAGTTCAAAACTATGCAATATTAAATTTAAGAATTATATTATTCCAGTTTGGTTAGATTTCCTTTGTGGTATAATACGAATTTTGAAATTAATTTTGAACTAGTCCATACTACTTTAGCGACGCGATGTATATTTTTATTTTTATACAAAGATATACCAACAGCATGTATTTTTTTTTATTTATTTATTATTCATCAATTTACAGTAATGTACTTAAATTAATGTTCTTCGCGCCCTTAAGCCTATACGGCTTGTCTGGGCACTGCACATTCTTCACAGATAACATCTATTTTAAATACCTAAGTGTTATAAAACACTACAAATTTTTATCAAAACAAAAATAAATAATTATGTAGTAGTGTAGTCTAGAGTAAACTTAATGACCACCAAAGATATATGATATATGTGAAAAGTACATTTAAAAACTTAATTAATTATGAATTTCATTCAGTTTCCAACGCTGTTATTGGTTCATACAGCATTCAAATATAAACTATTCTCTAAACAACATAAACACAAACTATAAAATCAATGAAATTTGGAATGAAACAAACAAAGAAAGTAGCTAATCGTAGAGATATTGCTATCTTTTTTCGAAACTTGGACACATAGCTCAAAGTGTTTGTACATTTTTGTCCTTGAAATCTACAAAGTTCTACAAAACTTTGCGCAGCTACACAAAGTTCCACTACATGATCATTGAAATGATCATTCGAATGAAGCTATGTCTGATTCCGGCATAAGGTATATTATAAAGAGAATTGTTTTAGTTCTCTTGCACCCGCTCGTCGTTTGTCCCTCGTCCCGCGGCCAAGCACGTCGGGGCTATAGATCAAGTGCACCTGTAATGTATAGATGGATTGAAATTCGCAAGGTTTACACCCGGATGCGACGCTCAACACAAAGCTTTTAATTTAAATTTAGGAGGTGGGAAAAAAGGGAATGTTATCTTAACAGTAATTCTAATCTTTTATATAACATTTCTAAACATTAGACAATGTTCACATAGCCCATTAGCAATTTGGTCTTGACAATTAACAATAGATACAAAGCGGCCATATTTGGCTCCGATACATCACGTTCAATCTTTTGGATCACGGCTGGAACTGTTGAACCGTTTTTATTATAATAACTATGAATTCCGCTCACAAAAGTCTCAGTTCTTCTATATTTTAGAATCTTTGTCTTAAGTATAATTGGCCCGCAAGAAAGTAACTTTGCAATTCATTGCACGCGGTAACGTCTTTTAACTGTTATGCACGCTCTGTAAGTACAGCTCGCATCTGCTAACGTGAGAATTCAGCCATGCCGTCTAAAACTCCTGTTACTAATGCTTTCTTATTTCTACATTTTCTAGCCCAAGTCTAATTTTCCTAATATCATCTGCCCTTTTTAGTTGTCTGTCTGTCACGAGCCCGTCAGTAGTCTGGTTCTCATATCATGCCAGTAGTCTAGTTTCATATCATGCCAATAATCTGATTTTCATATCACGCCAGTAGCCTGGTTCTCATATCATGCCAGTAGTCTGGTTTTCATATCATGCCAGTAGTCTAGTCTTCATATCACGCCAGTAGATCTGTAAGAGAAAATTATATTATTTCATTATGTTTATAACGTAAAGTTTTAAATTTTTCGATCATACGTTTTTTTTTTGATTTATTTTTTCTTAAGATTGATTAAACACATGCATTCGTATTTAAGCATGTATGACAGGCAGAGAAAAAATCTAATTTTTTTGCACTAAAGATTGCCGGCTGGTGAAAATCGCCTTGAAATCCTTAAATCTGCGTACTCTATGCTTACTTAAAGCAATATACGAACCAGAGCCAAAATTTAGAGTTACGCTTGTTTGTTATTTACACTATTACATAAAAACTCATCATTTTTGCAAATTGTCTTGTACCTATGAAGATGTTAGAGTATACTGTGATATATTTAATTTTTTTTTGTAATATGATAATCTATGTTCACAGTTCTTAAACTTATTTTATAGCATATTCATTTACATAGAAGATTATGTATTAAGGTTGTTAATGAGACTATTAAATTAAATAGAACACATACCTGAAGCTGAACAAAACCGCGGTAAGCCCAACAGTATCCTGAAGCCATTATTATATTGTACTCTTAATGAACGAATCGCCTTTTGTGTACAGTTGACCCACAGGCTGCCGGTATAAAAGTTCTGGCAGTACGCGTTAAAAAGAGTTAATTAAACAAACGAACCCTCCCCGTGGTTAAATATTAGTCGATCTATAATTGGATTCTCAAGGGGCCCGCGAAATATCTGCGCTGCAAATTAGAACACCAAGGTGGAAAGTTTCGGCGAGGAATGAAAGGTGGGAGCGAAGGTCGATAGGCTCAACCACCGTAAAGGAAGATCTTCGTGTCCGGGCTAGTTGGAGCTGCCTGGGGCGGCCGCGCCTCGCCGTCAGTTGTTCATCGGAAGGTCTATATATAGTAATCGTAAGTAGAAACTTTGCTAGCGTGAGTTAGTTTGTATGGAGATTTTCTGTGTTTGTACTGCGGTCGTCGTCATCCGTTAAATAAAAGTGCTTGCGAAATATACAGTCTGCGAGAAGTTAATGACAAGTTGGTGTATTATTGATCCCTATCAATAAGAACCCGGAGAAAACACCAACGTGTCCGTTACACAGATGTTTTAAACTGCGCAAATATTAATGCAGTTTTCACCAACAATCAGAGTCATTCAAGAGCAAGATTTATATATGTATGTATAATCTATGTATTCTTGATCGTAACCGAGGCGACTCGCTATTACAAATTGGAAGTTCATGACCGTCGACTGTAGATTGCTAAATGGGTGTTGAATTTCTTTATCGCGTAATAGATACAGAACACATCTATATAAGCGTGTCTTGGCACGATCCTAACTACTAAATTTTTCTTAAAAACATCTCTTTATTTCGTATATTTTCTTTATTTAGTTTTCATTGTACTGTAATGCTAGTTATTAAAAAAATGACCTCAATCGGTGATCAACGAACTTTACACTAGACGTGTAGTCTCTCTCTTTCTCTCTGCGTGTGTGTTTGTGTGTCAATCTGTTTGATTTCAATTTAGTTTGTTTTTGTGTTAAAGGTAACTTAATTGCGAATGATCTTAGACAAGTTTGATGAAAATCGGTTGAGCCGTTATAACTTGTTAAAGTGGGGAACTCACATAAACGATAGGAAGTGAATGTATACAAGGAGGGTATCAAATGAAAAGCTTTGGTTTGTGTATTACAAAATTGGGTATTTTAAAGAGGGGGAGGGTGTTATGGCGTAGGTGATAAATTTACTGAATTCAACGATCATATCGGAGGTGTTTTTAATTTCGAAATTAATGTTATCGTGTTTTTTTTAAGCTGTTGTAAGTGTTGCTTTGAAACCTAAGTGTCATAAGGGGATAGGCTGGACAAAGGTTTTGCGTAAACTAAACGAATATTAACGCACACAGCACACACAATTTAATTTTTATCACGCCTGTTCTATAAAGTTTAATTGTAATTAGACTTTCGGCCTCTTTCGATTCAGTTTGATTGAGTTCAACTTAGTTTGACTGAGATCGGCTGAGATCGACTGAGTTCGACTTCCAATGAAAAAATCTATAAATATAGATGGAGCTTAAGAAGTTTCACTTCAGTCGTGTGGTCTGGTTTTATTTTGACTTCCAATCCGATGTCAAAAGGTACTCGTAATTTTTCTTACAACAATGATAAATAGTGTGTCATTCGGAGCCAAAATATTTTGTTATCGAGTGGCGTATTTTGAATTCCTCGCTCTGCTCAGGATTCTACATAAGAATCCCTCGCTGCGCTCGAGATTCTACTTTGGATTCCTTCGCTTCGCTCTGAATTCAAAATCACACCCTCGATGAACAAAATTTTGTTTCGGCTCGGTGTAACACAAATAACTGTTATGTTTGTTATAGATTATTCAAAGTAAGGTTTTCTAGGAGTTAAAAAAAGAACTGGCAGTCTAAAATCCGCTATTAGAAAAATCTAAAAATATACCACGAAATCTAACGAACAATATAGCATAAGTGTTCGAAGTTGCTCCCAGTTTTCCACTTCAGCAAATTGAAACCGTATAGCGTGCTCTGATGTATTTGCAAAGCGAATGCGGAAAAATAAATTTGAGGGATTTGTGTTCAACCGGAATATATGTGGGTTTTAGAAAACTACGTTGAAATTTACAAATTAAACTAAATGTGTTTCTTTTTTGTATGCACTTATTGTGGTTATAGTGTAACTGTACATATTTTTATAAGTGGCTTCGTTTCTATAATAAATAAATAAATGTATACAGGACTAAATGACACACGGACGTCTGTTCCTAAGGTAGACAATTTAATGTCTGTGTTATAGGTAATAGACGCTTGTTGTACACAATTTTTTTTGTAAAAATATATAAATACATACATATAGATATGACACTCAGACTCGAGGCAGGAATCGAACCCACAACCCCTGGATCGGAAGGCAGGGTCACTGCTCACTGTGCCAACAGGCCAATCAAATTTTAATGTTCATTATTCAAAAATCAAATCCCGGTCTAGTACTGGTACTATAGAAAGAAGAAAACGGTAGGAAGAAGAAGAAGTAGGTTTGCCAAAATTCTTTGGAAGAGAAGATATAGAGTCATTGGCAATGCACGAGTTTTGCCAGAGTCCTAGGCATAGTTTACTTTTTATAAGGTAAGTCCAAAGCTTTTTTTTACCTTTTTTTAATTAGTCTATTGTGTCCATCTGCTGAGCCAAGGCCTCCCCCTTCGTGGTCCGTTTTCCTCTTTTTTGGGCCAATCCCATCAACAACTTCCCCTCAAAAGCATCCGAATCGTTGTGCCACCTATTCCTGGTCATCTGCGGCCATTGGTGGGCTGGATGCCCACCAATGGTAAATGGAAAATCGCAATATCGGCCCACCTTTGCTGGTCCATTCGAACCACATGCCTACAGAAGAAAACATATAAGAAAATTACGTATCTGGTGGTGGGTTTTTGCGGGGAGTTCCTAACCGTACTTGTGGGATAAAGTTCAAGGGGACTTTATAAAAACAGGCTCTACTAGGTCCTTAATCTTCCCTTAAAGCACTTGTCGGTAGACTCGACTGGATGTACAGCTACCAGGATGAAAAAGGAATAAGAAGGAGAAAAGAAGTACGCACTGACCTGCAAGGCTCTGGTCCTAAGCATGTGGAATCCCACGTGGGCTGGTAGCGGTGGTCTCCAAATCGATGATGAGGTGCTTACACTTGAGCAAGTCGAGGTCATATATGTCGATGATCTCCTAATTGACGCATACGCTGACACTTGACAATTAACTGTCAACCTAGAATGTGCAGTGCGCAGGGAACAGAAGTGTTAAGAAAGGAGACCATCGACAAGTGCGCATAGATACGATTATAAAAATCTAATTTGAAACCCAGCAGTTCCAATCTAAGAACGAATCCAACATTGTTGGTCTGTTCTCAGTTGCTTTAATTTTATTTTTATCACGTTTGGGATTGTTTTCAATTATATCAGAACTAGACCGAACAGCGTATTGCGCATCAGTGGATTGTTAGACTATATCTCTTTCTATACTAGATGAAAGATAAAGTTTAAGAAGAAAATATTCTTTATTTTGCTCTTATTATAAGTGAGACTTTTTGGTAGTGAGTAAGAGAATTGTAAATCGTATGTATTTATTTATTATTTCGTAAAGTAACAAAGCGATTACAGCAAAAATTATGTAGGGAAATTGTGTCAGAAATAAAAATGGTCAAGAGCGTGTCAAGACACACTTATGTAGAAGGGTTCCGTATCTGATACGTACAGTTATAGCGTGTCAGAATACGCTATAAAAGTATTTGTTAAATAACTTCAAAAGTTTGCGGTGGTTGAGCATATCGACCTTCGCTCCCACCTTTCATTCCTCGCCGAAAAGCCTCTCACCTTGGTGTGCCCTTTCCCACAGTTTATTTGTTTGCTTCAACGCGCTAATCTCATGAAATACTGGTCCAATTTGAAACCTTATTTCAGTGTTACATACCCCAGTTATCGAGGAAGGCTATAGGCTATATAATTATCATTACGCTAAAATTTTTGACCTTATTTTACGCGAACGAAATCGCGAGAAAAACGAAAATATAAATTTATATAAAAATTACACTTCCTAGAAGCATTTTTGTATTCTTTTAAAGCCTAGATGCATACATGAATGGGCGTTCAACTTGTTAATTGTATATTATAATTTTAACAAGTTGAACGCCAACATTTAAAATAACAATTTTATTAACGTTTCGTGCTCTTAACAATTACCAATATTTAGATACACTTTTAAATTGACCCATTTTGTTAGGTTTCGAAACCTTGTTCCAAACATGTACGTTGGCTTAATTTTACAACAAGCTTTTATACACAGATTTATTTTTGTTTTTGTCGTCCTTTTAGAGCCTTAAATTTTCTTTGTTGTGACGCCTACTACCGGGGTCGAGTCGGTAGATCGACTAGACCCCTAAATCACTAAAACCTACTAGACTTTACTGTGAATCTAAACTATTCAAGCATTTCCTTAGACTCGCACAAAAAAATCTTCCGTTCATTCGCTTAAGAAGAATTTTTTTGTATAAATAAATATTTAAATCTTTTTATGTTATATGTCAAATGAGAGATGGCAACACCGTTCTCAAATTAGTTTATTTTTTTAATTCTAGCGGTCGAAATTAGGAAAAAAGTGCCGTAGCAAAGAAATAGAGTGATTTTTAGTTCACGAAATGACTCCTATTATATTTTTCCCCCTCCGAAATGAGCGTGAAGTTTGAATCAGGAGTTGTTATGTGGAAACCGAAAGAAGTAGATAGTAAGTCGGAGCGGAGTAGTCGATGTTACCTGTAATCAATAAATAAATAATTATTAATATAATTATGATAGTAGGGCAAATCTCGAGAACAGCTGAACCGATTTCGGTGATTCTTTTTCTATAATATTCCTCGAAGTACTAGGATGGTTCTGATGGAGAGTTTTTTTTTTTTAATTTTCTGAAAAAGTCTAAAACAACATTTTTCTATATTTCTATACAAAGGATTCGTAGTCATTCTTAGTTGTCGTAAAAAAATATAATTAATTACATAATCATGATAGCGCTGCCAAGAATGTATTTTTACCGACTTTCTAAAACCCTCTATCAATAGCAGTTGGTCGGACCCGTCAAAAGAGATACATAGCGATATTCACGTGTCTCACCATGCGAGCCATACATTTAGAGATAGCTGGCTCCCTAAGCGCTGATTCAGCAGTAATGGCGTTAAGAAGAATGATTGCACGACGAGGGTGCCCTACAGAGTTCAGTATGACGCGCCATTACAGGTGTATACAACATTTTTTAGAATTACAAGCAAGCAGAGATTATGAGATAAAATCAAAGATCATTCTTCAATAATGTCTTGTAAGTAATACAGTCCTAAAAGTAATTTCATATGAACATTTATATAGGTGTCGAAGCCAACGCTCCAGTGACAGTCCACCAGCCATATGGGCCAACGATACACGATCCACAGCAGTTAAACAATGGATAGGGTTAGTCCTATCGGATCTTTTGTACTCGTCTTCTCCTTTTGTTCCCTCAGCTACAAGTCTTTAAAGATCCAGAGGAGTAATTCTAGGATCGCTCGCATCCTCAATAACCCGTGGTTTTACAACTAGTAGAGATTCATTCTCATTCTGCCCAATCCATCGAATTCACACAACAAGTAATCCCATGGTCTCCGCTTCATCGTAGCAGACCCTGCATGTTGCAATGTCACTTAATCCCATTGGAAGCATTTCGCACGCCGATCTTATGTAAGAAAGAGGTACTGGTACCCGGACGCGCCGGTCCAATTCGGCTACAAGCATGGCGCTACCATATTATTTCTTCTTGCTATAACGAGTACGTACCACGATAATTAATTTTCATTTGCCGATATTTCGGGGTACGCACTCGTTATAAATGGATCACAGTGTTATTAGACCACGAAGACTTAAGTTTAAGATTTTTAGCTCTTGTAGCTCTAGTTCTATGTTAGTTTGACTAAGAGCACCGGAGACTCTGATCAGTGTTTGTCCTCGAATTTTGTCTAGCGGTATATTCTGAAGATATTTACAACGTTCTTCATCGCTTGATAAAATACCCGGATATTGTAAAAGTTTTCTAGCAGATAAAATTTGTAAATACATATAGGGTCATCAACATTTTAGCATTAAGGACAAACTTTTGTAGTTTTTATAATGCTATTATTTATTGTTAATTGTGTACTTTATGTTGATAAATAAGATGTCCATGGGCGCCGGTAGGCACTTCGGTGCCTGCTGCCTGCTCGTCTGCCCCCTTGTAACATAAAAAAAATCTTATCGGTTTGGAAACACTGGGGCTGTTCGAGGCAAGTAATTCGGTGGTGATTGGGTTAAGTTTATATGTACGGGTGATTCTTATAGATAACTGTGTTTCTTTATGTTTAGTACTTTATTTATTACTCAACATATATATTTTATTAAAAAGTTATAAATTTTATAGTATCCTACCGTCGACGTTGTATATTGAAGCAAAAGTAGTCATGGAACAGAAATACACTCAAAATATCAGAATCACTTCGTCCGGTTCTCGTTTTTCAAACTAAATGTAAAAAATTTTAAAGACTTTCTTCTTATTATTCCTATATATTTATTTATTATGTAAAGTTTTAGGTTTTATAATTTAAAATCTAATGTCTGTTCATATTAATTTTGCTGCAATTATACCGAAATATTAATTGATAGGAAGAAAGAATTGTCATTGAATTTATTCAATTTTCATATTTAAAATATTTTCCACCTAAGCGTTATCTTCCACTCAGTTTAGTTCGCTGTTTCTGGCTGCATTTTAAAGCCCTAATTATGTAGAATTAACAACTGTGTATTTATTTTATGTCCCAATATTTGTGACAAAAATAAGCTGATTTGTTTTGAAAAAGGATATGTCGTAAAATTACATGTCTTTACCATGGTATTGCAATTTTTACATGTTACAATAAATAGATTAATTATACTAAATATATATTTAATTTAAGGTGTACAAATGAAACTGTTTAGAAAATCAATTTAATTATGTGCAAAAAATTAAGTAAGATTAATTATAGTGGTAGTACAGTACAGTGGTAAAAATAACAAATAATTATTGAATTCATATTGTTTTAATATTTCTCATTGTTTTAATTTATTATTATTGGATTTTCTAGTTTTTTAATAAACAGTGGCTCTAATTACAAAAGCCACATATAAATTTGAAAGCATTTTTAATTTTTAAATATCTTTAGTTTGAAGAATTAAAAATGCTTTAAAGTCTATATTTTGGGTCTTATTGTTTAAGCCAAGTGCTAAGCCTTTAAGCCAAGTGAGTTACTAATATATAAAAAAAGAATTTTAAAGGCAATTGAGATTAATTTTCGTTTCTAAAATCATGACAATAGTGACCATGGTTTTGGAGTCATATTTTTCTAATTAAATTACAGCTCCATCGAGCACCTGTTGACGTACACCATGACTCCGGCGTGAGGGCTTCTATAATTGATGAGCGGGTCTGATGGACCCCCACCTGCACCGCCGGGTCACGCTTTTGAATCTGTGTCAAATGTAAGATTGCAGCGTTGTTGTGATAATATATAAATGTACGAGAACTTATCGTTAACTATAAGGCGCTGCGGAATTGTTAGATAACTACACATACAGAATGATTACTACACAGAGTTTAAAAATTCAAGTTTTTAAATGGGAACACTGTCTTTGTCACGAGTTTTTGTGTTATTAATTTAAAAGATTATCTATAATGTTTGTTTAATACGAATTACAAATTGTGTTTAACATTTTTAATTTTATTCATTTCATCACTGCAACTTTATGAAATACGAGTACAGTAAGTAGGTACAAATATTTTTAACTACAATTGACTTTGATATTCAAATATTAGTAAATATTTTTTGAAATATAAATAATTTTCTCCTTCAACGTATTTCTTATGATTCATGATATGGGCAGGTATACCATCATGGCAACAAAAATAATTCCGCTGCATCTTACATCTTACACCTTTTATCAAATGCCGTATATCGGCTCTATGGTTGCCAAAATAAAACATTAATATTATAACATTTTAATACAATGCCACGGCCAATACACCTGCCCCAATACGAGGATTTTAGGGGCACATTGTTTTATTTTATGAGACATTTATAACCTTACAAGGTCCTTTATAAGGAAACATTTAATTTATTTTATTATTATATTTTAATTGCTCACCTCTCTCTACATGAATACCTCTAAAATACTTAGAAATCAGACGAAAAAGACAATTATACATTAATGTGATTTATTTTAAATATACGGGCGGAGAATAACTGGTCAAATGGACTTATTTCGGGGCGGCAGATTGAGAAGCTCGCGAACCTTCCTAGACAAAACTAGCAACACAGCTTTCTGTATCTTTTTGTATGTTGTAAAGTCAGTCAGTCTCAGGCGTCTGAAATGGTGCGAGAGACTAATTAGGACCAAACTAGGTAGCTGATATGACAGTATGGGATGTTAATATATAATAATGCCTATGTTCCCTCCCATTTTGGAAGATTGTAAAGGGGTTTCATTAGTATAGCCTTGTATCTTACTTTATAAAGTCTTAAAACGTAAATTGTAAAACTGAATACTTTTGAAAAATTGTATAACGATAGAATGGCCCCCTGACAGACATAAGATGCTAGGTTTCAACCACAAGTCCGCGAAGGGCTAGCGTCGTGACCGTTCGCAACTTTAAAAAGAGCTTAACTGTAATAGTGAAGAGAAGATTAGACATAACATATATTCCTATTATCCCTTTCTTAAACAAAACTACATTTAACCCTTCAGAGTCTCGAGATCTGCGCTTTGAATAATGATCTCAGATTTTCTAGATTCGGACTCGCGCCCGCTCGAAACGGCATCGATCTTCCGCGACAGGATCCTCGCGAGGTAGTCGAGAGAGCTTTTGGTGGGCGACGTCGTTTTTCCGTCTCCGCTTATCTTGGACTTGAGGTTATCGATCAATTGACTAGTTTCGATAATTTCGGACTTTATCAGCCTTGCAAAGAATCGACTCCCGTCGGACGACTCCAGAGCCTCCTGTATTCGGCCGACGAGGACGGCCTCGTACGCTAGCTTCTCCGCCAGAATTTCTAAACTCTTTCTCTGCGTCAATTCCCCGGCCTCGTAGAGGGCCGCTTTCTTTTTGGAAATCTCTAGAAGTTTAGTCCTCAGCTGCTCCTCCAGCTGGACGACCACCTGGGCGACACCGTCGTTGAGGTCTTCCCTGGAACCCAGTTCTGAAGGTTCAATAACGCACTTGTCAAAACAGTCCTGCAATCGTTTACTTATATCCATCAGACATTTTTCCATAGATTTGATGCTATATTTTTTGTCCACACTCGGTGACGGCGACCGTCTTGATTTAGCGGCCCTCATTTGACACAAACATTCGTTGATTTTATTTCTTGAATGGATGACGACGTTTTCTAAGCTTTGTAGCCTGTCTAGTAGATGTCTCTGAGATTGCGTGCCTATCGTGGAACTTTCGGGACTGTCGTTGCTCGTTGGGCTATCGCTCGATCTCGTAAGGGGATTTATAGATTCGGAGGATACGGTTAAATCTCGGCGAATTTCTAAAGCCGAACTTACTTTGGTTTCGAGTGAACTTAAACGGACTAGCATTTTCATTGGCTCTGAACTCGTAGCGCTGTCCAAAGATTTTCTCCTTAATCTTGCAGCCAACCTCTTCATTCTTTTCTCGTCTGTCAGGCTGTCCGTTTTTGATACTTTTTCTTTGGCGGGCGAAGAACTTTTAGAAGGCGAGTTGATGATAGGCACCGGTTCTCCAGTTTCTAATGACGTAATTTTATTTTCCAGTTCTGTCAATTTTTCTTCAACCTCTTTGCCTAATGTGAACGACTCTCTTCCTTTTAGCGATAAACTGCGTCGCTTTTCCCTCGATTCAGTTTTTTGAATTTTATGTTTTAGCGTTCGTACTTGTTTATCTGATGCCGTTAATTTCTGTGTTAAATCTAAAATGCGTTCCGCCATTAGGTCTATTTCAGACCTACTACACTGTTCTCGCAATTTCATTTCATTTCTCAATTTAGTGTTCGTTAACTCTAGCTCGTCATACATATTATGCGAGTCGCGGAGTTCTCGTTTCATGGCCTTAATTTCTTGAATAGCCTTTAAGAATCGGCTTCTTAATTCTATATACTCTTCGATCAGTCTATTGTTCTCTAAAGACTCAAGATTCAAGTCTTGATTCAAATTGCTTAAGTCACTAAGTGACCCAATACTTTTTCTTTTTTCTCTCGTTGGCGATTCTGCGATCACTTTCCCTTCAAGATCTCGAATTCGTGTATATAAGTTATCATTTTCCTTTATACTCCTTAACAATTTCTCATTTAAATCATTTAACTCCTTTTGTAGTTGTTTTATCGTTTCCTGCGCTGTAGTTAATTGTTTTGTAAGGAGTTCACATTGTTCAGTGGATTGTTTTAAAAAGTTCTGTGTTTCTGTTAATTTTGCTTCCCACATGCTTTTGTCTTGATTATAAAGCTCTTTTATCGTGTCCAAGTTCTCAGCTTCTTTTGTTCTAACTGATAGCTCTTCTTCTTTTTGTTGCAATGCTATCACCAATTCTTCCATTTTTTTTTCTCTTAAGGCGGTATCCGATTTTAATTTACGTAGTCTCGCAAGCTCGGATTCAGCGGTGTTGACTTCATTTAAAGCTAGTTTAAGCTGTTTTCGTAAATCTTCGATTTCGATCGATTGTTTGTCTATTGTAGAAATATAGCTGCGTTTTCTAGGTTCATTTGGTTTTTCATTTTCATCTATTTCGTTAACAGAGACATTTTCTGTTTCTTTGGTAGAGTCAATTTCGTCTTTATCTGTTTTTAAATCGGGCTTGTTTTGTGGTTGCAGGCATCCTCTAGCACGAACTTTTTCTTTAACTTTCGATATAGGAGTACGATTAAGAATGGGAGAAGGCGGAGGCTGAGGAACAACATCACCCCAGTCCGCACTGTCCCTTCGTCCGCCTTCAGATGCTGTTCTATACTCTTCGTCCGATGAAAATGGGCCTGACTTTGTGTTATTTGGTGTGATGGGTGTAATTGGTGAGGTTGATGACTCTGACACTTGGTCCCCAGTATCCTCTCGTAGTATGAGAGAAAGCGGCCCAGTGTCGGGTAAGCCGGCAGTTCTTCGCATAGCTGAGACCCAGTTTGCCCTGATACCTGCTGTTACAGCCGATAGAACTATGTGTTTGCCATCCCAAGTCTGTAAAAAAAATAATTCAAATTAAAATAATTAAAAAAAAATTAAATCATTTTTAGCAACGGATATCTATATTTTTTATTTACCTCTGTTTCAAAAGCATAACCGTTGGTAGATGCTGAATTCGGCAGCTCTACAACCCTGGATATTCCGCTAAGGTCTATAACTCCATCCATTAAACCTCTCTGTTCCGCATGTGGATCTCTAAAGTATAGTAAAGCTGCACCACGTAGGACGAACCAATGCCGAGACCAGCCACCTGGGCCTCGGCGTTGAAGCCATCCAGCTCTCGCATGAAGTAGTCTTTCCGCTGGTAATTCTACTCTACCTCCTTCTGTAGATTCTGTTGCTTCCACTACGTCTGTGGTTTCACTGCCTTCACTTGCCGAACTCGTAATACCTTCTTCCGTAGGTGGTCCTCCGTCAGGTGCACCTCTTGCCTGGAAAACAATGTTATGTACTACTTCAGTAACCAACTTTTTTTGTTTTAGTAAATGACCTGTAAACAATTATGACTATATACAAAAGTTCGGAAATTATATAAACAGTAAGGATTTATTTACAGGATTTATGGACAGTAACCTATATCAGTCAGAACAGAGTATCTTAGATTAATTTATATATATGTGCTATACAGAAGATACAAACTGGTAGTCTATCAGGTGGCGGTAGCCTGGTGGGTCGTTCTAAGGTTGGAGGTAGTGCCCGTCGAGATCGGGGCCTCGTTAAAGACGCTGCTATGTCACGCAGCTGTTCGTCGTACTGTTGATGATGCTGTTGCAACAATGGTGACCGAACTACATTGACTGGAATATAAGAATAAGAATTTTATTAGCAAAAGTTTTTTTTGTCCAAATATCCACAGTAACATGCTTTGTAAAGAAATTGTTATCTGGCACCACGTATTTGACGAAATTGTTATCTGGTACGTGGAACTTATATCTGCAATCAAATAAAACTTGGAGAATTTCAAGAAAAAAGCAACCATTTTTCAACGTCCGACAAGCCTCATGATAGTTAGGGTGTCGCGGTGTTATCATCAGATGAACCATCTTTCCTTTTGCGTTTTTTCATAGAAAACTCTGAAGTAGTACTTATATTAGTACCAGTAATTTGGCGCCTACATACCTTCATCTGTCGTGGGTGTAGTGGCAGGTTCGGGCCAAGTATCCCTGCGACGTGACCGCGCCTTCTCTTCACCGTTGATCTTATCCCTCGTTGGCGGCGACGCTGACGATACCGGCTGGTCGGTGTATACTGCAAAAACATAGGATCATCACCAAGAACTTCAAAATTAATACTTGCTTATCTTTCGTGTGCGGTCCTTTGTGCCGGATTTGCACAAGTGAGCTATTGAGCTGCATCCCACGTAAACAGTGCACGATCTAGTCCTACGATATGTTATGGATTGCAGATGTGTCTTATTCTTTATTTTACATGTCAAGGGGGAAAAATTGATACATTGAACAAACAGAGCGTACCATGTCTGACATTTAGAGCGCAATGATCAATTATTTACTTAACCACAGCGCAGTGGATATGGTGGATTAAATTGGATGCGTTGATAGAGTGCGGTCCATTTTTATTCCACGGCATCATTACTCATTTCGAAGGACCTGCAGTTACCCGCGACTTTATCCGCGTTGGATTCAATGAGTTTGTTAATATAAACAAAGTTGCCAATGAATTTTCTTGAAATAGGCCTTGTGCAATTAGGTCATATATGTTTAGTAGGTTTTTTGACTTTGATAGTACCAATAGACACTTCAAATTTATTTATTTGAATTAATACACAAACCTAATCTAAAGTATCTATAGTAAAAATTCCGTTGAATAGATCCAGACGTATCGAAGATTATTCGAGAGAGACAGACAGACAGAGAGAATTATTTTTGCAGCTATCGTATATGATAATTTTATTCCGACGTTCCAAACGGACAGTTCAATTTTATTTATTTGTATACAAGATAATATAGAAGCCTGAGCGCATATTCTATCGACCCTGAACTTCATTGCTCATAATCATCAGGTAATAAATCACCATGTCATTACACGTAGCCGGGGGCATCATTTCATCAGTTAAAAGATCATGGTCTATTAACGAGCACCGCGGCTGGTCGGTGGAAGGTTGACATAATGTCGGGGCTTCGAATCGAGATAATTGGAGGAATTCCACGACCACATCGCGTGCCAAGGTCGCGAAACAAGAGAAAAACATGGCAAAAATATGCGCCCTTTTAGCCAGATCAGACTCGTTGAGTTTGTGCTCGTAAAAATGCGTAGATATCCAATGTCTACACCAAATTGTATTGAAAATTAAATATTAATCATAACTTAGATTATTTTTCTTTTGTTTCCACGATTAAATAAATAAATATATAGGACTATATGACACACGGACGTCTGTTCCTAAGGTAGACAACTTAATGCCTGTGTTATATTATGTGAGAAAAATCGAAAGTGCACGCCTCGCATACTTTATCGCGCGTGTTTTGACCTTTCCAAACATTATTAAAGGCCCCCTTGTAACATAAAAAAAAAAAAAATTCCAATTAGGTGTGCACTATGAACTTACTGAAATTAACTGTACTTACATGTAGTGTAAATTTATCGCTTAAACATAATATTTTACAAATATACCAGCTTTCATTCCTACATCAGCGCAATAATCAGCTTTGATCATTTGATGCTGATGGTATACCTAGCGAATGAACGTTGAAGCATTATTATTACATAACTAGCTCTCACTAATGGTATATGAAAAATGAATACAAATAAGTAACTTATTTCCTTCTAAAATAAATAACTAAAATCAGCGTCCGCAATAACTGATATTCGTTTCAAAAAATCAGCACTAGCACCAAACCTGCGACTATCATCTGTCTTCGTACATTTAGTTTCAACTCACATCAACTCATCCACCACGACACTAATAACCTATCAACCACGTAACACACGTCACAGTACTCACACACTTTCCAAATAGAATCTACAACTGTTAAACATCACCCAATAAGTATATAATTAATTAAGCCGCCACACATCTATGTTGTTTCATGAATGATAAATGTTTAAGTAGGCTATTTGATTGTTCAACGCTACTGTACTATCTCTTGTTGATATCTGTGCTGCATGTTTACCAAACTCATGAAAAGTTATCGGCTGTGCAACTTTATATATATGTCATTTCAAATACAGCGCGTTACACATGCGAGATGTTCTAGCATGAAATTGGGTCATTGTGCTGTATCACGCAAATAACATTTTCTATTGAGCCGTCGCTGAAATCGCGAAATATATATCACCTCTTCCATATAGTGACACTATATGGTATACCTGATTTAGTTTTTGTTATTTCGGGCTTTATCTCGTAGTGAAATATGTTCACGACACTGTGACTTTTTTTCGGCTTAGCATATCTTTTCATATAACCGTTTGTGTTGGATACATTTTGTACTGTGGCTAAAAGTAAGTTTATTTCTTTGTGCATGTAAATAAATCAAATACTAAGACAAGGTCCTCGATTCGAAATTTTTGAGTATTTGTTACTCTGTCTTCAGAATATGTGATTTTAAACTTTTTGGTTATTTTAAACGTGTTCCGATATGATTCTTTTTCTATTGATTTTGTTTGTATTCTATATTATCTTTATTTTTTACGTCGTGTAACCATTGTAAATTGAAATTAAAAATAAGTATTTTACAAAATGATAGTCTGGAATAAATAAAAACATGATTATTTTAATTTAACTTGTGTGTGTAATTTTTATTGAAATATGAATAATATTTCTAGATATATCATATAATAAACGCCATTTTAATGTAATATTTTTTAATTAACGTAACTAAACTTAACTTTTTAATTAGTATTTTTCGTAAAATAAAAGCAATCAATTAAGTGTAAAACCAGCATGTCGCGTAACGAAACGTTGACAAGAGATCTTAGTCACGCACGCCTGCAATGACGCTCCCTAACTAATCTGTAACAAAAAACAGAACAAGTAGCATTCTATTCTATATTGTTACGGTACTTGCAAAACGTCACCCATATTGATATGCCGTGGTGATCACGTGCGGACATTTGCCGAGTGATCACTATACCGTATTTATCATAAGTAGTTTGTTTGTAACCAAATATAGCGTAGCGATCGCGTGTCTGTTACGTGATCACTGCGGCATATCTGCACGCGAAAACTGTCAGCCGAATAACTTATATATAAAGGCAGCGTTAAAATATCGAATATTCTTTTCCAAATTTCTCGTTATTCTTTTCATTTCGCCTTACTTTAGCAACTCCCTAGCGCTTTAAGAGCGAAGAGATTACCTTGTTTGAAATTGGCTTTATTAAGGACTTGACTAAACGCAAAATCGCATGGCTGTTGTATACGTGTACAAGAAATTGTTATAAACGATCCAATTTTTTATTAATTTTTTTTTAACTATTTTTCGCGTTATACTACTTTTAATTTTATTTTCATTACATTCGATTACTTAATTATAAGTTACATAAGAATGACTGACGGGCAGTCATTTTATTTATTTATGTTTTACGCACCAACCATTCTAATATCTAAAATCATGTTTTGCCTTGGTTTTAAACGTTATCGTTTAACGCCTTTGCCCACTTTGTTCACAAACATTTTCCTTACTATTATTATTTTTTAAATTTTGTGTACAATTAATAAATAAAAATGAAATATTTGCCTGGTTTGTTAAGATACATTTTACTATTGTTCGTTTTTTTTTTTTATTAAATTTTGTACATTTTCTAACAGCAGTCGACCGGTGCGTGTTGGTAACGCGCTAGAGAACAAGGAGAACGCTCGACCCTGGGAGGGAGAGTTCCGTGATGACTATTCCAGTGAGTCAGAGCGGGTCGCCGCCAAGTTGGCGCGCAAGGAGAGCCTCAACATCAAGTTGGCGCTTCGCCCCGATCGACAGGAGCTCATTAACAGGTACTGTACAGGCAGGGTATGACAAAATCTCTCGTCCTCGAAGGAATGTTAATTAGAGGTAGCGCCACCCTTTCAGTCGTTTAGGTCTGCAGACGAATTTGTGCGGTCCGTCCGGGTACCAGTAACTTTCTCACATAAGAACGGAGTGAAGTGACGGCAATGCTGTCAAGTGATTGTCTAGCTGTTGCGTTTCGTTCGGTTTGTGAGACTTCCCGGTGGCCTAATCTCGTCATTAAATGCCGGCAACGCATCTGCTAGCCTTCTGGTGATGTCCATGGGCGTCGTTAGTCACTTATGTGAACCGCCTGCTCGTTTGCCCCTTGTAACTTAATTAGATCCGCGAATGAATACGAGGGAAAATCGGTGTAATGCTGCAACCCGAAAGCTACACTACCGAATCCGCCACCAAAGCTTTCGCTTCGACACCGTAAAGTGAACTCTTTACGAATAACCTTTGTAGAGTCTATCTCCTGATGATGCTTCGGTGTCAAAGCGAAACAACCGTTGAGGCACATCGGAAAGTCAGTATAGTGCTGTGCTTTGGTGGCGGATTATAGGATAGTTTAGTTTTTCATGTAAACTATTCTTAAATAAAATTACCAGACTCAATATTCCACTTTTATAGTAAATAATCTGGGCATAAAAACCTTTAACGATTGTTAATTACAAAGTATTCTTTGTGTGTCGTTTTTTTTTTAAATAACAACATCTGTGACCGATCCCGCCAGAGCTAAGAAGCAGGCTCTTTATAACGAATTTTAGACCAACCTAACTTCACCATAACAAACCGCAGTTCAACGAATTACTTGATATAACGAACATATTTGTACACAACTAACGTAAGTCTCGACCGACTTTGACACTTCACTTTAAATAAACGCGCACTTTATTTTTAAGCATAGAATCTAGAGTCTTAATCCTTTTTTTTATGTCTATATTTTTTTGTTGACACTGAGTAAATAAGTGTAGGGTAGGGGAGCGAAGAATAAAAGACAGGCAACTATGAAGTATGCCTGAAGACTGAGTTTGTTTTCGTGGTGGTGAGAGAGTACGAGTGGTAGGTTTTTACAAATATATAATTTTTTTGAAATCCCTAGTACATATAGCGATAGCTTATTAATACAGGTGGTTAATTGCTTAATATATATATATCTCAGAACATTACAAGGTTAAAATAACATTATATATCAGGCATAAGAGTTAAAAGTTCTAAAGAGAAGTTCTTCGTATAGAAAGTATTCGCCACTCGATGTCAGAGAGATGTACCACATTTCGAGGCCCTGGATAGAGAGCAAAATATGTCGCTTCTTATATTTAAGAAGCGAGATTTAGAAATCTATATTTTAAAAGTTCATTTCAGTTCTTCTTCCTAACGTTAACCCAGTCTAGTACCGGGGTCCGCTTAGATTGAAAAGTATGTGGGGCGAGATACGAAGAGTTATTACCCCCCACAATCCCTGTAACCTCACTTCTAATACCACTCAGTGACATTCATCAGGTCCCACTGTTTTACGTGCCTTCCGAAACACGGAGCAGGTCGGATATGTTTTAGCTGTCATGGCGGATTGTTGTATTTTGTAGTTTCCTTTTTTTTGTTAATCCCTATTAATCTCGCTCGCAATTTTAAAATAAATACGTTTGTTAAGCTTTATGCATCCTATTTTATCAGATAAATATATTATGTAATGATTTCTGATTGCTGTCGTCATACCTATTCATGATGTAAAAGAAAAGTTATATAATCATATTATTCTATAATGTATAATCATTGTGATAAATGTATTGTAAATTATCGATCAAGAATGTCTATCTAATATCACAACAGGAGAGTTAAGTTAAGATTGAAATGAATGAATGAACGAATTTATCAAAAATATTATATTATGGTACAGGTGTGTACTGAAAATATTATATTACGGTACTTATACTAAAAATATTATATTATGGTACTTGTGTGTAATGTTTGTGATTACCGCTGAGGCGCCATTGAGGCCCAAGCCGTCAGCTGAGGGTCTTAAGAGAGCCAAGGATCGTAACCTTATTTAGGGCATTAAATGTAGCCTTATCACAAAGTTTGCGTTACGTTGTCAGATACACCCTGTATACTATATGCTATTAAAACTATTCTGTTTATTGATAATTTTTAAATAACATGTTAAAAGTAAAAGCACGCTTATTTGTAAGGCATTGTGTTATATATATAAAAAATTCGTGTTAGTTACACAATTTGTAACTCAAGAATTGGCTGAACCGCTTTGGCTGATAATTGGTTAAATATAATGAGATTAGCCATTTTGGCATTTTAACGTGTTGCGTAATATGTCAGTGAAGATAAACTTGAGTCGATCAGATTATTGCCGAATTTTATCTGAGAATCAGTAGTTTAAGCGTTTTAGTGACTTATGAACATTCATCGCTACGTTTTAAACACAATGGGATTAGCCATTTTGGCATTTTAACGTGTTGCGTAATATGTCAGTGAAGATAAACTTGAGTCGATCGGATTATTGCCGGAGCAACTTAACCTAGCGATCGACTCGATGCCAACCGCTGATTATGCCACGACCTCCTCAATAGGCTTATTAAAAAATGTTAAAAAGGCTTGTCGGTTTATTTCGTGTTACATAATAAAGATCACATCACATCAATCACATAAAAAGACAATCGAAGTTGCGGGGCGTGCCGATGGCTATGGGCGTCGGTAGGCACTTGGGTGCCTGCTGCCTGCCCGTTTGCCCCTTGTAACATAAAAAAAAGATGCCATTTTCGATTAATTATACCACGTCCATCGAAGGATGCTACCAAAAACAAAATTTATAAAAAAAAACTAAGTCACGCAATTCTTCTACGTTTCGTTGAAGGTTGGGAAATGTAGGGAAATCCATGTAATACCAAGTCGGTTATTTTATTCGGTCCCTTCTTATGGGATCTGTCTTAAGTTATTACGTAATTAGCTAACCTAGCAACATTTTATAGTGACCATATCAATACTAACAATCTATTTTGTTTTAAATAAAATAGATTGACTGAACAATCGCAATAAGCAATCTTATATAATCTTATACTCTTATAATCATTCTTATCTTATATATAAAGTTGAAGAGTTTGTTTATTTGCTTGAACGCGCTAATCTCAGAAACTACTGGTCCGATGTGAAAAATTCTTTCAGTGGTATATAGCTCATTTATCGAGAAAGGCTATAGGCTATATATCATCACGCTAAAATTTTTCACCTAATTTTACGCGGACGAAGTCGTGGGTAACAACTAGTATTACTTATGAGATACATTGTGTTTTCATGCAATATTGGCAATAAAAAAGCATTGGTACAGAGAGCAAAACAAATGTTGCGACCAATTGGTTTTACATTAATAATTCACCTGTTGGCATTCAGCGTCAAATTTGCTGGTGAATTAATACGCATTCCCAGTGGGTGGCTCATAAAGTCCAATTGTCAGCCGCGAAAAGCCTGATTCAGTATTTAGATTCTGACTGAATAATGCTCTAAAACTCAGCGATACATTTCCGTTACAGAATGAGTTGCGCTGAATACATTTTAATATTATTACCTGGCAATACTGTTAACATATATCGGTGTTACCAAATTGCGATTGAAATCTTTACTTGATAAATGTGGTAATTTTCTAGTTTTGTCCACAAACCGGAAGAGATGTAAAAACAGATTTGCGCGGGGGAAAGGCAGCGAAAGGCCCGCTTGTACTTAAAAAAAAAGAACAAGCGGCAAGGGGCAGGTGGTTTACTTAAGTGACTAACGACGCCCATGGACAACTGCAACACCAGAGGTTTCACAGATGCGTTACCTGCCTTTGAGAAATGGGTATACTCATTTCTTAGAGTTCCCTAAATCGTATCCGTTCGGAAATACCGAAGCTTGCAACTGATTCCACGGAGAAATTGTGCGATGCAAAAAGTTTCTAGAAAGGCACACAGTTGTGGACTTGTATGCGACATGTATGCGAGCAACGAGATAAGTCGAAACTTGTACATTGCTACATTAAAATTTTTGTTCTTTCAAAAATATCAGAGCCGAAGAGGAAGTCAGAGATATAAAATTAATCGAAATTTTTCATCTTTTCGAAGTCGAAATCGAAGAACTAAAACATCCCTACTACTTGCTAATCCTTAGAAAACTTGTTTCCTGATCCCTTCATTATGAAATAAAACTTGTTCAGACCTATGGTAGTACCTCATTAAAAAAAGATGAATTTATTGGCCACAACTTGCGTCGAGGGCATTGTGTGAGTTCAAGTATTAGTTTACGGAACTTAAACAAAAGGGTATAACCTCGCACAAGTTTCTTGGCCATAATGTATGGAACAAAATTAAAAAAAAACTAACGAGAGCATAATTAAAACCTTCTTAAACAGAAAATGTTCTACACTATAGATACACCATTGGACTACACTATAGATTGCCCGCTGGTTGAAATACGACCAGAAATCGTTAGATTTGCATACTATATATTTATTTAAAGCTATGTGCAATTTTTATTGTTAGTTTTGATATTTAGTGTAAATAAAATTTGACAATTTAATTACATTAAATGTCACAATTAACACAATGCATTATCATTGTGTGATGACTACGCTTTGACTGATGATGATGATGTTATAGTAAAATGTATACATGTGTGTGTCTATCGACTGGCAATGGTGTGTCTGAGGTTTTATTTGAATAATATAATGTATGCATTTCTAATAAGTATTTCATAAAAATATTGACATTCGCGTACCCACCTCTGTATGAACGATAATTGTGCCAAATTTCATTCTCCTCAGTCAGCGCAATTCTAGTAAAATGGTACCAAAAGTTTTCGCTTAACGTATTAATATACAGATAGTTTGTGACAAATGGGCAGGCGGTTAAATTCGTCCATGAAAACTGCACTACCAGAAGGATATAGAAAATAAATTGCCAACCTTCAAGAAATATTTCTAGAAGGCTGGCAATCAATACATAGGTACATATGTATGCATCCTTCTTGAAGGTCTCGTCGTCGTATCTCTATATATTAAAATGTAAAGATATTGTTTCCTGCTTGTTATTCTCTGTGATATTTTATAACGAGCTTTTATACAAGGCCTTAGTTGGAAGATATGAAACAGTATTTCATATGCAACCTTCATAAGTTTCAATTTTTCAATATTAGCGGCAGATAGGGCGTATTATAAATGCGGAGCGTGTACGCGTAGTTAGTTGGATTAAAAAGCACGTGGATAACGGTAACCATCGCAGTCACGTTTGTTATCATATAAGCCTCCTCCCCCAGGGCATTCGGATTAAAACCGCCCAAATCATTAAAGGCTGCTCGATTTATTGGTGTGTAACTATCAATCATTGCACTAAATACGTTCTCTTAGATTTTGTACTGTTATAAAGTACAATATCGAGTCCCTAAAGATGTTATTTCGTCTAGAAATATTTTATGCCTATTCTCAAGTTCAAGCCTCAAGCTGGCCCTTGTTATGTACAAAACCACCCATTACAGATTGTTGTAATACCAAGTGTTTAAGCTTATTTATTAGTGAAAACAAAACACTGGCACTATGCCGATTATCAATTTTTCTTTGCTGCTTTGTCAATCGATTCCATTCGATTCGATTAAATTAAATTCAATTTAATTTAATGTTACATGTTACCCCGTTAGGGCGTTTGTAAATAAATTTTTCGTTCTCTAATTAATTCATTATGTTTTTTTTTAGGAAACAACGAGTATGTAGATTTTTAAAACGAAACGAAAATTGAGGTACACCTGAAAATCAGCACAGTGCTGTGCTTTGATGGTAGCATTCGGGTTGCAGTGATTTTAGTCGTGAATATGAAAATAATGGGTTTTTAACATGCTTTATCAATATGGAAAATTTCAAGTCTCTACGTCTAATAGTTTCAAAGTGCTAGGGGGATCACCTTACGGGTGATCCCCCTAGCAGACAGACGGAGGGATGGACGAATAGACAGAGCGAAATTATAAGTAGTACTACGGAACCCTAAAAAGATATTTGAAGAAGGAAATGATTTAAAAGAAAGTATACGTAGTTTGATAGAAACTGGAGTAGATTTGCTTCGATACGCTTCAGTGAATTCAGATTAAAACGTAAGTCATAAAGCTGAAAATGCTGTTCTTAAATTGTACTTATAATTTCTGTATGATAACCTGCCTTTGCCGTTTTATATATTTAAAGCAGGTACTAAAATGTGCTGAAGAATATATATATAATATCTTAATTCTGTTCTATAATTTCTTAATTCTGTGGCATCTTAATTTTTATTGTTGTTTACTCATATTCACGTAACCACTTGAATATGAGGAGAATACTGTTTTTAATGCCGAAGCCAGACATAGCTTCATTTGAATGATCATTTCAATGATCGTGTAGTGTGGCCGGTTACTTTGTGTAGCTGCATAAAGTTTTATAATACTTTGTAGTCTTCAAGGACCAAAATTTATTAAAAAAAAAACTTTACGCAACCTATAACATTTCACCAAAAATGGGAAACTTAACAAGCTTACAAAATTCGTCAGCTCTTTACCTACTAATACTTATTATAGCACACTCCCTATACCGTCCGTGACAGTAGTATCCGCATCCTTTCTCTCCTCCCCATCTACCTTTATATCCTTTTTCTCCATACCTTTCCCCTACTCCTGTCTTTCTAATTAGAGTTAGCGCCACGCTTGTAGCCGAATTGGGCCGGCGCGTCCGGGTAACAGTACTTCTTTCTCACTTGAGATCGGCGTGAAGTGGCGGCAATGCTGTCACGTCAAGTGATGGTATTGTTGTCGCGTTTCGTTGCAACTTCGTCTGCTTGTTAATTTTGACTAACTTTAATCAGTCATTTAAAACTTTAAACAATTCCAGTATAAAAGTATCCCCGTATGTTTCGCTCCCAGTACAAACTTTTTTAAATCGGTAAGGCCACTGCGGCAACGTGTTATTGAAAAAAAAAAATAGAGACTCCAGGTGGGATGTGGAGAAATAAAAATCATTTGAAATTATCACATTATTTAATTCTATTACAATATAACAAATATATAGTTATTCGAGCTATGTATAGTCGACGAAGAAATAGCTTTACCATTTTGGATGACCGCTCGTAGACAAAGTAAATACTGCTAAGGGCTATTGTTAGCAATAAACATAAGGCATAACAAGCAAAAATAACCCTTATAACTAATTGACGTGCAAACGACATTCGACTTTAGCGTGGCAAACCAATTTCTTGGTCGGCTATACATAAGTGCAGGTTTTTAATTAAAAATAATTTAGGAAATGTTTAAGGTGACGGACTGCCATCTGACGTCATCCCCGGAATCCTACAGATTCTACAATCACAAGACTAATATCACTCAATGACTTAAATCAGGACCCAAAGTTTTACGAGCTTTCCGAAGTACGTAGGTATTCGGATATTTCATATTCATATTCATATTTATTTATTTTATTGCACATGATTATAATTATACATGATGCCCCGTTAGGGCGTTGCAATTTTAATGGTTAAATTTTGTATCGAAATTCGGGGACAAAATACATACACACAGATTTCTTAAGAACTAATACATAAATTTCTTAAAACTATCATGGCTGGTTAGGATATTCCAGCAACATTTTTATTAATAGTAAGATTTGAGGTGGTCGAAAGCAAAAAAAATCAACTGATGCTCGCCATCTTACTGCTTTTAAAGTCCGAATACGACCTCAAAGACGCTACTGAAAAGTACGGATGGAAGACTGAACATGTGAGTATTTTAATGACTGAATCTAATTTAAAAAATTCTCGTGTCACGATCACGATGTTTGTTGCCAAATTCCTCAGTAACTACTTCACCGATTGTTATGATTTTTTTTGCATATTTGGTAGATCTGAGATTCGCTTACAAACTATTTTTTAATCGCCAAAGTGATAAGGGTAGTCCACGCGGATAAATTCGCGGGAAACAACTATATATTAATACGTGAAGCGAAATGAAAAGAGCTTGTAAAAGTCTTCTTGAATAAAATCGCTAACGGGCCAGCCGTATAGCCGTATTAATAGGTATTGTAATACTACTACTAGTTTTACAATACCTACTAATATATTCATACTATTAATCCATTTCTGCCACTACATTTCTTATAGACATTACAGCCATAGATACAATGTACGGCGGTACGAAAGTACTGGTATCCCAATTAAAACGGGTCTATTAACGTTGTTATTATTGTTAGGTCGTTGACCTTCGAGAAGTTAATAGTGTGTAATGGCTCATCTGAAAAATAGAAACAACTTGTAAGTTTTGTAATGATGATCAGAAAAATGTGCACATTAAGGCATATATCCAATAAAATGTTTCGATTTTACTTATGAGAATTATATATTGAGATATGTTATAAGCATATGTAGGTACATAAAACTCATAAAGGGCAATATGAAGGAGTTTCCATATCCTCATTTTTAAATATGATTTGAGTCTATGAGTTTAAAAATAATCATAAGTTAATCTAGCTTATCAATTGCAACGCTTGCTTGTGTGTGAGCAGCGTATTTATTAACTCAACCACACGTTGCAGGTCAATGATATGGAACAGCTTGCGTGTTTGCGTCTACACGCTATTTCGCATCTAGAGGTGAACACTCGTTTTTTTTTTAAGAATATTAGGAATACTTTTTAGGTATGTCTTAATTTCCCTTTTCCCCTTCTAGTAAGCTTAGAAGCTTGTATTAGGAGCGGGTGCGACAATACCCCCGCGAAACTGTATAACGGAACGTTTACTCTGATAATGCTATTTTGCTCATCTCCCTGGCGCTCTTAAATATGAATGAAGTCTTGCGCAGAATTGCAACCGGGAGTTAATATTAAAAATATTATTATAGCGTTGATCGAGCGACTGGCAGCATATAGTCAGGTAAGCTTTTAAATCACAATTTGTAACTATTAAATTTATTTCTTACTAGCGGATACGGCAGACGTTGTCTTGCCCGGATTAGCTAAGTAAAGAAACAGTAAAAGTTACGTTCATTTCGACCCAAGTCTTGCGTTGCATCCGGTGACATATCGAAAATGTCCATACAAACACACACCAACACGGATAAGTACACAAACTCATTCTTTGTACTTTTTAATTTGTACTTTTTCTTTTAATTCCTATTGCGTATTCTTTATTCTGTTAATCTATTTCATAAATTTATAAATGTAATCACTTTTGGCCTTATTTACCTGTTATTGTCTATTTATCCTAGTCTAGTATCAGGGTCCGCTTAAATTTGACTGAATGGCGAGTTAAGGTGACCGTCTGCCGTCTAATGTCTTACCCGGGAACCCCACGATCCTTACAATCTTACGACTAAAAATACAGTGACATTAATCAGGACCCATTGTTTTACGTGCCTCCTGAAACACGGAGGAGGTCGGATACTTGAAAACCCAGAGTTAGAATTGGTCACCCGTTCGTGGTAGCGATTGTTGTAGACTATATAAAATTTGGTTTTTTAAAACAAACGAAAACTACCTTCGAAAGTCACCAAAAACTTTTTAAAATATTTAGTGGAATGTACACGAATATATCATGGATGTATAAGGATATTTACCTATATATATACATTTTTGAGTTTTGTTGATTTCTCAAAAACCTGTTCAACGATTTTGATAAAATCTATATGCGATTACCTCTAAAGTATTGTCTATCTAAGGAAAAAAAAGAATAATCAAAATCGCACACCGCGAGTATACAAAAGGTATTATGAAAAGGAAACATCTTTGAGAGACATTTTGTAAACAAAGAGGATAATTAAAAGATATGAATTTGTAACAATACTAGGAGACCCTTGACGTACTGTTGTTGGACAAAATCTTTACGCACTCCGATCCTGATGCCATCTAGTGGATACATAAGAGAATCTAAGAAATTGGGGGACACCATTCAATCTTTGAGCGGCGCTGTTTTCGGTCAAGTCTCTGATGCGGACGCGCGATGGCTCCCGCGTCTTCGTCGCGCAACGTGGCGCGGTGCGGTGCGGTGGAGTTTGAACCGGGTACCTTGCGGATTTCGGTCCATACCTTATAGCGTTGAGCTATTGAGGCTCTACCTACCTACTAGAGTTACCTTCACTTTATAATATTAGTAAGATTTATGCAGTTTTACTTTGTTACAGATGGAGTTTTCGTCTATTCAAAAGAGGTTACAAACACGGGTTGACCTAATTGTGACATGACAGTTTCAAGGGACCACAGACCTCAGTATTAGGTATTAATTTCAATTTTATACGTCTACGTGTTCCTGAGACAGATAGATAAGTCATTTATTACAAAGGTCTTAAATTGATAAGGTAACAACGGTTTGCCATTATAGGCGTACAACAATTATTATTTGAGAATAAGGGCCTTGATAGACAAATGGACTGCGGAGTGATTCTAAGTAAGAGGTCCTATTTCCTTTGGGGGTCGCTCATATTCATCTGTTTACAAATTTCGATGTTTAACAGTTTAATTCCAATCCATGATTTAATTTTTGATTTTATATAGCTTATTGTATAGGAGGTGGTGGCCTAATCAGTGGTCAGCATTTGAGTCGATCGCTAGCTATCATCCGGTAACAGCAAGAACAATTTAAGTTGTTCTTGCTGTGACCGGATGATCGATAGGTGACCCATTCTAGCATTGGTTTATATTTGATATCCGACCTCCTTCGTGTTTCGGAAGGCACGTAAAACTGTGGGACCCGATTAATGTCACTTTGTGATATTAGTTGTAAGGTTGTAGAGCTAGTGAGGGTTCCGAGGATAACGTCAGATGGCAATCGGTCATCTTAACTCGACCCACAGCCACATCCTCTACTATCTAAGCAGACTCTGGTACTAGACCGGGATAACGCTAAGAAGAAGAAGAAGAAGATGTAGAGACTTTAAATTTTGCGAGTTGATAGGACATCCTAAAAACTCGTTAGGAAAATTGAAAGAAAAATGCCAAATTTCATACTTCTCCGTCCACGCAATTTTCGTAAATTGGTACCTAAAGTGTTCGCTTCACGTATTATTATTTAAATATCTGTATATATGGGGGCAATTATAATATACTCAAGGACACAACTAATGGCGGGCTAATTGGACCTGAAAGCTAGAGTTTCTCAATTACTATGATGGAGTATGGTTTTACTATTATAACATGGTCGTCATATACTACATTATGTAAATATAAGCTGTTACAGCATTTTACATAACGAATCTAAGCACATAAACTTAATAAGATTAATAAATTTTAAGAAAAGGGAAAATATACACTTCTTTAAATTAAATAGGAGAAACTTTCGAAAAATTACATAATTTGTTATTTATCACTTTCAGGTCGAAAACCTGCGTATTCCAGCTTGGCTACTGCTGATGGGATTTTTACAGGCGATCGCTTGATAGAACCAGCTGAACCTTTAATTATGTAAAATTAACTATTTTACTTATACTTTTTAGCACGCACAGAAAAGAGTAACAAAACAACTATTATAGATAAATTAATCTTAATATATATAAATTACAAGTCACGTTGTTTGTCCGCAATGATCTCCTAAACTACTAAATTGATTTTAATAAAATTTACACACCGTATGGAGTTTGATTTCACTTGAAAGATAGGATAGCTTATATCTTAATTTATAGTCGCAAGTAAAAATGACTTGCTGAAACGTATGCAGGTACATAACTTCCAAACGACTGCACCAAATTGGATAATTTCGTTTTTGTTGTATTCGTTATTGTTAGGACGAGGTTTATATAAAAAAAGGAATGGCTAAGCGAAAGCGAAAAGGAAACGGAACGGAAACGGGGACAGGGACGAGAACAGGGAA
Source organism: Charaxes varanes (assembly GCA_024363005.1). NCBI lineage: Eukaryota > Metazoa > Arthropoda > Insecta > Lepidoptera > Nymphalidae > Charaxes > Charaxes varanes. The sequence goes on from JANCMC010037386.1 coordinate 478,994, forward strand.
TAATGTTATAGAATAATACAATGTAGTGAATAGTAAGTAACCCAATCTTCGGGCAGGACAAAATCTACCGGGTCCGCTAGTAAAAAACTAAACCAACTATATAAATTCATACTACATTTAGCATCCGGATTGTGGAAAAGTAATTAAACCTTGCATGATGCATAGTTTCCAGGGTCCATGCATAATGATAACCTTAATAATCCCCTAGTAATTTTGACCACCATAAGGACATCAAGTATAATTAATTACGTGATCTGATCTTTGATTCCATGGAGTAAAAATGTAAGAGGATCTGTATATTATTATTATTTTATGAATCATAAATAATTAATTTTGGTTTAGTAGTTTTTGTTGTTTTAGTAGTGTTGGTATAAAATCCACATTATATTACTTGTAATAAATGTATTACGTACATTTATATTAAAAATATACTTATACTGTACTGCTACATACACTATATTGGATGTCCGCTAATGGCCCTCGAATACCCGGTAGGCAGAGGAAGAGGTGGCGTGATGATTTGGATACCTGGGGAAGTTGTGGGTGAGATGGGCTCTAGAAAAAGGAAAGTCAACCGAGAAGGGGGAGCCATTTACTCAGGTTTGGGACACAATAAAAATAAAACGTATTGCTTTATGAAAACTATTTATCCTAGTTTTGTTCAGGAAGAAAGAAGGTAAGGAGTTTTTTGTTATTTAGTGAAAAAGAATAGGCTTATAATAATAGCAATATTTATTTGAGTAAGTAGCTGATTCAGATTTACAGTGGAACCCTATAGGTAAGATAACAATACAATGCCAAGAATTTTTCACCATTTATTGTAGATATTCGTACAGCGTCGAGTTGTCAACCTATTACATACATATATTATAATAGCTACATTATATCTCTCGGTTATAATAGGAGTACAAGCGAGAAAGAATTATAACGGAGTTAAGGTACAATAATATTGATCTCCTTAGCGTGTTACTCCGAGTATGGAGTCATCCCGTAGAAATACCTTTGTTAACGCGTAGATTCCGTAACCTCTTCTAGGGGTTCCTTATTTAATTACAAGGGATTGGGGAAGTTTATATATGACGCATTATATTGGCAAGGGTTTTGTTGAAGCCTTGCAAGTACATAATAAACTTTGAGGTGAATGGGGAACATTGATGGCCTCTTGTTTACATACAGTAATATGAGTACATGAAAATTTATATTTTACTTTTATATTCTCCTATTCCTTGTGTTATTCTCCTCAATGCTGAGGATCGTAGCCTCCCATGATTTTTTTTTAATATTGCAAGAGGCAAACGAGCAGGCGATTCATCACCTAAGTCAATACTGACGGCCATGGACGTCTGCACCGCAATAGGGCCTCAAATGCGCTACCGGCTTTCAAAAAGGGGTTTAGGCCCCCAGAATTTTTAAATAGATTTTTTTTTTTTTTTTTATATATTAAATGTATAATATACGGTTCTGATTGCCGTCGCCATTTTGTTACTAAACAGACCTAATACTGAAGGTCTGATAAGTTCGAACTCAAATTTTGATATTACTGGCTGTACACTGCGAATTTGTCCGCGTGGGCCACCCTTATCACTTAGGAGTATAAAAAATAGCTAATAGCCGATTCTCCGACCTACTGAATAAGCATATAAAATTTCATAAAAATCGGTCAAGCCGTTTCGGAGGAGTAGGGTATCTAACATTGTGAATTTTAGCGTGATGATATATATTATATAGCTTTCCTCGATAAATGGGCTATCTAACACTGAAAGACTTTTTCAAATCGGATCAGTAGTTGCTGAGATTAGGAAAAGCCCGCGACAGCATATATCTATCTTTTATATTTAAGTCGTTAACGCCAAAATAGTGAACCATTATGGAACGGGAACGGGGACAATGTTATAGGATAATAGTAAGTAACTGAACGTTCGGGCAGGACAGCGTCTGCCAAATACGACTGCTACGCTAGGTGGGATTTGGACGCCCGTCGTAATCGTGTACCGGTGATTCCGCAGAGCATAGAGCTGCGCATCGTGGAGGAGTACCAGCGCATGCGCAACGACGCCGAGTACCAGCGCGAGAGGCGGCGCGTCAACTACCTGCACCGCAAGCTCAACCACATCAAGCGCATGGTGCACCAGTACGACCAGCTGGTGAGCGCCCGCCCGCGGCCCCCGAGGCCCCTCGCGAGACGCGCAGTGTGGATATTTTCTACTGGAATAACTTTTGCGTTGCACATGGTCTTATGAAATTACTTTTTCTCTCTACATACTTACCGCGTGTCTTTATATTAAAAGTATCTATATCTGATACTGGGTTTTTAAAGAAATTAATTGAATGTAATAGTTAAATATAAATAAATAAATAAATATATACTGGACTATATGACACACGGACGTCTGTTCCTAAGGTAGACAACTTAATGCCTGTGTTAGGAATTTTTATAATGTTTTAAGTGTCAATTTTATTTTATCCATTTTGATTAAATCGGCGGTTTTTTTATTTACATCATATATGAGAACACTTTATAATAGAAGGTAGCGATAGAGAATATCACGAATCACGATTTTAAAAATAACTTAATGAAAACCTTATACCGTGGTCAGTTATTTTTTCCTTTCCGTTACCTCTGTCTATAAATTTATCTATGTATGTATTTACATACTCGCACTGAAGTTTTCACTACCATTTCGTATGGACAGCACGTTTTTAATAATAGGAGTCTGAAGAAAAACCAATTGTCTTTCAACAACTATATTGTTTTTTTTTTTAATAATACAAGCGGTAAATGGACTGGCAGTTCAACCACGTGACTACGAAATCCCGCAGACATTTTAATCACAGAAGGTTCGCAGATGCTTTGCCGGTCTTAAAGGGAGGTGTTTAGGCCACCGGGGACTCCACAAACCGAACGAAATAAGTTCAGCCGAGCTTGAACTAGCAAAGGCCTCAGGTTTATATACTAAGTCTATATTTAACTTTATATTTTGCGGGGCGAAATAGTTGCGCTACATTCGGCAAACTCGTCCACATCGTCATATCTCAGACATGACGTATCAAGTGGCCATAGCACGAACATTTTGAAGCGTTTGAGTCGAAGAGTAGACTGAAAGTATTCGTGCTGGGCCCATAGCGGACCCTCCTTAGTGTCCGGATTGCGAAGGTAAAACAGTTTTCTGTATATTATAGATCGCCAGTTGTTCGAAATTCGACCATAAACCTATATTTCCGTACTACATACTTAATACAACGACTTAATATTGTTCTCTTTGACTATTAATATAATATAGATAGTCATGATTACGCTATGACATCATCCAACAATAAAATGTAAATCGTTTGACATTGGTGTGCGTGAGGTGCAGTGAGATGAGGGTATTTAATATTTTAATTTACATATAAAGAGACGCTTACTAGTGAACAAATTTGAGAGGTAGCTGTTTTATGCGCCTACCGCACGACACAAGATTTTATAATGTGTTGCTAATCATATTAATATATATTTTTTTATTTTATACTACAAGGGGGCAGACGAGCAGGCCAGCAGGCACCGTAATGCCTACCGGCGCCCATGGACATCTGCGCGACCAGAAGGCCAGCAGGTGCGCTGCCGGCCCTTAATGACGAGTTTAGGCCACCGGGAATGTGTACCGGTGAACGCCGCGCGAAAGAGGCGCGAATCCTTTGTCGCGGGACAAACACTTTAATCGGTGAACAGGTGTGAACGCGCGCGAACACCGCGAACACGTCCACGTTATCGTTCACGCCTGTTTACGGAGATTCACGGCACTAATGCGGAGTCGCCATTACACGAGATATCTATCTCATAATTATATTGTATTGTTGCCCATTGTCGTGTTATAGCCGCTGTGCTACAGCCGACAGAGCGGAAGCTTCCCTCAAAAGCAGCGGTACGGTGAGATGGCACCAAAAGCAGATACTCTGAAGCTCTCGTGTCGAATATACAGCGCTTACTGGCCCATTTTAACGTATGGAACAAATATGCTGGGACTCAATATTTGATTACGCCAAAGAGAAGAGTTGCAAAGTGCAACTATCTGCGGTCGTCCATTTTAAAAATCAGCGCAGAATTAAGTACGGTGAAACATGCGTTTGAGGGGGAATTTAAAACAGAACCTCGCGCAAAAGTTTTGTATATGCTGGGTCATGTTTTTAGTCACATTAAGTAATCTGGGACAGGTAACCACATCGGCATAATTAAATTTGGATTAACGAGAGATTCGAATAAGTGTATGCGCAATTATTTACTTATGAAATTACGTATTCGGTATAAAACTTTTAAGGGGTAGAAGCAGTTTCGCGCGATGTTGACGAAGTGTTTATGAAACCGAAGGTGGTCGTCCACAATTACATCCAAGTTTTGTACTTCCATTACTCTCTCGATTTTTATACAGATTTGGGGATTGTTGGATGTATTTGTGATCTGAGCCCTACAACCATTATTTTATATTTTGTTTTCTTAGGATTAAGAACCAGAGTGTGTGAATCTGACCAATCCGCTATTCGATTTAAGTCGTCATCTTTTGAACTACAGAGGTTTCGCTTAAATGATATATAAAGTTGAATATCATCGGCATAATTGTGGTGATTGCAATTACGTATATTATCTGTGATATCAGCACAGTAAATGGAGAAAATCAAAGGCCCATGAATCGAGCCTTAGGGGATTCCTCTCTAGACGGAGCTGTAATTAGACTTAGATTTGTTACCACTTTCATCTGTTACTTCTACAAATTGCTAACGGTTCGTCAAGTAAATTAAGAACCATTTTATAATTTCCATGCTGAAGCCAATATAAATTAGAGACAATATAAATGTAGAACAGCAGCAGCAAGATGACTTATTTTAGCTAATAGCAGGGAATGGCTGTTGATTTTGTCTGGTTCAATAAGATGTTCAGGAAGACAACTGTAATCTTTATTTTTAATTATTATGTTCCGTTTAAGGTTTTTATTTTTTTAATTGGCATTAATGTAGTTATTGAAGTAGCATTTTTTACCTGTATAGTGCAGCATCTACTTCATGCTTCAGGTCTTTATAAAGATTTCTGTATCTGCAGTCGTCAGTAGCTCGGCCTTTACGATACGCGTCATTCAGAAGCATTGGGAATGAGAAAAATAACTTTGTTTATGAAGTTTTTTACACATACAGTTCTCTTGACCTACTCATAAGTAATGAGCTTGATGAACTAGTTTCTACAGCGCGAGGTTGATTCCCTTTTCTTTGTCGTTTTAGTATAATATTTTATTACATTTCCTTCTTCTTAACGTTAGTCCCGTCTTATAAAGGGGCCCCCTTTCCTTATCTTCCTTCCATTTCACTCTATCCCAGACATCCTATTCTAAAAGAACGCAGCTCTTTATATCTTCCGAGACAACACTTAACCACTGCAGTCTTGGTCTTCCACTCCGCCGTTTGCCAGGTATGTCAGGGTTAAGTGTTTTATTGCCTATGTATTCAGGTGGTCTCCTTTTGACAATGCAATACGATACCAGTCGTATTCGTAGCCGATCCTCCTGCAGCTTATCAGCAATAATATCTAGTTACTGTATATTTTAATATACCCTTATATGTTCTTATTCTGCCGTTTTTGCACATGACTGAAGTGTATATTCCAACGCTCTTTAGAAAGATAAGACTTTTATTTCCACTCTACCTGTAACCAATCCGCTGTAACGTATGAATTCAGTGATTTCTTTAAATTTTGAAAGTTTTTATTTTTTTTTTCAGAACTCCAATTATTTAGGTAAAAACAAAGTAGTCTATGCTATTCTTTGTAAAATCCGCTATCTACCAGGGAAAGTTTGGTCCAAATCGGTAAAGCCGTTTTAGCGATTACACAGAACAAACGTTTAGACGGACAAAAATGTTTGAACTTGCTTTTTTGTTTTCGGTATCGTATATACATATAGTGGCATTCAATTGACAAAAACATGACCATTTCCATTTTACAGACAGACACTTCAATTTTTTATACGTAAAGATAACATAGATAATTGTCGTACTTTTAACTAAATCAGAATATTAGCGACGATATTATTCTGGCTTTTATAATATAGACATTTAATGCCTCAACACAGGAAAATCTTGCGAAATAGGAAATCGAATGGCAGAGTAATTTTGCCCTTGAGAGAATAATATTATTGTTTGTAAGTAAGTCTCTTAACAATATCTAACGTTATACGATTCTGCTAAGATAATAATACAATTTCTTTCTCGGATATAGTAAACGGTATCAGTAGTAACTGTATATTATCGCTTTGACTACGTTAACCAATGATTAGTTTTATATTTTACTAGCGGACTCGGCAGACCTTGTCCTGCCCGAACGTTGATTGCCTACTATTTACTACATTCCTATAACGTTATTCCCCGTTCCCATTCTGATTCCGTTCTATTTTCTTTCCGCTTTCGCTTTGCTATTCCTTTTATATTGTACAAACCTTGTCCTAACAATAACGAGCACAAAAAAAATGTAATTATCCAATTTGGTGCAGTCGTTCGGAAGTCATACACGTGCATACATTTCAGCGACTCATTTTTATTTGCGACCATAAATTGAGATGTACGCTATCCTATCTTTCAAGTTGGATCAAATTGTATACGGTGTGCAAATTTGTTTAAAGTCAGTTAATTAGTTTAGCAGTCCATCGCGGACAAAGAGCGTGACGCGTAATATCCAACACTGATAGAAATTGAACACAGAATAAAATTATAATAAAATATTGCGGTAGAAACAGTGTATTAAGTAAAATTTATATTTTTTACAATGTTACAATATTGCACTTTGAGAATCAACGTGAAGTCTTTCTATGAAATAAAAATCTTTTTTTTTAATTTTATTTTTTTAACAATATTAGGAATACTCTTTAGGTATGTATATACCCTTTTTCTATTCCTACTAAGCCTAAATTAAAAGCTTGTATTAGGAGTGTGTGCGACAATATCCCAACGGTCTTTAAATAAAAAAAACTTAATGCAACACTGAGTGCGGGCATTTATACGGAGCTAAAATTATCATAGCTATAGCAAGGGAATATTAGACATACCTAAAAAGTATTCACAAAAAATCGTTAAAAAAAAATGACGCTTACTGGCGTCAGTGCTCAGAGGCCCTAGCACAAACGTGCAGCATAATACTCATGCAAGTTTAGTTTGCCAAAGTAAGGAATATCTGCTAAGCATTTGATTTAACTCGTATACATGTGTGTGTAAATCGCTTGGCAATGGTGTGCGTGTGGTTTCGTTATAATAATTTAACATATTGATAATGTATATATGCTAATATATAAAACTGAAGAGTTTGTTTGTTTGCTTGAACGCGTTAATCTAAGGAACTATTTGAAAAGTTCTTTCAGTGTCATATAGACCATTTATCGAAGAAGGCTATATATCATAACGCTAAAATATAATACCTACCGACCTAATTTTACGCGGTCAAAACAATAAAGGGAAGAAGAAAATGGAATGTATAAAATCGTGGCTAATTTTAAAAAAAAGAAAGTAATATGCACTAAAAAATTAACTCACACTCAATAATTTTCCTAACTATAATTAAGATCATTGTTTTATTCGTGGTTCAATTGATCCAGGAACAGAAAGGTAATTCTACTATTTTAGAATCGATATCGTTTTTTATTTGCCCTTTACCCCAGGTCGAACAGGATTAAAAAAAAACTACAATATTTATTAATTGAATATATTAACATTGCATATTATAAAAAATATATAGCATTCGCGCACCTTCCTCTAATGAACAATTTACGTATCAAGAAAATTGTAATAATTCATTTACTTTTTTTTCCCATATATTTTTTTTTGTAATTTCACTAACTCTGGTAATTTTACTTTCTCTTGACATGCATTTAATATATAAATACATTTAATAAATGCCAAATATTTAATTCAAATTACGTTTATAATCTTTTGAACCCAGTTTACCCAAAAATATAGTATCGAACTCGAATACAAGCTTTAACCCTCATTGGCACGACAGCTTTTTTTTTAACACATGTGGATTCCCAAACTTTTGTTCACACGGCAGCGTTTTTATAACGCGACGTTTTTTTATCGAGAGAGATGTTCTACCCTACAATTTTTCGTCTATCAGATAAACTCATAAATAAAATGAAAATGTCTGCCTGTGATTTGTAAATAACTACTGTTTTTTTTTACCAAAGCTGTTATCATATGTAGATTGTGATAAGAATCTACCATTCAATTTTTGTTTTCATATTTCGCCAACCCAATCTGAAATTCATGCAAAAAAATATGTTTATAATGTTCTCAAGTATCTACTATAGCCAAACAATTTAGTATTTATGCAGTAGTTAATGTTTTTATAGCAAAAATATATATAAATTTAAGAATTAAGATTCACTCCACAACTCTCGAAACTGTCATGACATTTTTAACTTTTTAATATCTCGATTTGACCACTGACTGGTTAATAAATTATACAGTCGCTAGTGTGGGGACCGTTAGCAAAGTTTCAGACTGTAAAAAATCTTTATTAATAAATGTAAGCTTTAAGAAATGACTATACTCATTCTTCAAAGGCCAGTAACGCACAGCGAGCCTTCTGATAATGCAGTATATGGGCGTCATTTGTCATCAACTGTTTGCTCCTTGTTGTATGTAGTACATATTTCTTTGCCACTACGCGGCGGAGACATGGGAACGGTCTTGCATTTGATCTGAGTAATTCTTGACGCTTACATACAAATGCCACAGCAGGAAGCTGTCAGATGCGTTGCTGGCTTTTAGAGAATGTGTATGTTCTATTATTGAAATAGTCTCGGTTCGGAAATACTGAAGGTGGCAACTGGGTGGTTCCATAGAAAAGTTGTTCGAGGTCTAAAACAAAAGACACTCATCTTACCGTTAGACCGAGGGCTGAATCAATTTTCCTAAAAAAACACTAAGAAATCTTTCAAACAAAAGCAAGATAATTCAGTTTTATGTGAAAGATGCCATACATCGTATTTATTTATTTAGCTGATACTCTTTAAAGTTCACACCTATTATCACCAAACATAGCTAGGAGCCACCGTATGGAAACTGGCTATCCAATGAAACAAAACGCATCGAAATCGATCCATCCGTTTAAGAACTACGATTCCACAGACACGCTGCTATAAACGTATTTGTTAAATAACTTCAAAAGTTGTTGTGCGATTTCGTTCAGAATAATTTTCCTAATGAGTTTTTAGCATGTTCTATCAACATGGGAAATTTCAAATCTGTACGACTAATAGTTTGGTAATGCTTGGGTGGGAACCATCTTAAGGCAGACAGACAGACGGACGGATAGAGCGAAATTATAAGGGTTCCTTATGGTACTTCGGAATCCTAAAAAGGTAGTTTTTACCACATTGAGGAACTAACTTAATGAGTGGCCGGCATGTGAGGCGATCGCTAGGTTAAGCCAGTCTCACCGGGGCCGGGTGATAGATGGGTAATTCATCTAACATTTAGTTTTTAAGTACCTGACTTCGGCAATTTGGATGGCACACAAAACAGTGGCTCACGAATTACTATTAATTCAACTGAGTGAAGATAATCGTGTAGACTTTGGGCGTTCCGCAGATGACGTCATAATATGGTAGTCGGTCATCTGAATGTTGAAATTGCAGAGGATGTGGCTGTGGAGCGACTTGACCTCACTCACGCACAATAAGTTTCGACCACGATATTACCTCATTATGTACAGTCTTAAAATTTATTTTAACCCGTGATCTCAAAGCTATACTGGCTTTAAAATCAGACCAACCAAAATCTGGATGCTTTTGGGTGGCTTTGAAAAACCTGGTTTTTATAGCAAAACCATTCAAAAGAAGTCAGTAAAAGTCCTTTAGGAGAACCGTACAGCAATATGATTTAAACAGACCGAAAAGAAAACGTACATTAAAAAAAGACGCTATCTTCAAAAAGCTTTAAGGTAACACAGTTTTTAAAAATAATTGAATTTCCGACTCCAACTTGACTACGGTATATTTTTTCAGCAATACCCGACGCGTAACTCTAAGCCAGAGTTATTTCTCCTAAGAATGATATACGAGATGCAGATAACAGGGCAATATAAATCATTGACCAAAAACAAGAACGAAAACAATGGCTTATTAATATTACCAGAATTTTTCCTCCCAACAACTTCAGGGAGACGTAGGAAAATAGTCTGATATATGGCAAAGTTTTTCGTTTCTTGTAATGAGATTGGAAAAGAAATATACGCGTAGATGTTCTGTTATATGCAGTTATCCTTAACAAAATAATAGAACAGTAACTACCTCCTTGAATCTCTCCTCCTAAAATACATATCCATTTTCTTTCGTCAGTTTTTTGAAGTCCTGTTTATTCCAATAATGTAATTATTGATCAGTATCAGTGATCCGAATCCACTGCAATTTAGTATACAAAATTGGACCAGTATTTTCAAGGATTGATTATAAATCTGAAGTAGGAATGGGCTGGGCAATTGGCTCTAACGGACTCGGAAAGTTGGGCCAATATAACGACTTTCTAGAAGCCCACCAACGGCCACCGAAAACCAGACAGGCCAAGGAAGAGATGGCGCGACGATTTGGATGCCTTTACGCGGAAGTTGTTCATGAGATTGGAAAGGGGGACGTCGATGTCCAGCAGTTGGACGCTGGTTAGCAGGTTAAATATTAAGTTTAACATCTTTGCGTTATATACAAATCTAACGTGTATATATACGTTTCTAAGCACAAACTTCTCTTTTGTTTGTTGTTTCAAAGTGTTGATACCCGATGAATCATCTAAATTCAACCAATAACCTTTCCAACTTTAGCCAGCAGTTTGCGAGATAAAATTTTCGGAATTTCAGAAACATTACCTCCCCATAAAGTCAAATAAAGAGTCGCGGCCTCCACGATCTCCCTCTTTAAATATTCGCGATGTGTCCCAGGAGTTATTTGGGCAGGTATTTTGCCTACTTTAATATTGGAACCTTACTTAGAATTTAATTTTGTTATCTTGTCGGGTAAGATCTTGATTCTCATTGAAAACGTGAAGGAAATTTTCTGGTTTTTGCAATTTGCAACATATACTATATTTAATTTTTGAATGCGTTACCACTTATTGTCCATATCCACCCACATTATTGCGCATCTCTTTAGTCAGTGTTCCTTCTTCTTTAGTGTTTTCTTTTATAATTATTACATGAGCAATATAAATTTTATTCATATCGTTGTTGGATCTTTATGTATCTTCCAATTAGAACAGAATTGAATGGTTTCCTTCTTTTCGACCACTTAATACTTTTCATATAGCGTGTACCTAATATTATAATTTGCCTTTGAAAGTACTTACAATTTTCAAATGCACTTCCAATTCATCTTCTACATATAAACATAAATAATCGCGATGTCCGTGACGTTTCTTTCTTTCAAATATTCAAGAAGCGTTCCTAGGTTATTGGAACAGATATTTCACCTACTTCTATATTGAACACTCGTTTAGAATTTCATTTTGTCATTGGAACTTGATGTATTAATATTATTTGAATGATTTTTAAAGTAATATGTATTTTAGGTTCATTCAATATTAAGAATATTATATTTGAATACTTGATATTTAACTTTATTTCATACAAATTAAAAAAAATTAATGTGGTCTACATTAATATTTCATATTCGTATTTGGCATTCTACCATTTATTATTTTATAAATCGTTTTACTTTTGATAATAATTTAAATGTTTTGATGTTAAGTAAATATGCACAACCCCTGTTATACACAAATATATCTTTTATTTTATTTTTTATTTAATTTTGTAACAAAATAAATTATAAGACATCGTTAAATTGCACATTATAAACCACAGAGACTTGTCCAATATGCAAAAGTTCGACTACATTTGACAAAGAATTACAATTATTACATTAAATATCTCTGTAGGCGCATAAAACGACTATCTATTCGATTTGTTCATCTCCTGGTAGTAAGTATGGAAGAAGGTCAGTTTATCCCCGTATGACTGGATACATTTTGACAAAACTTAATCTGGTATATAGCTGATGTTGTGATTCATGGCACATTTCACTTATTTACTTTTAGCAATTGATTTAAGTTTCCACAAAAAAATGAAAACCCTTAAAATTCAACGTAATTTTAAAAAATCATACGGACGAAGGCGCGCGTAGCAAATACTATCGTATATAAAAAAAGCCGACAGACAGACAACCAAACAAAGAATATGTGCCATTAATGGCGAATTGTAATGGGACTAAATAAATGTGACGCCTACAATTTATGCAATAAATATATCTTTTAAAAGTTCTAGTGGGAACGTTATCTATTGTAAGAGTTCTAAGGTAATAAATAAATAATAAATATATACTGGGCTATATGACACACTGACGTCCGTTCCTAAGGTAGACAACTTAATGCCTGTGTTATAGGTAACAGCCGCCTGTTATACGCAAATATTTTTTTTAGAAATCTAAAACAGAGGAATATTAACAAGGTTATTTCCTTTTCTTAGGTTACAGGCATAAAAGAACGTTCGCAGGATTTAAAAATTTTACCTATTATTTAAAGTAACATATCAATAAACAGACTTTAGTCCTTTGCGAGGCGAAACAGTTCGGCGGCACTCGCAATTCCCTTTAATTAGAGGTAGCGCCACGCTTGCAGCCGAATTGGGCCGGCGCGTCCGGGTACCAGTACCTCTTTCTCACATGATGAAGCTGGAAAGTGCTCACAAAAATGGCGATAATTTTTTATGACGTCATATATTTCCATAGGGTATTGTGAGAGTATACTCGCAGCGTGTAACGGAACGAGTTTATCACCAGCGCGGGCACTGAGAAGTGCTCACAGTTTATATCGGAATATACCCATGATTTGTCTTCTTCATAGCGTTATCGCGGTCTAGTACCAGGGCCTGTATAAATTGCAGAGGACGTGGCTGTGGGGCGAGTTAAGTGACCCTGCCTTCCGCTCCGGGGGTCGGGGGTTAGGTTCCCGCCTCGAATCAGGGTACATTATCTATATGTATGTATATAAACATATTTTTACAAAAAAATTGTGTATAACAGGTCTCTGTTACCTACAACACAGGCATTAAGTTGTCTGCCTTAGGAACAGACGTCCGTGTGTCAAACAGTCCTGCGTATTTGTTTATTTAACCGGCCGGCGTTCGAATACAGTGGTCAATTAAACCTAAATGTTAACATAATACACACATATACAAGGATTTCTTCATTGAAACAAAATAATTACGCGCGAATTGAAACAAAAAAAATAATCGTGGGGAATGACAGACTCCCCCTACGGAATATCACATATTCCGCGCGAAAAATTATATAAAAACCTGTTTTCTTTTAAAAATTCGTAAAATACAAAATGCGGACGTAACATTTACATTTATTGCAAGAGGTAAAGATACAGACGGTTCACCTAAGTGACTCGTTTGCACGTCAATTAGTTAAAAGGCTCATTTTTGCTTGTTATGCATTACGTTAATTTCTAACAATAACCCTTAGTAAATTTTTCTTCTAGTAGGAACTGTCATCCAAAATGGTAAACCATTTTTTTGGTCGACTATACATTCAATACTCCCGCCTGTAATGGTAACTGTCCTATTATATCTATACTTATATACTAATATATAAAGTTGAAGAGTTTGTTTCTTTGTTTGCTTGAAAGCGACGGGCAGACGACTCATTTGAGTGACTGAAGACTCCCGTGGACGTACCAGAAAGTACGCAGGTGCGTTGCTGGCCTTCGAATATTATGAATGATTTTGTTATTATTTTAAAGTTTTTATATATACATACATATACATATTATTATATATAGCATTACAAACACCCACATATTCCAAAAGTCAGATGGACAATGCTTTTATTGATAAACGCGTTGAAGGTCGTTTGAATGACTTGTGATAAGAGGTTATAGGCCTAACTTAACTCAGCCAACGTTAGTCAGTATTAAATAGAAAAAGTGCCAAGAGCGTATCAAGACACGCTTATGTAGAAGGGTTCCGTATCTGATACGCAATTAGACAAATTTGTTAAATAAATTCAAGTTGTTGTTCAATTTCGTTTAAAACAAATTTTCCTAGTGCGTTTTTGGCACGACCTATCAAGATGGAAAATTTCAAATCTCTACATCTAATAGTTTGTAAATCCTGATTTTGTAAGAAACGTATTTTTTGCGTTAAAATTGCGTGCGCTGGCTAAACCGCTAATACCGTAAAGATAGATCAATAATGTAGTACGGAATATATGGCGCTAGGAACACGCATATGGATACCGCTGTACTAGCATCTACTACAATCATCAACTTATTACAATATTCGATAAATCTTACACAGGTAAGCGAATCATGATAAACTCTTGTTATTTAGGATCAGATAGCTTACGTTCAATTTGACGTGAAAAAGAGAAATCCCATACGAATACTTTAATAACAACTCGGTGCAAAGTTCACATAGTTTTAATATAACAACGTCTTTGTTGACAAACATAATATAAAACATTTTTTTTTATAACTGTTTGACTTTGATGAAACAGGACTGACACAGGTTTGCAGAAGTACAACTCTCAATGATCGCTCCGAATTACTCGAAAAAAATTAAATTTTCTGCAAAATCCAGATCGGAGCGGTTCCATTCATTGTTTATATGATTATTTGTATACATGCAGTCTGAACAAACTACCGTCAAAATTCTTATATAAATCGTGCGTGTTGGAATTACAACCTCTGGATAAGCGCGCATCATCCTAGACTGCATCATTCCTTCTCGCCAGATGTGATTACAGTCAAGCGCTAACATATCGCATAATGTATATATATATATATATATATTTAAAAAAAAAAAAAACAACCATATACCTGCCAAACTTAACATTGATATATTCAATGACAGCCTATCAACACTTAAACGTAAATTAAGTGATGTGTTTTTTTAGCGGCTAAGTATAGGTGTATAACATTTTGTACATTGCAAACGTAATTGTTATATATGTGTGTTTCTACATTTACAAGGTGTATATTGTAGTTAATTTAAGATATATTCATGGTTTACTATGTTACCAATATGTAAGCTATATGAATTTGTGCCGATTGTCTTCCTAATAATAAAAAATAATTATAAATTCAAGTAGAATCTGTAGATATAAAATCAAAAGGTAACCTATCACGACATCTAGAATACTTCGGACGTACAAAGATGAAATTTGGCAATAAGATAGTTTACAGTTAGTAGACATCCGCTAAGAACGGATTTTGCGACAGGGTCAGATAAAGGAAGTCAAAGAGTTCTCGCCAGTTTTCGCGGACGAAGTCATGGGGAACAGCTAGTAACATAATTTTCTTTAAGATATTTAAACTGAACCCCAGTATAAATGTTGTGAAGAATTGGATAAAGCCACACAATATATATGGAGAAATTTCACTTAAGCAAAGGCTTAATACAGGGGCGTAACTATGCATTATCAATGTCTAGCAGTACCCCGCGTTTTCTTTCGCGTGGGCCACTCTTATCACTTAGGCGTTTCAAAGTAGTTTTTGGATAAGGATTTAAATCATATTTATAAAAACAACTTCACAAATAATGCATTATTTTAGAACAAATTTGTTTAGCATGAATAAATTATAGTGAGGCAAACTTAAAATATAGACATATTATTTAGAACTTTTAAAGGAGAATAATTCTTTCATACATGATTTTTGCGAAACCTTAAACATTTACGCAGAGCCAGCAACGGAACCTCTCAAAAGGGAAAAAGAACCCCTGATATCAAAACATTTTTCACTGGTGCTCCGCTCCTATTGGTCTTAGCGTGATGATATATAGCCTATAGCCTTACTCGATAAATAGGCTATCTAAACACTGAAAGAATTTTTCGAATCGGTCTAGTAAATCCTGAGATTAGCACGTTCAAGCAAACAAACAAACTTTTCAGCTTTATATATTAGTATAGATACAGGCCATCGCCCCAGGCAACGGGGGCCCCGTATCTTCTTGAAATTTTAAAAAGTATTTTTCAGATAGAGTTTAAACTTCTTGTATTCAAAATAATGTCAAATCGACGACGATGCATATTAAAAGACATTGACGCTCATGTGAAGTTGCGAGCTAAATTACTCATCATTAAAATCGTAAGTTATTGCGTAATTCTGGTCAAAATTTAAATTTTCTCACCAAGTCTTTGTCGTGTTTAATATTTACCACTTGTTCGTACGTGCAATTGACGCCATAATTTCTGATAATTTCACCATCAATCCTGTATACCGACACTTTCAGAATTAAAAGACCGATTTTTAAAAAGTGCTTCCGAGTTTCAACCAATTTTTAACATAGACTTTAAAATAAATTCCAAACGGTATGTTTATTACCCATCAAATAAATCCTCGATAGGTCATATAAAAAAAAATAGACGGAATCTTGATTCAATCCTTGACTCCACTGTGGTATTATCACAACCTCTAAAGCCGGAGCCAGACAAAGCTTTATTTGAATGGTCATTTCAATAATCATGTAGTGTGACCAGGGAGTTTATGTAACTACACAAAGTTTTGTAGAACTTTGTAAACTTCAAGGTCAAAAATGTATAAACACTGAGCTATGTCTGGCTCGGATATAAGAGAACCTTTTATAAAACCTTGCTTTACAATAGAGTCATATTACTTATTCTCAAAACCACAATTGGCTCCCTTATACTATGTCTATTTCTTTAAAAATAAATTGCTAATTTGCCGGCATAACTTAAATCAATATAAAAATTAAGAAATTTAATATAAAATTAAGAACATAATTACACATCTAATTTTATACATTAAAGATGCCGGCAGTTAAAAGGTAATTGACGATTAACTTTTGTCAAAATCGTCAATTAAGGTTTTAAGGTCAGCAGTTATTCCCACCCATGCCTTGTCTGTAGAAATTAAATTTTACAATAAAACGTTACGATTTACGATTTGGGCTTTGGAAATTATGTACTCGTGAATTAAGTTATAAAATTCAGTAACTCGAAGATTTGTTAGTACTTAAATAATGAATGATAATTGAATAAGTTTTAATAATCTTCGAAATGAAAAAAGTTATGGTTTCGTATAAAAAGTCTCATGGAATCCCTGAATTTAAAAGAGGTAGAGGTGCGAGCAAGGGGTATACCAGCAAAATCCCTGTACAACCTACAAAAAGACCTTGGCTTGTCAAGAACTATCATAAGTTCATTATTAGAAAGGATATCTAAAGCCGCACTAGTAGGATCATCGGTAATCACTTGATTACCCAAGTGATTACCGACGTCTATAGACAGAACCACCAGGAGGCTCGCAGATGCATTCCCGGCCTTTAAGGAGAGTTTTAACCCTCAAAAATCATTGGATGATGTCAAAGCGTAATCGTGCAGGTAAGAGTAGTTAGGAGATCCCTTGGGTCACTGCAGACTGAAGAAACATCGACACACCATCAACTTATGTCAATCGCCGGTCTGCAGGTTATGTCACGAGATGCGCATCTGCGAGCCCTCTGGTGTTGCAGTTGTCCATGGGCGTCGGTAGTCGCTTAGGTGAACCGCCTGCTCGTTTGCACCTTGTTATATATATATAAAAAAAAAACTTACTCTATAACGTTCAAATACAAGGAATAAACGTTTAACCTCGATTTTAGGAGTCGGCTAAAAAGAGCTACAGTGCAAATGTTTCAAGATTTGTACGAGTGGAATCGCTTAAAGTTATTGCGTTCCAGGATACTCCAGGATTTGTATTAAATACATTGGTTATATCTGCGAATGAATACGAGGAACAATCGGTGCAATGCTGCAACCCTACATAAAATGATTCAAAGAAACTGGTTTTCGTGATGTCAAACCAAGAGGAGGGGGGGTTTCGAAAATGTGACAAGGTCAGGGGAAGCGTTCAAAAAACGTAAAATTCATGTGACGTAATAGTCAACATCCAATGGTATTTGTAATACCGGAGCCAGACCTAGTTTCATTCCGAAGTATTAACTTAGACTATAATAATGTGATTGTGAATTTGCCGGTTTCTTACGCTTTTACTAATCAACCGATCGACTTGAAAATTTGTATGCAGGTTGTCGTTATCTGTTTTATTATTTATATATTTTTAAATAATATCAATGAATTCGCTTCATTCTACAAAAGCAATTTTTAATAGTCCAGTGTTTATACTATAAGACGTAAATTGACAAAAATTTATTTATTTTACTTCTAAAGATAGAGGCTGGTGTGCGAATGCTAATATTTTTAATTGGTACAATCAGACGTTACTTTGCGAAAATCCATGACATGCATGAGAAACTAAACTACTTTGCTTTAATCAGCGAATGAATACGAGGGAAAATCGGTGTAATACTGCAACCCGAAAGCTACACCACCGATACCGCCACCAAAGCACAGCACTACACTGACTTTCCGATGTGCCTCAACGCACGTTTCGCTTCGATACCGAAGCATCATCGTGGGAGGTATCGATATTTGATATTTACCCGTATCAACGGTGCAATCAAATCTTTATTACCTTTATTTACTTTATTTCAGTTCCAAGGCATCTGGTACGAAATCGAGGCCTATCCAAAGGAAGATCAAGACGGACAGTGCATCAGCCACGAGTACACTTTGGGTGTCGGTAACACCCTAAACCTCATATCATCAAACGTCATCGACCAAGCACGCGGTGAAACCAACAGTGTAGTGACATTTTGGTTTTACTTTTGAAATACAATAAAGTACAAAACAAGATAGAACAATCTATGGGCAGCTGTATAGTATATATATGGTCTCATTACCATACCTTTTATCAAAGCTGATTATCGCGACTTCAGAACTTAGGAACTTATGTTAGATAGTGAGTTTAGCCGTCTTTAAGTCAGTTGGTTTACGGATGAAGATAATTTTAAGTGATAACGCCGAACGCTAAGGCCGATCGCGCCTCTCTATCGCTTTATGTATGTTCTTTTTATGTACGTGTTATTGTACCAACTGCTGGTGAACCTTTTTAAATAAAATAAAAAAAAAAAAAAAATAAACACTTCATTTCTTATCATTTAATAATAAATAAAGAATCGAGCAGACGATGTCTTGCCCCAGTCTTGGCTCTCTATAAGTGACTTAACCTCTCCTTTATGTATTTTCCTTAAAACATGACACTGGCCGTATAGGTCTAGTACAGGGGTCGACACTGCGAGGATTAATATTATGTTTATATGAAGACCTTTACTAATAATGCATTATTTTAGAACAAATTTGATTAGCATAAAAAAGGTTTATACTAAGCCAACCTTAAAAGATAGATGTATGCTGCCGCGGACTTTTATTTTTAGAACTTTTAAAGGGGAACAATTTTGTCACCATAAGGAATTTAGTTGACAGTTTTATTATAAGCTTATTGAGTAGAACAGCTGTTCGTACATATCGCACGCGTACATCCACGTATAAGCTGGTTTTATAACCGTTTTTAGTGAGTTCATTGGTTAGGTCAAAGTACTTGTTCGTTTTTATCAGGCACGACTGGGCTATAAGTACTCTTTAATGTCGTACGTAGACTGTACGGTCGTAAGCAAAAGTTTTTTTTTTTATAACAGTGAGATAGTAAACAAATATACGGCTGCTATAATAGATAGCTGATGTTACAAGGAGTTACATAGACTACTTTAATTTTAGAAAAATATCAGACTCGAGGTGGTAATCGAACCCACGACCCCCGGAGCAGAAGGCAGGGTCACTGCCCACTGCACCAACGGGTCAGTCAAATGCGAGATTAAGGCCAGTTATATGGCGAGAATGTATAAAGAAATATACTTCCTAGATGCTTTTGTGAAATCAATGCCGAGTACTGCATTTTTAGGCGCAATTTAAAGTTCAGGTAATTTAACTATTCCTGTAATTGTATTAGCCGGCTCTATAGCGCGGATAATTTAGCTATTGGGTAAACGTTAAACGGTACGGACAAGCAGCTATTAACTATAATCGGGGTGATTAGGATCCGTGTGGAATAGCCCCCGCTCGAAACCATTTAGCTGCAATGAGTACGAAATATACAATGCACTAGTCGATTTCCGCTACTTCGACTGCTGTCTGATAAATTATTCTGTTGGCCCATTTTGCAGTTGTCACCTTGACTTCTGCTCTACTTTTTTCCTAAAAAAAATTGTAGCTATTGACAAAAATCAGGGAGATAAAGATCCGTGTGGAATAGTGCGAATTATTCGACGCACTAGCTGATTCTTGTGACTTCAATAAATGCTATTACAAACTACTTTCACTGGCCTATGGATTCAGGAATATAATGAGCCTCTGTTTTTTATATATTTATTTATTGGCTGCCAGTCTCTTTATTTCTACCTAAACTCAAAGTTAGTCCACTTTTCCAAGATTCATAGATTCCTCTCGGAATCTTTAAAATCTTTAATAGAGGATCTATCACTTGTTTCCCGGAATCAGGATTGAGCTAGCATTCGCCTAGTCCTTGATAGAATAAGATAATCGTGCAATTTTGTTTCCTTTTGCTAGATGGCGCTAAAGTCTTTTTCTATTATAAGCAGTTCCGCTAAAAGTTCATTCTGCCTTACTCTTCGTCATATCTTTTCAAATAAAGGAATAATACCATGATTAAGGTTCACGAGGTAAATTTACACGGGGCTTTTAAGGGAGATCCTGTCACTTACTCCCCGGAATCAGGATTGACAAATTGACCTGGCGCTCGCCTGGTCTGTCCCCCGGAGAATAAGGGCCAATGCTCGTTTTTTATTTTGCTTAAATAAATAATGAGTCCGCTGAGACGCCATTATTCAATGTTAAGGCGTTTTAAGCGGGCTTTGATAAAAAAGGAAGCCGCAACGCGTACGGTTGTTTTCCCGATTTTTAACGTCCATGTTGGAAGTTAAGGACTTTTGTATTGGGATAAAGTATGGATTGCAATTTTGTATTTAGGTATAATATGTGGATTAGAATTATTTATAAAAGAAGAAAACTATGAATATGTTAAGTTACAGTTTTCCATTCAACTGAACGTTAAGCTGTGAGTGGGTAGGATACAGCCCAATGGAATGGGAAATTGAATTACGTCTTTATGAAGATGCTTCTACGTTTGTATTCGTTGAGCTATCGAGTCTCTAACTGGATTCCAACGTATTCACGATTCGAATTCATGATTTCCAAAACAGAATAAGGCAACAGTGTCGAAATACAACAAGTCACGAATAACATTGATTAATGTTTTGATAGGGTGAAAGTATTTTCTTAGCAAGTAGCTTCAACAAACGAGAAATCTCGTGTTACTCTCTTCATATAAAAAAAAACGGCAGGCTGTTTACATGAGATCCTACCAAGTACTGCATTGGTTTACTATCTACTAATTATTGACAGATGCGTTGCCAACCCTTGAGAATTGAACACTTTTAGATTAAATGTCTTTTCTTTCTTTCTTTCCTTCAAATGAGTAATTTTCACGTTTGCTCCACGGAACTCTAAATATATCGAGCTCCTCATACGGGTACGTATTATCCCACAGTCCTTCTGTACATCAACAATCAAAACTCTCAAGTTGAAGCCGTCGATCGCTGTGTACACAAACTGTTTGTTTGAGTTATCGGCCAGATAAAGGCGTGTCCACAATAGGTACAAGCGCAGGATACGCGTAGGGTGACTACGATTTTATTATTAAAGGTAACGCCATGCTTGCAGTCTTTTTGGCCTGCAGCCGAATTGGGCAGGCACGTCCGGGTACCAGTACCTCTTTCTCACATTAGATCGGCGTGAAGTGGTGGCAATGCTGTTATGTCAATTGTTGATACACTTGTTGCGTTTCGTACGGTTTATGAGACTTCCCAGTAGTTATTAAAGGCTGGCAACGCCTCTGCTAGTTTTCTGGTGGTGCAGGTTATGGGCCTCGGTAGTCACTTATGTGAACCGCCTGCTCGTTTGCCCTTGTAACATAAAAAACTCTTATATTTCGTGAACATTAAAAAACCTATAAAGTAACATTTTTTGATATAAATAAACTTATCTATCTATTGGTACAGTATACAAGTCTTCCTAATAGACTTGCTCCCATTATCTCCTCTTCTCTTTTGGTTTCATTCCGTTTCTAACGCGGCATGGTCCTTCGAAGGGTTTCCTTAAGTATTTCTCTGGATATTTATATCATTATTTTGTAGTTAGCAAGTTCACGGCAAGCTTCACCATGTCATCTGTTGGAGATATTTATACGCGATCGTATTTCACAGGTCAATGATGGGGGATGGTAAATTCTAAAATAATAAATAGAAAAATTTCTAGCAAAGTTCCATAAGCGTGAATCATATTGAGCATGTATTAACTACGGGTTTCAGTTACTTGCGTGTTTTTTAACACGAAATGTCATTGGATTAAAAATAGGACACAGCATTTAATACTACAAACGTTGCCACCCTTCTCAGACGGTGGCGTACTCTCTCACGTGAGTTCTTAGGGTTACAATGGAGCTAAGAGACGAATAACGGCCCTTGTCTCTGTGCAGGATACTCGGTAAAGTATTCCTGAAGAAATTTGGTATTGAGGTAGTTCATAATTGGTAGACATCCGATAAGAAAGGATTTTTCGATTTTCGATTAATGGTACCTTGGTCATGTCATGAAGGAGGGCCTACACGTTACTCTGGCACAATTAAGAAGGCGTTAAGATAAATTTCTTAAAAATATTTTTAAAAAAAATCTACAATAAAGACATTGCAATGGTATAGAATGCGCGCCATGTTGTTTTTTTCGAATTTATTCAGTCAATTTGTAAATTAATTAATTTTTAATATTTTAGCCTGAAATTAATACGGTTGTTGTATGTTGGCATGATTATTCAAATTTTAATATTATCACACTTTACTAAAGTAGAAAAAGATTTTTTTCGATCCGTCAGTAACGCATTCTCTGAGCAGCCGGACCTTAGATAAAGACATTATTAAAAAAAGTAACCTCCAAATGTGGATGAAAATAGTTTGGAAAATCCGAAGTGCTAGTTTTTATTTACACGCCACTGGTCTAGGGCCCGTGACAAATTCTTCGGATGGGGCCCCTTAATAAATTTTGACAATAAACAAATAATGTAGGCCTGTATCCACATATTTATAAAGAAGATATAGATAGAAGGCACATCGGAAAGTCAACGTAGTGCTGTGCTTTGGTGGCGGATTCGTTGGTGTAACTTTCGGGTTGCAGCATTACACCGATTTTCCCTCGTATTCATTCGCGGATTAAAGCAAAGTAGTTTAGTAAGTTCGAACATCCGATGTAGAGACCATCGCTAGATGATGCAATTTAAGAGTAAAAAGTAATAGCAAATAAATACATTTATACAAGTATATAAAAGGAAAAGATCACCTAACAAGATTTCTCGAAAACTACGGGACGTATTTTTTTTTTTTACATAGGACTATATAACGAAACGCGACAACAACACCATCACTTGACGTGACAGTATTGTCGCCAATTTAGGCCGATCTTATGTGAAAAAGACAAAAATTTGGGCTTTGCGAAAAAACTCTAGCGCTGATTTTCAGGTGCGAATAATATAATATATGTATAATATATCTAAAATACATATATAGATATATATCTTGAAGAGGAAGAGAAAAAGAAAATCAGGTTTCCAAACAAAAAAATCATATGAATTTAACTAAGCCGTTCATTTGTTAACTATTTATATGAGAGTTAAAAATGAGCCTTCTAATAGAAAAAGGATGACAGCCCCGAAAGCAGTTTTCAACCTTAAAAAAATATAGAAATTAATCGGGACCTACTGTTTTACGTGCCCTCCGAAACCATGGAAATCGGATATTTTTAGAAACCATAGTTACTAATATAGGTCATCCATCTCCTGGCCGGTCCTATAAAGAGCTACTGAACCTAGCGATCCACACAAATGCCGACCACTGATAAACTCCGAACTCCTCTAGCACTGATATTCTTAGCCCTACGAATGACCTTGATAAGTTTGCATTAAACAGATGTAATACTGCACCTTGAATTTTGTTAAAGAAACGTATACTCGCGCCCACAAACGATTTTTACCCTGCCCAGACGCAGGAACGGAATCACAAGTTTGTTCCTGCTTCTAGTTTGCCGCTATCGTGCATATTCTAGTTTTTTTTCTAAAGTTGAATAGGATGATGATAATAATAATATTTATAAATTTAACTTTAAATATTGAAAATTTTAATAATATTAGTTATATATTAGGTTCTTTGCACAAGTTTATTATCGCTAAGTGATTTGATTATGACCGGTACCTTGAATATGTTGCTAATTATTATTATTTGTTACTAAATTAACCTATATAAATGTTGAAATCATTTAGTTGATGAAATTGATGTTTTTAATTATGCGATCTCAAAAAGGACAATGGATCAATAACAATTCGTTTGTCAACTATCCCCTAATATCGAGAAGATAATGCCTCCATCTAGGCGTGTTCGGTAACATTCAGTATTTCATATCGATTCTGTATTTTTTGTATTTTAAAATATTGCTTTAAGTTTTCCTTTCCTTTTAAGGGTTCCGTAGTACAAGGAACCCTTACAGGTTTGCTCAGTCCGTTCGTCCGTCCTTCTGTCTGTCCAAATTAAGTTCTACAAATTCCTTTAATTCATTAACATGAAAGAAGGATTGATTTGACTGGCCCGTTAAATACAATCAAGACTTTCAACTATTTTTATTAAAGAATATAACACAGTTTTTTTTTATTTAATTTTGTAACAAAATACATTATAGGACATCGTTAAATTGCATATTATAAACCACAGAAGTTTGTCCAATATGCAAAAGTAAGTTCGACAAACGTGTGAATATATATAAGAATTATATATTTTTATCAAATCTACGTTTAAAAACGAATCCTTCTTCCCTTGGTCCCTTGATCGGCTGGAATATTTTAAGTTTATCTGTCTTGAGTTCCATCAAAATCAATTTACTGGAGCGGCTCAGAAACCCAAAGTGAGTTTTGGCCTCCGACAGGAATTCGCGCCACTTGTTTCGGTCCTGCGCTGCATAACATCACTAATGTACGATAAAAACTATTTACGGTACGGTTTTGAAAAAAAATCAGGATTCTGCGCAGAAAAACTCAAAAAATTTTACAGGACGAAGTCGAGGGTATTGGCTGAATTAAAACCGAATTTTAAAATATACGAAATTTATTGTTGTTATATACTAATAATAAGTCCTTGGGGTTCTGTACTTCCAAAAGAAAATAAGAACCCTTATAGGATCGTCGGTCGTCTATCCGACTGTGTGTCAACACCCTTTTTCTCGGAAAACGTGCAGAACTATAAAGTTGTAATTACTACCAAAGACTGAGGCCTGCAGTCCCTTGTGAAACAATCAACCCTTTAAGTCTAAACATGTTATACTAAATAAATAAATCTCTTTAAATCTATTCATGTATTTATCTGTTGCATCCGGTTATAAAGATGAAAGAGTTTTGTCAATACAAACAAGCAAACTTAAGAAGTATAAAATGTTGAAGTAATGTAAAGGACATGTTGTCAAAACTTACTTTGTAAAATACCAGTAAGTTAGTAAAATTAAGTAGAGTGATCAAAAGCGTGTTAACACACGCTTACATAGAAGGGTCCCGTATCTGATACGCAATAAAGGTATTTTAAAATGACTTCAAAAGCTGTTGAACGATTCCGCTTAAAATAATTTTCCTAATGCGTTTTTAGCGTGTTCTATCAATTTGGAAAAAAATCTATAAATCTAATATTTTGGTAATCCTAGGGCGGCCACCTTGAAAAACATTGCAAAAATACTGCAAAATAATATCCATAATAAAAGAAGAAACAGTATAAGAAACTTCATCTTTATTTTAAAAGACCTATTCAACGATACCCCAGACGATGCGGTTGAATTAAAAAAACTTCAGGTCCACTTAATATTTATCCACTTTATAGCCAGCTCGAAATATTTATAAATATTTATTATTTTATGATGTCTAAGAGGAAATTTATACACAGTACATAGCTGTATCAAATTTCATGTATATACACATTTTTAGAAGTTAGTTAGAGCAGAGAGACGGACGGACGGACAGAGCGAAACTATAAGAGTTCCTTGCAGGATATGAAACCTATAAACCCCTACGAAACCATAAAAACCTCTATATATACATTCTACACTTATTAAAAATCGTGATCAAAATATAGGCATGGTTGTCCACATGTGAAATATGTAAATTATAACAGATTCAGGCATCAGCATTTATTTTAAGGAAAACCCTACAGTTATTGTTGAGCTTGAAACCGCATAGATTTTCAATAGAAATAATTATTACAATTAATGTTCTGAAACATAGCTAATCTCTAGAAGCGCCGCTGTTTCAATTTTCTTCGCAAGTTTGATTGTATGTACCTTTTGTTAATTTACATTTTTTTATTTGTGTCGATGAGAATTTTTGACTTTTAGTAATTTTATTTAATTTAAAATAGTTTTAATTTTATAACAGTAATATTTTTTATACCATCCGTTGAATGACACTAGGTCATTTTTGTCTATTAGTCCATCAATAAGTGACCTTGATCACAGATTTTTTTCATCATAACGGGGGTGCCTAGAGGAGCCTAAATCTAAATTTTTGGGATCGTAGCCAAGTGGCCATGTTAAAAAATGGGAGAAATCGTTATTTGTTCTAGTGGCAACACAGAAAAATATATACAGATAATTTTTGTACAAAATTGAAATCTCTACAATATTGGTTGAAAAATTTTTGGCTTAGAACCGAAAATAATATTAAAAACCAATAACCGTGTCGAAAAATTCCAAAAATTAACCTCTTCAAATATAATTTATACGTCCGTAAACAGCAAAATATGCGAAGATACCAATGATCATTATAAAAATAAGAATGGGATTTTGTCAAGATAGTGATGCGCGGGAGCTCATAACATTCGGCGCTTCTAGTGTTATACAAGATTCACGTCACCGCATTATAAACGGGGTTATCGTGTTTACCACTATAAATACAACTGAGCTCAGCGATATTCCGTCCATAATGTCACAATGTACCGCTTCCTGATATTACTTGTAGTAGTAGGATTCGTACTCAACCATTGTCATGGCAGATTTGCACAATCTTATCGTTGGGGACATTGCAATTCATGGCACAACAATCACTCAACAACTACGATACAAATAGAAGAAATCAAACGTAAATTTCTCGATGCAGAGCTAGCTCTCCAGAAATACTGCAAAGAAAATCCGAACTCTTTGGCCGAAGAGCTCTACGGCGCTGACAGGTATTTCCTGAAGTACCGCCTCCCTGACGCTCAAACCTTCAGAGTGAAGGTGCAAATCTCACATCGTATTGTCCATACTACAGTTGTAAGAAACAATGGAAGCAGAATCCTGGAGGATATAAGACTTCTACCTGATTCAGTTCAAAGCGATCTAGCCGTTTGGGCTGCGAGAAATGGAGGCTTTGATATCACAGTACCATACAAGGTGGCACCTGGAATAAAAAGTGACAAAAAATGTGAAGATGTTAACAACAATGTTATAGACGTACCAGCCGTTGTATATACAAACACAGTTGTTAGCAGCAAATCTGATTTCATTGACATTGATCCACGCTATAAATAATAATTTACAATTTTTCGTAAGTATTTACATATTATTATTATTTTTTAATTAGTTCATAATGTCCCACGACTGGGCAAAGGCCTCCCCACTCTTAAACCACTCTCCTCTATCTAGAGCTAAACCAATCCACTCCTTTCCCGCAAAAGCATCCAAGTCGTCGCGCCACCTCTTCCTCGGCCTACTGTTTACAGTTTGTGAAAGGTGTATGTGCCTGTAAATGGTGTATTATATAGTTTTAAGTCCACTGAAACGATTTGTACAATTGTTTTTTAACTATACTGTTGGCATACCTATTATTAATAAATAAATAAAATGGTTCCAAAATGCTGTCTGGTACAGGAGCGGGTGTATACGCCAAAGGACATAGTAGCAGCCATAGTTTAGGACAGTACGCCACAGTTTTCCAGGCAGAAACCTTTGGCATAGAAAGAGGTACTGGTACCCGGACGCGCCGGCCCAATTCGGCTACAAGCATGGCGCTACTTCTAATTAGAAAGACAGAAGTAAGGGAAAGGGATGGAGTAAAAGGATATAAAGGTAGATGGGGAGGAGAGAAAGGATGCGGATACTACTATCACGGACGGTATAAGGGAGTGACAATAGCAGCTAGGGTGCTCCGGGGTCGCGTACCCGTAGTGGATCTGACCAGTTATCGGACAGATAAAGAGACAGGAGACCGCGGCACTTCTGGTCGTATAGAGCGAGACACGAGACGGAGACTACAGATTACTGTACAGGAAGCAAGACACTGAGACAGACAGACAAAGACAAGAGACTGCAATACTGTTTATATAAAATGAGACAGGAGACGCAGACTACAGATTACTGTACAAGAAGCAAGACATTGAAACAGACAGACCAAGATAGGAGATCGCGACACTTACTGGTCATTTAGAGCGAGACACGAGTAACTAAGTCCTGAATAGATTAATCGGTATTGTCTCAAGTGTACGTGAATTTAATGACCACTGAGGAACATCACTGAAGTTTTTGACGTGTAACGACTTATAAACCGATGAACGCAGGTTGCACGCACGAAAAAGCATGAGTAATTGTCACGCTCCGCCTTAGCCGAGCTCGCAACGGACAGCGCGGAACAAGTAATAGAGTGGCACAATTTGACTAAGCTTTCGGAGTTATCGCGTAGAATGTCGCACCAACTTAACGCAAGCTTTTAACTTAAACGGGAACATTAGACTTCCTAAAAAGGCGGAGGTCGTGACCTAATCAATTGTCGGCATTTGAGTCGATCGCTAGGTTAAGTTGCAGTGCTCACAGTGCAAAAATGGCGACTATTTATGACGTCGTATATTTCCATAGAAGACTCAGTAGTCTTTCCAATTGAGTAAGCCATGTGCCTTTTTAATATATTACAAGAAGCAAACTAGCAGGCTTACGATCAGGTGGACTTTCTGCACGTTTGCCCCCTTTTATTCTATAAAAAAAAATCAGTACATTAGACAAATTTAGACTAGATACTGAGTTTTTATAACTTTTTTTATATATTACAAGGGGCAAACGAGCAGGCGATATACCCAGCGACTATCGACGCTTATATACATCTGCATCTCCAGAAGGCTTGCAGATGCGTTGCCGGCCTTCAAAGAGGGGTTTGGGCCACCGGGAACTCTCACCTCTAGAGCCCTTACCACCGGTTGATTGGATCCTTGCCCCGTTACTGATGGTTATCTATTTTTTATACATAGGAACTGACGGTACTTTCATTTGATAACTACCCTCATTGTTAGAGTAACCCAGAGTGAATGAGTGAGTGTGACGGCTGTATAACGTAGTCTCGCAATCGAGGAATAGTGTATACGGGTTTGGGCGTTCATTGGTAGCACAGGTGATCAAAACGTGATTGGTGTAGTGTCATCCCGATATTAGTCGTGGGATTTTAGAAATTGTTGTGATCCCGGGGATGACGTCAGACGAAAATCGGTCAGCTTAACTCGCACCACAGCCATATCCTCTGCAATCTAAGCAGACTACTATGGTACTAGATAATACTAGATCGGGAGAACGTTAGGAAAAAATATATAGATCGGCGTCTGTATGCAAAGTACCACTTTAATGAAGGTAGTTTTACGACTCCATCGACTAACGAGATATCTCGTTATGGAGACTATATAAAAGAGTAACATCTCTGTATATTAAAAATATCCATCGAACGACGTAAATAAGGAGGCGCCACATCAGCATCATGGTAAACTTTAAAGCTTATTATTGGTCAATTTATTGCCATTTACTTTCATACCATGCCGCGCGGTTATTGATTAATTCATCTACTATCGCTACACTATTTGTCTACACCAGCACCATCGTGGGGGGTTTTTGAACTACTATCTTTAGATAGTATGTTATGAATGCGTGACGAGAGCGTTACGAAAATTGTGATCGGGCGAAATTAATCTATATCTATGTTTATATTTATTTCAATTCAATTCAGTACAAAAAATCCAGTACAAATTATCATGTTATAGAAATTTACAAACATAGATGAAATGCAATACAATTGCAGGAACCAAAAAAAAAAAAAAAAAGAAAATACACAGTACATTTGAAGGTGCCAGGAGCCTTCTCTAAAGGGTAAGGGGACTAAAACAATAATGAGATATTTAAATTTTAGAACAAAGATTAATCAACCAGTTCTATCTCAATGTTGAACAAAGGGCTCCCGGTCGTCGTCATCCGTACAGCGTCATCTAGTTTGCTTTGGTGTAACCTTTTTCACTCGACATAATTGCCATTTTGTTATGTAGCGGACGCTACACGTTTAATGGTATAAATCGTTTGACATTGGTGTGCGTGTGAATTTATTAGCATTCGCACACCTTCCTTTATATGAACTACAATTGTGCCGAATTCCGTAGTCCTCCGTCTGCGCAATTTTCCTAAAATGGTACCTAAAGTTTTCTGTTTACGTATTAATATATAAATTTCACATATAATTTGATAAGAACGTTACTATAGTAACGAATTATGTGTTTTAATAATAGTTAATGAAGTGATTAATGATACTGATATGTTATTTTAAATATTTATTATTTTGGTTAAAAAGACAAAAATAGCTGTATCTCAGTGTAGGATGAAGATAAATGATTGTTAAATTGGCAGATAGAGGATGTTGAAACGAAGCTGCCTGTGTCCCGAAGAGATTCTCATTCTAGCTAGCCCATCGCACTCCCACAACAAGTGCCCCCATCATTTCTGTTTCCCTGGTAGACCCTGCAAAAAGCAATGTCGCTTAATGTCATTCGAAACAGAGTTTCTCGTTCCGTAGTGAACCGTAAAAATCGCCACCACGTATCTTAACTGTTTCCTACTTAAGCCTAAAATGCTCTTGCAGAAACTAGTCCTTAAGATGCCCATAAATAGCTTTGAATGTCTGAGCCCCTTTTATGCCTGAAATTGAACTTAACATAAGTATGGGACTCTTTCAGCTATATCTCCCAGTAGAGCACAACTCCAAAGGGAGCAGAGCGTTCAACTAAAAGTGACAGGAAAACAGGTGTACACTGAAGAAGAAAAAGAGGTCTTACGAGTGACATCGAACATCAATAATAACTGCTTCCTACCATTCATGGATATAGATTTGTCTGAACGGTTCCGGTACGCTTTGCCCTTTGAAGATAGAGCGAGCGAACTCAAATTATCATCAAAACAGAAACAGGAATTCGATGGATGGATCCGCCCTCACGAGATATCGAACGATCCCAAAATGATTGTCGGAGATCATGTGGATTGTTTCAGTATTAAACAGACTGTGAGTATATTCGCCATCATCATTGTCAGCTCTTGATAACCCACTGCTGGGCATAGGCCTCCCTTTGTTTCTGCCACTCTTCCGTATACTATGTCATACAGCTACCTCCCGCCACTCTCCTCAGAGGTCCATCCGTCTATGAGCCAGGGGACGACCAGGGTTTCTCCAACCCTATTTAAGCCATCACTCAGTTAGGTTCATAGACCACCACGTCTAGCCATGTGTCCTGCCCAACTCCACTTTAGTTTGACCATCCTATATCCAAAATATATTCTTACCCTTAATGCTAAACTCGGTCTTGAGGCTTGCATAGCGCCTGTACATCGACTGCTGTGTGAGCGTCCAAGTCTCGGCAAGTATGTTAGGACAGTTTTAATATTTTGACTGGTTCGTTGCCGCAGTTGGCAGTGACCCTGTTTTCCGCTCCGAGGGTCATGGGTTCGATTTCCCCATCAGGTCTGGGTATCATTCAGCTGTTACCTTCAACACAGGCATTAAGTAACGTACCTTAGGAACAGATGTATTTATGTTTACTAGAATCTGATAGGGTTTTTTTGATTGAAAGGTGAGGTGATCTGGATGATTTTTAGCCATTAATTTTTGAATTTTTTATTCAGGAGTGACCACATGGTCTTTGTTAACCGCGGTAGGGTTTTACGCGTTATTTATGAAGTTTAAAGTATGAGACATACATTATATATCTTTTGTACATTACATATATGTATAAAAGCGAAAGATCCCAAAGATCAGCACTAAATCTCGAAAACCGCGTGACGTACAAAGATTAAATTCGGCAGGGAGGCAGTTTATAGCTGTTAATAGGCGTCCGTTAAGGGGTGCCGAAAAAATTATCGACCTTTTATTGGGTATTATTTAAAAAAAAACATTTTAGGTCTTTTTTGCCTGTCCGTTTTATTTAACGGGTATTCTTCGAAACCAATTTTGATGGATCTTTAAGCGACAGATAGGAAATTTTATGAGAAACAACATATAGGCTTCCTTATTAATGGCAGATGAATTAGCGACAAAAAAATTGAATCCGTTAAAATTTCACGCAATCCTATTACGCTGACAAAGCCGCGGGCAGCATCTTGTTTTTCATATTTTATAGCATTACATTTTTATTATCCAATTCCATATTGTTAATAACTAATTTCCCCTCTTTCAGATAGTGTCAGACTGTTCGTTTGTCGCGTCTCTGGCCGTAAGCGCTCTGTACGAGAGGAGATTCAACAAAAAGATCATAACCTCAATCATATATCCGAAGAATAAAGACAAACAGCCTGTATATAACCCCTTTGGAAAATACATGGTCAAATTACATCTGAACGGAGTCAGGAGGAAGGTATGTGATAATATTTTTTTCAACTCACCTGCTCATAAATTTGCTCTAATTTCACCGCAATAAGGCAAATAATCAAACTGTGACTTTTTCATTGCTGTTATTCACAAGTGAGTTGTAGATTTTTTTTAAATATTTTATTGGTTGAGTTGCTTTGTTCCTAAAAAAGTTTCGATACAAAAAAGGTCGTGTTGAAAAGTAAAAAATAAATTAATATACCTATTGCTTTATATTGCTCATTTTATGCAACTTATAAATATTTTATCTACTATACAAAATTATTTTTTTGTATTATTTTCTTCACATCACATTTGTATTGAAAAACGTCGTATGATACATGTGTGTCGATTGCTCTTGCTGCGATCGGATGATAGATGGGTGACCCATTCTAACACTGGTTTATATTTAATATCCGACCTCCGTGTGTCGGAAGGCACGTAAAACAGTGAGACCCGATTAATGTCACTGAGTGATATTAGTCATGAGGCTGTAGATATCGTTGGAGTTGCGGAGTTGACGACAGACGGCAGTCGGTCATCCTTACTCACCCCTCAACCCCATCCTCTGCAACTTAAGGACCCAGATGGCACGTAAATTATTGGGTCCCGATAAATTTCGCTGAGTGATATAACTCGTGAGATCATAGAGATTCTGGAGATGACGTTAGACGGCAGTCGGTCATCTCAAATCGCCCCACAGCTTCATCCCTTTCAATTTAAACGGACCCTGGTCCTAGACCGGGATAACGCTAAGTAGTAGAAGATGGGTGTAAGGTTTAATTCCAAATATTAAACAGAATTGCTCATTTCTGGTAGTCGTTAAAAAAAAGACCTTTTTGATACGGTCATATTAGGAAGGAATAAGTGCTCTCGAAAGTTTACTTTTATGCAGACAAGGTCGCGGGAAACAGCTAGTAAGTCATAAGCTAGTAAGTTAATAACTTATCGGCGGTAATGTTTATATGAAACAAGCCACGTTTGTCAGTATAGAATAGGTGAAATGGGTTAGGCCATGAGAACATTAATTGATAATTGATAACGACAGTGGCGGTTTACCGAACGCTGCAAATTTCAAAATAGGTTTTATATACTAGCTGTTACCTGCGTTTCCGCTTCAAATTGCGAGAGCCCTTAGACCTCCTTTATTATAACCCTATCGAAAAATCCTTTCTTAGCGGATTTCTACTAACTATAAACTATCTTCTTGCTAAATTTTAACATTCCTGCGGCTTTCGAAATTTCGTGCTAGCTGACCTTTCGCTTCTATGTACATATGTATAGATTAAAAAATAAAAACACTTAAATGCATGTTGAGACGCAAGAGTTTCGAACGGGGCAGGTACTTCAGAAACGCCCTATATACATTCCTCATTAAGCCAATAACGTTCTTATTGTGTACAAAGTGAGTTCATTTTCTATTGTGGGCGGATTAGTATAAGTAAAAGGCTAATAACGTTCTTATGTTGTTGTAATAGAGATCGTTTTCGATTGTATATTTTAGGAGACAGGTTGCGATCGTTGGTGTGGGATTCAATATAAAAGAGAATTAAATAG
>JANCMC010037445.1:0-10325 GCA_024363005.1 Charaxes varanes
TTAAACAGTCTACTAATAAACTTAGTTATAGTATAACCAATTCTTCATAATGGCAATGAAAAAAATTCTCTTAGAATGATTAAAAACTGACTGGTTTATATCTAGCGCGTTGACATAATACCGTAGCCAGACATAGATCAAAGAGTTCGTACATTTTTGTCCTTGAAGACTACAAAGTTCTACAAAACTTAGCGCAGCTACACAAAGTCCTTGGCCACACTACATGATCAGTAATATGATTATTCAAATGATGCTGTA
This sequence comes from Charaxes varanes, assembly GCA_024363005.1. Taxonomy (NCBI): domain Eukaryota; kingdom Metazoa; phylum Arthropoda; class Insecta; order Lepidoptera; family Nymphalidae; genus Charaxes; species Charaxes varanes. The sequence continues at coordinate 259 of JANCMC010037445.1, forward strand.
TCTGATTCTGGCTTTAAACAAGTGACATATATATGACTCGTTATACTTGGTTGTTTGGGGTCGATTGTAAATGAAGAATTTTTTAGTTATTTCCTAGTAAAAGAACGTAAATTATTGCTGACTTTGCGACAATATCAGACATTGGCTGGTACATACATATTTTATTATGCCACGTACTGCGAATTAATTGTACTTTAACTTGAGCGTAAGTGCAGGCAATTTTTTTAGGCAATAGGATGAGCGGTGTATCAGATCAAATACTTTACTAGTATTTGATCCGCTACACCGCTCATTCTCATCCACAAACAGATTGTTATAATATACATACTAGTTGTACCCCGCGACTTCATCCGTGTAGGCCAGCCTTATCACTTAGGGATTTAGAAGACAGTTTACGACCGATTCTCAGACCTACCAAATTAACAAAAAATTTCATAAGAATGAAGTCAAGCCGTTGCGGAGGTGTCCGGCAACTAATACTGTAAAACGAGTATTATATATTAAGAAATAATAGCACTCGTATGTACCTAAAATATGTACATGTACAACTATTTATGAAATTTGTTTTAAATTTTAAAGTGATTATTGTCGCGTTTGACTTCCTTAGACATTTTTCCTGATAAAATATGAAGTATTAACGATCCAAAGTATTAAGATGTCGATGCACTTTACTTATAAGACATACAAGAGGATCTTCGCTTAAAGCTTCTCAAATATTTTGAGTGCGTCATGCATGCGGCGCGAGGATGTATTGACAAATTTTTTAGACATTAATATATTTCGAAAATTTTAATAGGTTTGAATGACAGTTGTTGTTTTTATTGTGCGTTTGCTAAGAGCAACATTTCAAATGTCACAGAACTTGTATTTTTATATCTATATCTATATATATATATATATATATATATATATGAATTATGCGAGTGTGGAAGTAACTCATGGCTTAACTACCATTTATTTGGGTGTAAGCAACTTGATTCGATTTTTTTTAGTTTTACAATTGGTATATAGCAGCTGTGGCTTTGTCCGAATGTAATATTTTTTATTTAATTGTTCAAGCAGTCTTTTGGGTCCATTACAATTCTTAGAATTTTTTGTCACTTCTTTTTGGGAGCACGGTAATTCTCGAAAGTTACAAGTCTATATTTTTTTAGTCTCTCCCTTGCTAGTGTGTTTTGAGCGTAGACGCATTCTGCGAATGCAAGTATTTATGCTGGCAGAATATTATATAATAAAAACATTAATTTCTACAAACAATGAAATAAAACTGAAACGTTATTTTAGTCATGAAATAACGTTTCAATCACGTCACTGTCAAGTGACGACATTAGTAGTGATAATTTTGTAATAAATATTTTAAAAAGGGGCATAACTTCAAACGAGTGGACAATTTTGCGCGTCCTTTGAATTTTCAATTTTTTTAATTTCGCGTTCCCCCGCATAAAAACCCTCCTTATAAATAAATAACTTGAATGACACAAATCACATTAATCAGAGCTACATGTTACATGATGCCCATAAATTATATTACTCCGTTCAGTGTACCTCTACCCTCCACGTCGTCGTGTCGACCTAATTAAGGAAAATCAATTTCCAGGTGCAGCAACACCTCAAGGAGGTAACACATAAATCAGTTACGACCTCTATATATTTTACAAATATAGTACATACTAAATCATTCTTATAATGTTATATGGTTTTGTGTTGACATATAATATAGTGATATGCAAATAGACAAATGATTAGGAAATATATACAACAGCTATCACAGTTATCCATAATTCTACATTACTTTATAGAAGTATTTTTTTTTAAATAACTTTAACAACATTTTATTGGAATGTCTAATATTCCCATTTCTCCTCATGGTAAACTTAAATGAAAAGCTTTTGTTAGGGATGGCTGCGACAATATCCTAGCGGAGTCGAGCGTAGGGAATTTGAACCGGGTACCTTGCGGATTTCAATCCGTCCCTTCTAGCGTTGAGCTATTAAGGCCCTTGCAGAATTGGGGTATGGGAATGTATACATCAAGTCATTCTGCCACATTGACGTATTCCTTGGTTAATCATAAATCAATGCATAGTCAACCAAGAAAGTGCTTTGCCAAAATGAACCTTTAACTAATTGACGTGCAAACTACATTCGACCTTAGCATGCCAAACCAGTTTCTTGTTCGAATATACATCGCTTTGGATTGCGGGCAGGTACTAGTCTATTAACAATGAAACATAAATATATTATCTAAGACGTCACTGTCTTTGTCCCGAAGACCTATGTTATACACTCGCGTTATAGACATCTGTGCTTTGGTCCTTATCCGAAATTTTCATTCAATCCCTTTTAACTTATCCGTAATATAATAGCCACTTCATACGAGTATCATGACATTTGGTAGGTAATAGATAGGGCTTGCTAGCATATTTATAGTGCTCTTACATTGTGAATGGCTCCATTGTGCTCAGTAGGCACAAGTGTTTACTGAGCGAGCCTTAGGTAAACATTTATAATGGCGTACTTTAGCTTTCTTTCCATGTCATTGTTCCCATTTGTTCTATTGCAAACTTTCCTTTCATTGTGACCGTAATAAGAAATACCGTCGTTTAAATATTGCCTTTATCTTTTTTTTTTACTACAAATAAAAAATATATATTAATTTCACTCTCCTAATAATGTCTGTACGGGACTGTTTTGTTCACTGATCGGATTTTATTTACAGTAGATTTGATACGAAAGTTGAATTTCAAAGTTTCCTCTTTGGCATCGCACGTTTTACTGACGTCAAAGGTAAAAAAGAAAATAATTTGGCAGTCTTGTGTTTCATTAAAAAATGCGTGTCTACACACATAAGCGCTCAATTTGATATTGAAAAGTAAATAGTAATGTGGCTGGATAAATTAAAAATTTTGGGTCGTAGCCTAATCAGTGGTCGGCATTTGAGTCGATCGCTGGGTTAAGCAGTTTTTACTGGGACCAGTTGATAGACAGGTGACATGTTTTCACACTGTTTTTCTAATATCCAACTTCCTCCGCACAATCGGACGGCAGGTAAGATAGTGGGTCCCAATTCATGTCAGTGCACTGATATTATTCGTAAGATTGTTCAGATTGTGGGAATTCCGAGGATGACGTCAGACGGCAGTCGATCATCTTGACTTACCCTGCAGACACAATTTAAGCGGACCCTGGTACCAGACCGGGATAACGCTAGGAAGAATAGGTGTTCGACTTCCTTAAGAAGAACTCAAATCAGTTTTTGATGGAGTCATTTCTCCTGGGTACATATGATTTTCATATAATCCATTCTAATTGGAGCTAGAATGGATTATATAAAAATAATATTAATTGCCGCAATAGATTACGGTAATTGATCAGTGGGTTTTGTTCAAAGCTACGGATCAGTTTCTATAGCTCCTTTACTAAGCTACCGTTAACGATATCCAAGAGTGCTTCTTTTGTATGCCTCCACTCTATAAAGATTCTTTTAAATGCTCATAGTATTTGTGAGTGACAATTTTAATTTATATTTACCAATCATTTTAAAAAACACGCCTTCTTTTGACAGCACCGGTCAATGGTTGGAGAATTATAAAAAAGCAACGCTCTAAGAGCCCTATCTTATCGAGACGCCATGCCAACGTCGCCGGTTTTGTTTCCAAACAATTCGTATTAAAATTTAGGACGGGTACCTCACTTGGCGACAGTTTGGCGACGTCACCAAATTAGAAGCGTAGCCACCATATTACTGGCTATCTAGTTTGCGACCGCAGATATCCATGGCTACGAAGCCGGTGACGTCGCCATGGCGTCTCAGTGTGGTATGAGCCTTAGAATATTAGAGGTAAATAATCTCATCAGAAATTAATTTAGAAATATGTTTAATTTAAGAATTATCGTGAGCCAATAAATACACGATACATTGAACGAATCATGAACACATATATCTTCAGGTACATATTGAGGTGTCCTTCCCCTAATTAATTACAACGATTGCAACTACATAGGTTCAATAAAAACTTATTGTAAACTTAAACCCAACCACGCACTATAGGCCAATGATATTGACGAGTTTTCGTGTTTGCATCTACACGCTATTTTGTATGTAGTGCTGACTACTTTGGAGGAGCGTGTACTTTACGGGTGCATTGTTTCCGTATCGATGTTTGTTGACAAACGGAATACAGTCCTTTATATCAACTTGCTCCGACTACTGCATATTGTTTCGGTAACTTTGCCTCTATTGTGTTGTTAACTAACATAATGTATAAATAAACTATAACTCACATCTACATCACATGACCTACGAAATCTATATAAATAAAAATGAATAATAACTTGATACACGCATAACTTCCGATCAACTGAACCAAAATTAATACTTTTTTGTTGTGTTCCTTACTGTCAAGAAAAGGTTTGTATAGTTAAAACATTTTGTCTGTCTGTCTATAGCTTACGTGTAGGCAATAAAGTTATGCTTACCTAATAAATAGGAAATAAGGCTACTTTACTATTAGCAGATTAATTAGGTTTCCGCACAAAGAAAGTTAAAACCCTCAAAATAGTTAAATATATTTATTTAATCTTAATTTAATTCTGTTAATCATATCATTAGATATATTGGAATATTTTTATGTTAGAGTGAACAAAGCTAGACACAACCTTTCAGTTGTTCGCACAACTTACGAAATAATTCGATAGAATGAATTCAAACTTTGACAAAGGTACCGATTTGTATTCCATTAAAATGTTAGTTGAATTAAATACCGCAATAATTTTGACGAGCCCGTTTGCGCAGTGGGCAGTGATCCTGCCTTCCGCTCCGGGGGTCGTGAATTCAATTCCCACCTCGAGTCTACGTCTATTATATTATATATTTCTATTTAAAATGAGGAAAAAAGTTTTTCGCTAATGCCGGTGCGATGCATGCTTCGTGCCCCACTAACTGTTTTCTGCGGAACTGCCCCAAATGCTTTGGACTTAAGCTATGCGACTCAGTCTTAGCAGGTGCAGTTTCGGGCGGTACAGCATTTAAAAGCTATTTATAAATTTGTTCCATTTCAGTTATTAAAAAAATTGTAATAATTTTTTAATTCAAAATCTCGTCATAGTTTACATATGTGGATATTTGATTTTAACTGACTGGCTCGCTCTACAAAGTTATTTAACGTAGATAGTGCCAGGTCGCCAGTGTTTCTAGTCCCGGTCTCAAAGAAACTTTTGTAGCACACGATATAGAGACCGATATATGTACCAGTTAAGCTTAACTTTTCTGTACTAAATATTATGCTCTGGAGTAAAATATACGCTACTGTAATGCCTTAATGGTCTAAATTGAGAACCCGGAGTCAACTAAAATAGACGTGAGCAAAATAAATATTTGTATATAAAAAAAAAAACAATCAGACTCAAATCTTGAAAATTTAGACATTAGTTCCTGAGATTAGCGCGTTCAAGTAAACAAACAAACTCTTCATCTTTATATACTAGTGTAGATATAGATAATTTTCTTATGTATTTGACGTTTACCCACAATGGAATTTATTAATTAAAAATGTAAGTATATACATATTCTATTTTAAAATCCCAGCTCATGTTACACAAGTGCATTTTCTTTTATGAAAATTCTTGAAAAGAAACGCCTCTTCAATTAATATACAAAAGTTCTCTGTCCGCTACGTGGATGTGAAAAGTCTCAGCGTCACCCGAGTGATATGGTGTTTTTCATAATTGGTAACAAAAACTTCTTTCTAAAGAAGTTCTATACTAGAAATGTCATTCAAATTTAAAATAGCGTGAAGTAAATTTTCGTATATTTTAATAATATTTCTTTAAAAATAATATTCATAAAAAGTACTTGGAATATTTTTACGTATACCCTTGTTTCCCTTGAAATAAACGTAAAGGTACTTGGTACTAAGTTACTTGACACCTTTAGGTTTTTCTTCCATTTGTAGGGATATTTAAAATATGATGTTCAAATACTTCGTTTAAATATAACAAAATTGCAATAAAATTCATTCACTAATTATACATTCGTTTTAAACAGAAGAAATCTATTTATTTTAATATATTTATAATAGGTACCAGACTACGTAATTTAATTATTTAGAGCATCTATTAACTAGACGAAATATAGATATCGTCTATATTATGTGTTCAGAGTAATTGAAATCTTTGAACACATATGTGTCCTATTTCATGAAAGCATTATTGTTAAATTTGTCCTGACAAAGTCGCAATACGGGTTCTGCAAATATATTTTAACAAGAAGCATTTGTCCAACAAATATATCGCTGTGAATGCAATTCCTACGATCGTTCCTATTCAAAAGAATTTTGCCCAACTGACAATATAGTTTTAAAACCAAATTGAAATCTGGAACAGATACTGTAGTGAATATTAAACTATTTAGCAGACGTTAATATATTGTTATAACATTATGTTAAGAAAATCTCAGCTTTTAGACGACATTCGGTTTAAATTCGTTTTTTCTCTCTCAAAAAAATAGGCTTTTTTCTTCTAGAAACTCCATTTTCCTCATGTAATATGTAACGACACTAATGAGCACTTTTGTGTCATAAAAACGATCCTTTCTTTGTAATTTGAATTAACAAAGGCAGTAAGTAGGTCTTTGCTATGCTATTTTTGAAGGTCCTTCAGACAGGAATAAAGAAGTATTTTTTTAAAAAGTTGCAAGCCTACTGGTACTCTATCCATTGGCGTCGGTAGTCACTCAAGTAAACTGCCCGTCGTTTGCCCATTGTTATTTAAAAAAGAAAAGTTCAGACCTTTCTGTGTGTATTCTACTCGATATTCACGAAATATTCGAACCGATAGTCGTCACCGAAAGAACAATATTTTTTTCAGACTCTTTGATGCAAACACCCTCCAGATCCATCTGTTTTTTATTGGTCATTTATATTCCATTTACCTCCATCGAAAAAACATTGATAATCTTCCTTCTATTGATTTTATTTCTAGATTTATGTCCAAGAAATGTGAATAAATTTTTTATCCAAAACTTCTTTCAGTATAAGGTGTGTGTCTGACTTGTACATTGATATTTCACTATTTTTTTTAAATAAAAACTAATACTAGGACATTTAAGATATACCTAATATTATAGTTGCCCTTTCAACTAAATGTATGTTCCGATATACACTGCGAGCACTGTAAACTGAGATGTCAATTTTGTATACTGTAAAAAGGTGGTCCTTTCTGGGTTCCATATCCAATACGCTATATAATAAAGGTATTTGTTAAATAGCTACAAAAGTTTTTGTACGATTTCGCTCAAAAACTTTTCCTAATGAGTTTTTAGCATGTTCTTTAAATATGGACCATTTCAAGTCTCTTTTTACAATGGTTTGGAAATCCTAGAGGGGGTTATCTTGCACCACTTTTAAAGCCAATTACTGTACCTACTGTACCCAATTTCAAACATATCTGTTCATAATTGTAGAAGTTAGAAATGGGCGAACAGACGAACGGACAAAACGAAACTCTAAGGGTTCCTTATAGGACTACGAAACCCTAATAAGGCAAATGTGATGCACGATCTGTGCTACTAAAAATAGTTCTGTATAATATGTTAATTAATATTTTCATAAACTTTAATACTTTATGGAATTATCAAATTCTTTTTTTTACATTAAATGTGACATATTGGAGGTGTGAGAAATAAAAGCTGTATATTAAACTATAGTTTATAGTTTAATATACACTGTCACGTATTTATTTTGGCGTACCGTGGCAACCCCTGTCCGTGGGTTTTTGGTTCAAATAGTAGGACCAATGGGCTATTGTTGCATTTTTATTTATCATCTTACACTCAACACAGTTTGTACAATTATTTTAAGAAGATATATTACATGAACTCATATCTAAAAACCCATTCTTAGTATTCATTGATCAATATACTTATAAGATATAAAGCTGAAGAGTTTGCTTAAACGCGCCGATTTCAGGAACTACTGGTCTAATTTGAAAAATTCTTTCAGTGATAGTTAACCCATTTATTGATGAAGGCTGAAGGTATCCATCACGCTAAAATTGTGAATCTGTTTTTCACCTAATGAATCTGTTTTTTTACCTAATTTTACGCGGACGCAGTCGCGGTTAGCAGCTAGTAAAAAATATAAAATGATATAAAAACATATTTCACAGCTACACTTTGAATGCAGCTAGTGTCAGAACCAGTCACGGCATAATAAGGTCACCTCTGTGGGAATGAGGACCGGAGATTGAGTACCAAAAAAAAATTCATTCCGATTTTATAAAATGAAGCTATAATTAACGTAGTACAAATCATATAAAACTTCAAAAGTTATATAATTTATTAGAAATAAATTAACCCATTAAAAAACGCGGGACTCTAAAAATTGTAGGGTGGCCACACAGCATGAAGCCCTTCGAAGTTGTATGCATCACAAATAGAGGGCCAATTGCCAATTAAAATCACGGCAGGTGGCTCGCCAGAGGGCAGCACCATTAATAGAATTGTTCGTGTCTACATACAGTGAACAACTTGCACAAGGCGTAGAACTCGTAATTAAATGATGTTTTAGTACGCTCACTACTCTTGATGAAAAGTACCAATATGATATAAGTATATTTTAGTATAATCAATAAGTTAAAAAATCCCGTTATAATGTAAAGGTTTATTTGAATGGTGAAAAAACTTGGAATTAAATTGTTCTAACCGTATCTTTTATATCGAATTATTGTGAAATGGTGATAACGAAAAAAATTACACGACTGAGTTTGTTGCGAGTTCTCAGTGTAGGGTGAGTTGGAACCCTTGTAAACTAAGCGTTTAAAACGTAAATTTTATCCCCAAATGACATAATAATGTCTAAAAATATATATATTATTATTATAAACATAACGTTCATAAGTACGGTGTATAAGAATAAGACATTTTTGACATTGTCTTATACAGGCTTTAAGAAATACTTTGGTATTAAAAGTACTTACGTCTTAGCAATCCTTTTGGCCAGGTAAAGAGTACTTACTATAGGTTGTCTCAACTATACAATTAGGTTCGTAGTATTTGTAAGAATTAAAAAGCTTTTCTTTATTTCAATTCAGGTGGACAGAAAATTTAAAATTCTTTGAACTTTAGCGATATAACATAGATCTTTAAAATTTAAATAAATTTATAGAAGAGAACTCTTTCTAGCTTAGAACCTACATCTAATGGAATTTTCCACCTGACCGAAGTTGGATCTGTTCAGTCAGTTCTTTATAAAGTACCGTATAAGTTTATCACTACACAAACACGACACTTCAATTATTTTTATGACCTTCCACTGCTTCAATCTATTGCAGCAATCTATACATAGGTATCATAAACACTTTATTCGAACAAGGAGTTTGTGTTTGTTTTGTTTGTCTCTTTTTATTTTGGCAGAATAACATTATTTTCATTAAATCTATGTTAACTAAAAATAAAAAAATTAACTGGCATAAATTGTATATACAAATAGGATGTTAACATTATTAATCTGCTTTCAAATGGCTTTTTATGTCATACTTTACTAGGTTATTTTAAAATTTATACTTCTCATATTTAATTTGACAAAGTCGCATTTCTTTGTGATGGAACTACAAATTTACGGTTTTGGGAATTTTCCCTATAAGTACACTTCAAATTTAGCTTCTGTCTGAATTTCAAGATTCTAGGTCTACGGGAAGAAACCTATAGGTTTAATTACCTTCTCGAATCTAATAGTATTGGAAATAAAACGAAAAAGAAAGAAGGATAGCATTTATTTAGCTCAAAAAGCCAAACTGTAAACAAACTTTAAACAAAACTTATTAACAAAAAAGACCTTATAAAATATATAATTATTTACAGTGCGATGCTTCAAATGGGTTTGAAGCCTCTTAGTTTAATTGTTAAAAGTGTGACATAAATGACCATATCTTTAGTTTGTTTAAAGGTAGAGTGCTGATATTTTTCCAGCTTCAAGGGACCTCAAGCCTTAAGATTTGATATTAATGTCAACTTTGTAGCTCTATGCGTTCTTGAGAAAAAGGATCTTGACAGGCAGACGGACTACAAAG
>JANCMC010037484.1:0-28518 GCA_024363005.1 Charaxes varanes
AATGAATGGAAATGCATGAAATTTGATACAGTTATGTATTGCGTACAGATTTTATTTTTTGTATGATAGAATAATAATATATTTTTTTTTGCCATACATATGAAGTGGAGATGATTTTTTATACATTCAACCTTATCGTATGTGGTATCACTGAATGGCTCTTCTAAAATAAAGACAAGGTTTTATACACAGCGTTTACATTATGGGAACCATTTTTAAGTAATTAGCCTTCAAAGTGGTACTTTACAACGGATCAATCACGAGGTCATTGGAACGTGCCGTCCAATTTTTTTTTTGTGTGGTTTCTGCTGTTGGCCCTATTGGCCTCGACAGCGTCACCGATAGTTGGGGGGTGGGGAAAGGACACAGAGGGTCTCTCCCGGAAAGGGACCTTTTTTAAAGGACCTCGTCGAACGCAGTGCCGTCCAATAATTTAGCACAAGCTTGTCTACTAAATGGGGACTGACACTAGTACGCACCCTACCTGCGACCGGGATAACATCTATAAAGACGGGTGGTTCTTTTAAAAATTGGTTTATATTTGATATCCAACCTCGTCCGTGTTTGGGAAGGCACGTAACAGTGGGACCCGATTAATGTTACTGAGTGATATTAGTCGTGAGATTGTAGAGATCTTGTGGGTTCCGAGGATGGCGTCAGATGGCAATTGGTCATCTTAACTCGCCCCACAGCCAAATCCTCTGCAATCTAAGCGGACCCTGGTACTAGACCGGAATAACGCTAAGAAGAAGAAGAATATTGTCATATAAAGTAATACATAGTGTTTATGTTTTATGTAGTTGCATCAATACTTTTGTTAAAACTTATCTTTATTTGCTTTATTCAACTCTTCGCATATCTGTTTGTCTGCACTTGAGTTCTAGTAGACGGATTTCTTGAGAATGCAATCAAGCATTCTCCGAATGGGTACTTGTCGATATAATTTTGCACGTAAATAACACATTGAACATAACAGTAATTTTATACAACGTTTCTGTATTTTTACAATTGATAAGCTACTCTATTTATTTAGATGTAAAAGAAAAATAATAGCCGTTTTATTATAATAAATACAAATAATTTATTTCTATTAAACTTAACCTATTTTAAATCTCTTGGTTGTGAGACCCTCTTTTACGTAATGAGATACCTGTGTTAGAGGGTCTCGCTCTTCCGTAGAAGGTTCATAATTAGATTAAGTTTTCATTCAAAACATTTTGAAGTTATGTGTGTGTATGTGTAAAATGTTTGTCCTAATGTGTTTTCTTTGTAACATATTTCAGTGACATGTCCAAAAAGTGAGACCGTCATCATTGTGGTCTATATATTTAATGCTAAAAAGCAGACTAGATTAAAAGTACGAATTTCACTTTTAGTAACTGCACATATAATGGTTTTAAGTTTAAATGGTTAAAGAAGAAAATGAATTTTGCTTTGTTTTTCTTATCTTGTTTTTCTTATCTTGAGTTTTTTTTGAGTAGATATATTTTATAACGGAATATTGGAAGGTGAAAGAAAAGTACATCATGCACCTTGCTTGAAGTGAGTAATTGTGTGTGTAAACTCGTGTAAATTTAGCGTAGCACCAGCATGCGGCTTGTGCTGTAATTACTCACTTACCGCTCGGTGCGGTAATCTACTATAATGGTGACAGTGATTTGGTTGAAATAAAAATTCTTCCGCTTCTCTTGAAAGGTTTGACCTTTAACGTTATCAATAACGCTGGAAAATAGTCAAGAACGCCGGTATTGAGAATACGTAATTCATAGATAGAGGTCATTTATACGTATATTTACATTTACTGACGCTCAAAAGCTTATGAAAACGTAAACAATCCATTTTTAACAGGCATTACTCATTTAGAGATCTGAGCTACCCCGAAGCTCAATTTTGGAGCCGCTAAATCGACTAACCAATCTCAAGGCCTTAAATCTGTGAATTAGTGCACCAACGCAAGTGGAGCGGGCGATAGCGCACTTAATAGTGATAAAAACAGTTCCTACGTTAAGACAGGCGTTCGTTACACACTAAAAGATATAACATAAATGTACCTTCAAAAAGCTATTCACTTTAAAAGTGACCCTTATTTTAATGTAGTTAATGTACTAGTATTAATCACTCAAACATTTACATTTGGTATTTAAGAATTTGTTTCTAAATAGATAAAACTCCATTAATAAAACTACGATAAGTTATCGATTAATTTAATCAAATACGAAAACTATTTACTTCTAAAGCGGCCCGTAATGTTTTTACTGTACTATCGTTTTATGATCAAAGAGTTTTGATATCATAAAATAATATGCTAATAGGACATTTACATTTCTTAATCTAGAATTTGTTTGTAAATAGATAAAACTCCATTAATATAACTTCGATAAGTTATTTATTTTATCAAATACGATATATATAATAAAGTATTTTTACTTATAAATCTAGTAAATTTTAAATATTTGGCTGTATGTCGGTGGCGAGTGCCATTACCCGCACCTTTCATGCAAACACGCGAAAAATATCTTCGCATTTTTCACAGATATTCGTTAATGCATTCTAAATTGACATTGACAAAGATAGATATAAAAGATAGAGAGACAAAGAAAAGACATAAAACGCTAAACAAAAAGACGTGTAGAAAAAGTCCCATAAAGTGGACAAGATGCTTTATTTACTGCGTTCCGCTGCAATATCACTGGAGTGCTGACCTTATTTCTTAATTATCGCAGCGGCCTACATCAAAGCGACGCGACAGTACAGTACAGATTCTAGAGAATGTTACTAATGATGCTTCAAATTATACACTTTTAGTAGCATAGTATAGTATAGTAGTATCTATAGTTTATACTAATATATAAAGCTGAAGAGTGTGTTCGTTTGTTTAAACGCGCTCATCTCAGGAACTACTGGTCCGATTTGAAAAATTCTTTCAGTGCTAGATAGCCCATTTCACGAGGAAGGCTGCATATCATCACGCTGAAATGGATTCTGTTCTTTTTACCTTATTTGACGGGGATGAAGTCGCGAGTACAGCTAGTAGAGAACGACAAATTTCTTAGCATTCCATGGACTTGTGACCCAGGTGTAGGTTTAGGAGCGCGCTCTTTATAGTGATCACTAACACTCACCTTCGCTGCCAGTGATCCCTCGCCTGCCTAGCTAAATCTGGTATGATCCTACTAGTGCGGCTTTAGATGTCCTTTCTAGTAATGAACTTATAGTTCTTGACAAGCCAAGGTCTTTTAGTAGGTTGTATAGGGATTTTGCTGGTAGGAGCAAGGGGTATACCCTTGCTCCTACCGCTACGGCGTATAAGCTTATATAACGAGTCGTTTCCTAATTTGTGAAGTTACACAAAGTCCCCTCTCACAATACATGATCATTGAAATGAACATTCAAAGGAAGCGTTGTCTGGCTCCGGCATGAGAGCCAGAGATTTATATGAATACAATTAAACCTTCATGGATTTTTTGCAAGTGGTTCCCTACAAGCCTTAAAATCATCTAAGGCTGACATAGGAGAGGATAGGTCGTTAATTGCCTAATATTTAATCAAAGATCAGTGACGATTAATATCCGACTGCTATACGAATTTCTGATGCAATAGAGATTTAAGTGAAATACTATTTCTTCATTTTAGAATGGCTATTATGCTATAAAGAGTACTAATCTATTATACTTGATGTAAACCCACCTAATCTCTAAGTCAGTTTCATTATAACAAACAGTTACAAAGAGTTTACATTGTATTGTTATACTTTTCCAGATCAAAGAGCTGAATTTGGACAACTGGGAATTCGGCAAATATTTATATTCACTTGTTCCTCTTTCCCCTCTAACATGTGACGTAATTTAAGGTTACGATACTTACGTGTAATGCGATTTCTCGGGAATCGTCACGTAACGAAATGCCGTGTGCTATGTGAGAGTGTGCGTGTGAATGCGCGGCCAGGAGCGCAGTGAAGTTCTTAAACTTTGATTACGGGGGTAAAGGGGTATGGGAGTAAGGGGGCAAGGGGAAAAGGGTAAATAAGGAAATTCATTCTTGACGGGGGTCACTCGACCCCCACGGACGTCTGTTCCCCACTTGAGCGTTCTCACACTCGTCACCGGTCTCGACTTGCCATCGCACTACGCGGGCAAACCTGCACAAACATCCGTCCGGTACATCGGAACGTAGATGCCAGGCATTAGAAGGGAATCATAACGAGTCTCATGTCAATAACGAATCGAACTTGAGGGCTCACTTCCTTTGCTAAATAGCTATTACGTCATAAATATGAATAAGGAAGTTGTATAGTGCATTAGGAACGTAAAACAGTGAGAACTGATTAATATCGCTGAGTGATATTAGTCATGAGGTTGCAGAGATTGTGGGGGTTTCGAGGATGATGTCAGATGGTAATCGGTCATCTTAACTCGCCCCACAGCCACATCCTCTGCAATATAAGCGGACCCTGGTAGTTATCCGGGATAACGCTAGGAAGAAGAAGAACGGGAATTAGTAAAGCATACTTATTTGAAGGAGATCATAGCCGATCTGTGGCCGCTTATTATATATATGTACATATGTTACCGGCTAAACGAGATTTTAGGATAAACTAGGTTCGCTTAGGCCCTTCATCTAACTTGTTACAGTTGGACAGTGCCGTATACGTACGAGTTTATTATGAATGTTGGATACCATTCTCACGTGACATTCTTTTTTTTTATTTCTACACACCCAGAATTGCTCGCAGATGGTACAATTTTCTCCTGCTTACTTGACATTTATCGTTATATTTTGGGCAACCAAAATCGTAAAATTAGTGTATCCCCCTTGGTGTGACACCAGTATTTTCACCCTTGGTTACCGAAAATGCGACAACCCGTAGTAACAAGGAGGGTAGAATGGGTTACAAAATCGTAAAACGGAATTAATGGATGCCTCCAACAATGTTGCAGTAGTACCAGTACCCGTACAGGTACCGGCGGCACGTACCTGGCAGAATATCTTGGGCGTGAGGTTCTGCAGCTTCGGGGGCAGGTAGGAGTATAATAATGACTAGGTCATCCCCCGGTATACCAGCCTATTTTATACAGGTATTGAAAATCCTAACGGCAACGAGGTGACAGGTCTTGATAAATATAATGAAGTGTCTTTATTATATTTATCAAGAATAAAGGGTACTTCTCCTTCATAGCGTTATTCCGATCTAGTGCCAGAGTCTGCTTAGATTGCAGAGGATGTGTCCGTGGAGCGAGTTAAGATGACTGATGTCATCCTCGGATCCGCTAATTTATTAGCATTCCATAGATCCATAGAATCTATGGACAAAAATGGAAGGACAAAAGCCACACCCATCGTATGGATAATATTTAATACAAAGCATATTTTCCCAAGGCAAGTGAATAGGTAGACGCCGTTTTGGGTATATAACAAACATCCGAAATGCACCGTAGCGTAGTGGCCATTTTTGCAAAATATCCTAAGAGTATTAAGAACACGGCTTATAACTAAATATACTGAAGATATTTCCAGGATTTGGAATAATTTCTCATATAATTTCTCAAGAAAGAGGCCTGTTTAATACGCCTAAATTCCAAAGAGAAGAGGAAAAAGAGTCATATTACGACAAAACATTCATAGAATCGTCCAATTTGGGGAAACGTATTTGTTAAATAACTTCGATTTCGTTCAAAATAATTTTCCTTATGAGTTTTTAGCATGTTCTATTAACATGGAAAATTTCAAGTCTCTACGTCTAATAGTTTGGAAAAACCTTGGGCAGTTGACGATAGTTCTAAAAACCAGGTTTATAAAAATGTACACGTTTAGCGCCACACACACTGTTGTCTACCTGCACAGGCCTTTACAGGTTGGCCTTAGCAGTAACCGACAAAAGATGGTAGCGTGGATGCCAGCCTGTACTCTCATTCAAAGGATTAAGGTTCAAAATTCAGCTAAAGATATTCTTATTACTTTGGTTCTTATATAATGCTCAGCTATTTGTGAATACTATATAATACCATAAGTCAATTAGAAAGTAATCTATGACTGTTACAACTATGCATAATATGATTTAGGTTTTAATTAACTATGTAGGCACTATAATAGAAGCACTTTTTTTTTAAATTTTGTAACAAAACACATTGTAAAACATCGTTAAATTGCGCATTATAAACCACAGGTTAGTCAAATATGCAAAAGTTAGTTTGACTACATTTGACAAAGAATATACAATTATTATATTATATATTTCTGTACTTCAGTACATACTTTGCAAGTTTTACTTTAATTAGAGGTTACACCACGTTTGTATTCCTTTTAGTTTGCAGCCGAATTGGGTCGGCGCGTCCGGGACCAGTACTTCTTTCTCATATTAGGTAGTCGTGAAGTGGCGGCAATGCTATCACGTTAAGTGATGGTATTGTTCTCGCGTTTCGTTCGGTTTGTGAGAGTTCCCAGTGCCCCAAACCCTCCTTAAAGGCCGGCAACACACGGCGACGTTAATCGTTAGGGTGACCGCCTGATTTTGCCCCATGTAATATTAAAAAATAAATAAAAAAATTAAGTTTATTGTAAGACTGTTACTGTGAGATTGTGTTATTAACGATATATAACGATAACGATTGGTTTGTAACGATAGCCGAGGGAGGTTGGAATTCGATCTGAGTACCTTATGTATATGAGATCACCTTTCTATCATTGAGCACCGAGAGGGACATACGAATTTAAAGAGAGTTCTGAGGTAGATTAAGGTTAACACCTACATATATATAAAAGAGAAAGTTCTCACGAAATCGCGAAAGCCGCGGGATGTACGAGATGAAATTCGGCAAGGAGGTAATTTATTGACATCCGCTAATAACGAACTTTTCGATAAAGCCAGTTTAAGGCTTATGCACAAAAGTAAACCACCTAACAAAGAAAGAAAAAGGAGGCCAAAGGGCTCTTGGAGGGTGTACTTTACGCGGACGAAGTCGCGGTAAACAGTTAGTATTATGTACATAGGATAAAGATGATAATGTTAGTTTTAAAAGAATGTATGTTTACAAAAAAGTAGTTTAAGAATACATACATTCTATATAAAGTTTACATATGAACTACCTACGTAACTACGTAATTGAGGATTTCACGTATTTCTTAAATATAATAAAAGTATTACACGAATAAAAATATTATAATAAAGAGTACTCTTAAACCTGGGTAGTAAGTCCCAGGCACTGCTAAGATTCCTACCGCGATGGACCCAGCACCTACCTGCACGTTCAATCAATGGAATGCGAAGAAATTCGCCTCACGAGTTAGTAGAAGTAATTGTTCAGACACTATACGCGTATTGTCACACGTTTATGTGTTCATATTATAGATAGGGATGTAGGGGTGGGTGCCTGTTGAACGAGGGGTGGCATGGCGCCAGTCGGCCGCTAGGCGCCGCCCCTACGGACGTACAGTTTCGATAAGCGCGCGGTACACGCACGCGTATTAACCGCGCGTCTTTACTCCGTACACGAAGTGCTACTGCCCTATACGTGAGGTTTAAAGAACTTTGGTTATATCTTGAAGAGAAAAGTTATATCAAACACATTTCCGCGTTTTGAACAGGCGCTATTTGTTAATATAAATGAATAAGATTTAAGTGATTGTATAAATACGTTGCAGTGTAATTGAAAATTATAAAATGTTGTCCTTTTTTTTGTTATAAAAGTCGGTAATATAATAAATGTGTAGTGTTAAAAGAATGTAGTGTTAAAAGAGTCGCATTGGCGATCTTTGAATCGAAATTAAAATCAGTTACGTATTTTCATTAAGGTTTTCGGTAATCCTTTCTTATCGCAATCACGTGGTTTAAATATTTGTCCAATGGTTTAACTTAACGGATACAAAGTATGTTTTATTTTATTTCTGCGCCAGCACTAATAGTCTTTGGCATCGGTTTTACATAAACCTTTTATCAATTGTTTAGTGTCAAGTATTTATCAATTGTGTTATCATGCATCTTGATAATTTTTAAGAAATAATAAATTTAAAATCGTATTTGAAATACCAGTGAGTAAAAATCGCCGCAATCTTTCAAATTACCTATAATTACATATATTTTTTTATCAAATAGTGTAAATTCAATACGCTTAGCTGTATCGCTCAGTGAAAGAAATAATATTAATAACGTGATCAAGAGCGTGTCAAGGCTTATATAGAAGGGTTCCGTATTTGATACTCGATAAAGGTATTTGTTAAATAACTTCAAAAGTTGTTGTCCGGTTACACTCAACATAATTTTCCTAATGAGTTTTTAGCATGTCCTATCAACATGAAAAATTTCAAGTCTCTAAATCTAATAGTTTGACAATCCTAGCCACGGGCGAACAGCGAACAGACGGACGGATGCAAGGACAGACATCTGCAGTTCTGCTTCTGTTCGTTTACCCCTTATTAGATAAAAAAACTATAAGGATCTCTTGTTGGACGACGGAATCCTAAAAAAATAAATAAATATGGAACGTGATACCTATCAAACAATATAATTACGTATAATATCTTTAAAGGAATACTGTAGAAAAAATTGTATACTATCTTTTGTGTTGGCGCGTGTAAAGGCCTTCTATCACATCAGGATATCCTGGTATATACAGCACTTAAGAATAAAACGAAGCCGTAGCCTAATTAGTGACCGGCATTTGAGTCGATCGTGTGGGTAAGCATTTACCACGACCTGGTGATAGATGGGTGACCCATCTGACACTGGCTGACAAAACATCTGACCGCCCCCGTGTTTCGGAAGGCACGTAAAGCAGTGAGTCCCGATTAATGTCACAGAGAGTGATATTATTCACGGAGAGTTTGAGGGATCCGGGGATGACTTCAGGAAACCAAACAAACAACTTGCGTTAGACTCACGGGTAGGTGGTGATGGTAATGGTGATGATGATGACGATGATGATGAAGACGATGATGATGATGACGATGGTGGTCATGATAATAATGATGATGATGATGATGACGACGACGACGACGACGACGATGACGACGACGAAGATGATATTGACGACGATGATGATGATGACGGTGACGACGACGATACGTAATTGTATGTTCTGTTTCAGAAAAACTACGCAACTCTAAAAACGCGTGCCTTTATTGTAATTAAAGACACAAGATTCGAATTTTTATTCGAACCCTCGTATTATATATATATATATATATATTTTTTTTTTTTTTTTGACGAACCTTAACTTCTTTTCCCTTTAAAAAGTTAGACTCTTGCATAAATATGTATAAAAAAATAATGATTTATACTGCTGCAGCCGGTCCCAATAAGGGCGTGACCAAGGGAAATAAGGATTCATATTAATATTTGTGTATAACAGGCGGCTGTTACCTATAAACAGGTATTAAGTTGTCTACCTTAGGAACAGACAACAGTCCATGTGTCATATAGTCCTTTATATTTATAGTTTGTCCTTGAAACGTCAAGACGAAGAAGGGATTACGTATTATATTTCATTGCTATTTACTGCCAATATAAGAAATTCCATTCCCTAATTTGACACATCTGAGTCGAACACGCAGACAGGTCTTGTTTTTGAAAAATGTTTTCTGCTGCCCCGTCAGATTTTTCCGCGCCAAAGTATGCTTTTTTTTTTCTTTTTTTTTTTTTCCCCGCGAATAACTACGCCATGATTTCTTCTACTAACTTACATGGTGACGCTTTTAGTGACGACATTATTAACATTTATTTTAATAAAGTGAGTCATTTATGCACCATTATGAAGTGATTATATAATAGTAACAGACGCAGAACTCATTTCCCAGTGTTCTCACTCGCAATGGCCACGGGGTTGATTGCTAAACTCTTCCGTAACGGCCGGTTTTAATGAAAATGTTTGTGCGTATTTAGTAGGTCTGAGAATCGGTGGTTAACTATTTTTCAAACCCGGTAACACCGAACTTTTGGACATCGGCGTGATGGGAATTCAATTTCGAACTCAGATGTGATGTTAAATGTATAAAGGGACCGGGGACAGTCTTTTCGGCAATATGCTTAATCACAGGTAGCGTCTGGGGAAAAGGAACATATTGAAATCGATCACTAGGTTAAGCAGTTCTTACTGCGGCCGGGTGAAAGATGGGTGACCCAGTCTTTTCCAATATCCGACCATCTTCGTGTTTCGGAACGCACGTAAAAACCGATTAATGTCACCGAGTGATGTTAGTCGTGAAATTGTAGGGGTTCCGGGGATAACGTTATACGGCAGTCGGTCACGTTTACTCACCCCACAGTCACATCCTCTGCAAACTAAGCGGACCCTGGTACTAGGAGGAACACACTTTCCTTTCTTTGATAGGTGAGATAGGTGGCTTGCTTTTGTGCATATCTACAATTTATTTCGCCAATGTCATATGCAATGGAGAAGAATAACTGTTATGTTAGTAATTTAAGATATACAGCAGATATTTTGGTTTAGCAGTTCAACCATGAAAACGTCAGATCAGTCAGATAAAATCTAAGGTATCCTATTAGAATAACCATAACTTTGATTTCAAATTTATAGATTACCACCATCTTTTTGAACTACAATTGTGCCAAATTTCAAACTCGTCCGTCCTTGCAATTTTTGTAAAATGGTACCTTAAGTTTTCGCTTCTAGAACTATCGTAAGTAGTAGTATCCTAAGAATTATCATACGTTCATTATTAGAAACGACATTTAAAACCGCACTAGCAGGATCAAACCAGATTTGGCCAGGCAGGGGAGGGAACATTGGCAATGAAGGTGAATTTTAGTGATCACTATAAAGAGCGGGGGGGGTGTCACGAAAATGAGACACTGTCTCTCAACAAGCAGGGAGGAGTTATAAGCTTTGTGATGTTTGACGTCACGTCAAAATTAAGACCATTAAAAAAATGGAAACTGCAGTTCTTGCATACAATTGAAAAACATGTGATGTCGCACTTGGGGGAAGGGGTCATCCATAAATTGCTTCACACGAATTTTACGGTTTTCGACCCCCTCCCCCCCTCACTTTTTCATTGTCTCGGATTGGAATAGCAGAAAAAAATAAATTAAAACAAAAAAACTTTCTCCTTCGCTACAAGAAGATCAAGCTGGTCAACATCCGAGCCGAGGACATCGTCGACGGCAACCCCAAACTGACCCTGGGCCTCATATGGACCATCATCCTGCACTTCCAGGTTAGTGTCTTTTTGTACCACGCATTAAAATATTTTATTTTATTGGAATTAATAGTGTATTGTTGTCGGGGCGCGGCAAACGAGCACTTACCGGACGAGTGGAGTTTGAGAATATGACTTGGGCCATTGTTGTTTCTGCCGAGGCTTACATATTACTTTTCTCGGAAAAAAGGAGTTAAATAAATCACAGTTCAATTTAAAAACTATTTGTAATTTAAATAATATCAAAAGATTTTTTCATATTGGGACAATTGTTAAAATATATTTTATGTTTGTTCGAATTTCATGTCGCAACATAGCCATACAGGTAAAATAAAAAAACGAACGTGCATATTACTTTTCTCGGAAAAAAGGAGTTAAATAAATCACAGTTCAATTTAAAAACTATTTGTAATTTAAATAATATCAAAAGATTTTTTCATATTGGGACAATTGTTAAAATATATTTTATGTTTGTTCGAATTTCATGTCGCAACATAGCCATACAGGTAAAATAAAAAAACGAACGTGCTCATCTTTACTATTTAATAATTTACGTTAAGCACGTGTGTTTTACTATTATTTTTTATTGTACCTCGGGGCTATAAATGTAATGAAATAGTGCTGCCATATTTTGTATCAACTTTTTGTAGACAAATTGTGTCTCCTGTTCGAACTTTACAAACACGACAATAATGAAATTTCATACAACTCTGCAGGCGCGTTTTTATTATTAAATTTGAATATCCGTTAATAGCAAACTTTGCGTGTTCTTTTTTCGTATGAAATGTCACTATTTCCGCGCATGTTTGACAAAAGTTTTATATATAACTTTTCACCGTACACTTAATAATTAAGTACTGAGGTAACCAATTTCTTGTTAGCATAATCACAAGAAATGTGTAGGACTGAAGTCAGAGTTAGTACTGTTGGGTGGGCAGTGGAGTACGCCGAAAAGTGACCCCGTGACACAAGCTGCTACAAAAAAGTTGTGTGCCACTAGGTTTATTTTAAAGATTATAATCAAGTCAAATCATTATTTTAATTGCAAGGGGGAATTATCATCGTGTTAAATTGGGACATTCAATAGAATCAGATGATGAATTTAAGGTCTATAATCCTGGCAATACAAATTTGCGAACGCCTGTATAAAACGTAACGGCAAAGGAACGTGACAATTCCATTAAAATTCGTCATCGATAAAGGGACGCGGGTAGCCACGACAACACGGGTGTTGATGACTAATGCAATTATCTAAAATGTATTTGTGAAATTAGACTTATATATTATTTAGGAATTGGATATGCCAATTGATGAATTTAAATGACATGTTAAAACACGCATATATTCTTAAGGCGTATTATACAGTCGAAGACTATATTAAAGATAAAACTGCATGGAGCTGAGACGCTCCAGCTTCATACTTTATCGTTAACATGGAATTGTATTAAACTCTTTTTTTGTAACAATTATTTTTTAAAGTGCGGCTAATGGGTTTCTTGCTAATTCCTCTCGTGGTTCGACTTCTCCGAATGAGTTGTTGCTTTTAAAATATTTGACGATTCAAAAGAGCTTCTAAAAGTCTACTTGGATAAAACATCCCTTGCTTTGGATACAGTTGCGTCATACGTAGTGTGTAACCTCTTTGAAGAACGTATGGAAGAAGAAGAATTAAGAGAACGTATGGCAAGGTCCTGCGCCATTGTGTTAATATGCAAAATTATGTCAGTCAGATACGCGTGATGCTATCAGTAATTCAATCTTACTTGTATATATTATACGTTTTACATGAGATTTTAATCTTGATAATGCGGATATAATGACTAAACTCACATATACATACATGTTACGTATAAATGATCCTCTATTCCCTTCGTTATGCTGCTGTACCAAATAGAGATAAAGAGATTTAAGGTTCTTCGAAAAAAAAATAAAAACCCTTGAAATTGGAAAATTCATTAAATTCTCGGATCTTGGTTTGCAAGATACAGTAATTGGTGGCCTTCAATAAAATATCTTGCTCATTCTACATGAAAGAAAGAACATTTATTCGACTGTACAAGAAATACAGAATAAATTAAATCAAAACTTAATCGAGGCTTACAATTAAGGCGGGCTGGGGGTTCTAAACCTTTGTGACGTCACATATCAAAATTAAAAATATTCAATAAATTTAATTATTGTTTCCATTTAATTATTACTGCATAAAATTGAAAAATATGTTCTGTCACATTAAGGGCAGGGGATTTCGAAAATGTGACATGAACGGGCAGAGCGATTTAAATAATCCACACCTTCAAAAAACATGGTATTTCCGATGTGATATTAAACTTAATCAATTCTATTCGTCTTCCAGTTGTAAAGGTTTCTATCAAATGACATTTGTGCAACGTTAATCCGAATCTGACCTACTAATTGGCGAATATAATAAAAAATCAGTCGCCTCTCATTAGACAAGGTGACGCAACTCTCAATTGCATCTGAAGGTTGATCTTTGGATTTAACGCCTGACTTCGATTTCCATAAATCATTTATTTAATTGGCACATGGATCAATTGGAGATACATATTTTAAAATATTAGACTGAAATAAAAAATGACCGGCAACGCGTCAGCAAAAATTGCGGTAGTGCAATTGTCACTGGGTAGAATGTTTGTTGTATAAAATTAAAAGAGATCATATTTTGACCTATTTATAAAAAGTTATCACAACATCTTCTAACTACTAACGGCTGTCAACAGCCCACTGGCGCGCCTACTTTTGGTTCTACCACTGTCCTTTATCTCTTGCGACTCGCATCCAGCCTCACGCCACTCTCTTAACGTCATCAACCCATTGGTACAATGGGTCAACGCGGATTTCTTCAATCCAATCAAGGCCACTTTTGTACAAATGCGATATGTAAAATTAGTTACAACAAATCCATAACGTTTCCTCGATATATACCTCGCACAATTCTCTCGGAAAGCAGTTGCCAGTTGCGCTATTTCTAAATCGGTGCAACTTAGAATTTAAATGTTAGATCTTCCAGAAAAGAACGTATACTCTCAAAGACCGCTTCTGCGAGCCTTTTTGTAGTTAAGTTGGCCTTGGACGTTGGTATTTACTTTATAAGGTAAACCAAACGTTTGTAGATTTTCGGAAATATAGATAGTGTAGATAGCTTAAGACAGGGCCAACATTCGAGTAGATCTCTAGATTTTCAGTTCTTGCCGTGGCCGTAATAGATGGTTGACACACTGTTTTTCCAATATCCGACCTCATCCGTGTTTAGAAGACACGTAAATCAGTGGGTCCCGATTAATATCATTGTTGTGTGTTATAAGTGCTATTAGTTGTGAGAATGTAGGGGTTCGGGGGATGACGTCAGATGGTAGTCGGCCAAATTAACTCGCCCCACAGCCACGTCCTCTACAATTTAAGCGGAACCTGGTACTAGGCTGGGATGACGCTAAGAAAAAGCAGATATCATTTTGAGTTCTGAAGCGTTGTCCGGCGGTCACAGCTCTTACGTGGCTTTCAGTCGCGAGCATCTGTCACTTTATAATTAAATCACTTTCTTGCGTGAGCTATTAAAGTTTCCAAACGATTATCATCACTTAACCTCGATAATGCACTTTCGGTGAAACCCGGAACGTTGCGAGCATGACGATCGTAACGAAATTTAAGATGATTTACAATCGGCAATAACTTTTACGTAATGATCTTCAGTAATTCAGATTTAACTTTCTTCCGAGGAAACATAACAAATACATCAACCGTAATGCAAACCGAACAATTCAATCGTCGTTCAGAATTATAAATGTAATATTCATTGTATCAGTGTAATAATTTTATAGCGGAGAGCTTCATATATTGATTCAGAGGTATTAAGGTATAAGGTAGAATTTTTTGAATGAACTGTTGCAATCAATACAATTTCGTCTCCATATAAAAAATATAATCCGCTCTGTAAGCCTCACAACCGTTTCGATCGCAAAAACTATGCCGCCACGCCTAGCGGATAAGTCTCACAAAGGTCAAGACACCAAGGCAAATTGTCCTGCACGCGCAAACACAGTGCTTTCATCATCACCGCAGATGCGAATGCTAGATATGCATGTCAAGGGGATTAAGGCGATTCCGCGAGTGCAAAAAATTTCACGCCAACTTTGGAAGATCCAATAATAAAAGACGTATAGGCTCATTGCAGCTTGAAAATCACTTTCGCGTCTGTCGAATGCTATGCCTTGTAAATCATAATCAGTATCGTGGATATAAATTGTATTGACATTTGCCTTCACATAGTGCCATTTTAAGAGAGATATGCATATAGTGTGGAATTGTAGACGGTAGACATATAGATACAACTTTATTGCACAAAAAGGCTATCTTAAAAGCAAATATGATCTCCTTACCTGATATAAAATATTACAGTGCAGAGACGGAAGTACTACTTCCTGCTGTTTGAAAGAGTTTTGACAAAGGTGTTTGGGAGGATTGCATATGGTCTGTAAATCACGAGGAAACACTCATGGTATTTTCGTGCGAATGCGTTATAGTGGATGCTGATCATCGGATAAACCGTTTACCAGTTAGCCACGCAATTTACATAAAAACAGCCTATTTATCATCACCACCGCCGCCAAAATGTATGTCAGGGTGATTGGGGCGATACCGTAGGTGTAAAAAACCAGATGCCTACTTGGGAAGATCCAATAACGAAAGGTCTATATGAGGTAATGCCTCGTTGATAACTATCTCGAGTAATTATTCAATTGCATTGACATTTGCCTTCGCACGATGGCATTTTAAAATAGGCAGGGCGTAAGAAGATTTTTCATCGATATTGAGGTCCAAGTTGCTTGATAACCTTTGCTATAATAACTTATACTAATTTTATAAAGAAGAGAAATTTGATTGTTCGTATAAGCACTCAAACTACCGGACCGGTTTGAAAAATGTTTTCGCTATAAGAATCCTACATTATCCCTGATGAGAGATATTTTCAAAAAAGTTAGGGATCCGTATGAAAACTTCGGTAATGTAAATATCCGTGCAAAATCAGAGCGGACAGCTGGTTTATGATAAAAAAAATTATAACAGCATACTCATTTCTCAAAGGCTGGCAGGCATCTAGCTCGCTTTCTGTTAGGTTATTTGACTATCCAAATTTTTGTTAATGTTATGTTTTTGCACACGGTTTCTTGATAATTTTTATTTAAATAATTGCGTTCACCGAGCCTGCTGAGACGACCAAAAGCTTCACTTTCTCCCTCGTTTCAGTGCGTTACCTAACCGGTTGCGACTCTTTTTAATCGCGGTATTGTTCCGTTCCCATTGTATTGAACGCTGGAAGAATATGTAATAAGCCAAACCGTTTCAAAAGCATATATTTGCTACGCTTAAGCTGCGTCTTGCATAAAAAATTAGTCTGATAAAATTAAAAACCCATAATTCTTCACTCATCGCGTTAGAACTGAGATAACAATTGTACGCAAAGTTAAGTAAGTACCGCTCCGTAAGATTTGGTAAATTATTCCTGTTTCTCCCAAAACCTGTGCTGCATGCATTAATTGTATTTATGTAGGTGGCTAGATCATACGTCAATTGGGATTGTAAAAAATAATGAACGAGTCCGATTTACTAGTAATTTCTTACAAACAGTCTGTCGTTATGGTGCCAGATTCGGCATTTTCGAATTTGGGAGCTTCAAGAGAAGAAAACACACTTATTTCTCAGAGGCGTCTGCTAGTCTTCTTGTCATGCATGGTTGTATTTAGTTATTTAATTGTTTTGTCAAATAGTTACATTATCTCTCCCTACATTCCTAAAACAATGCCCTATCCTTTTCTCGTTTCTTAATTTCTGCATAAAAACGGTTTTAGTTCTTTTCCTATTTGAGTACGTTGAGCTTTTGCCGACACGCAGCCATGAGGTCATGTCGTTTCTAACACCAATATTATCATAAGCGAAAGCAAAATAATAAGCGCTCGGGAAACAATGGGACATGACGACTCGCCTGACTCATTGCAGCAACACATTCTCGATCTCTTATCAATGATTATTGCCTGGGTTGTTACATATAACATTACGGCGACATGTAAGATTTTACTAGTAAGATAAGTGAACTGTTTGCAAATTATATCTACAGGTTCCGTTTTTGTTAGTTTTATTTTAGAGTAAATTCTCAAAACAACGCTGTAGTCTTTTCTTCGTCTCTGTTTGTAACTCCCCGTATGAATTTTTATAGTTGAAACCACGTAAGGTATTAATATAATATCTATGAGTAACACTGTAACTGTTGTGAACATAGAGAAATGCAAATTTTGTTGCTGTAAAAGTATAGAGTATAAGTTAGTCTTACCTACCTATAGGCCCCCTATGATCTCCGTTATCACCCAATGAAGGTCCCATCAAAATCGGAGATACGACGATAAAGTATATATTATGGATAGATGCTTTACCTAAATCTAAAATTATATATAAATATCAGAGCCCCCACCCAAAATCAAAATAAATCTACCGCGGGCCCATTAAACGTTTTCTCTTCGCAACTACCTACTTACCTACCTACAGAGAACCTACAGAGAGCTGACGGCCAGTAAAAAATATTGCACACTGGTTAATATGGTATTGAACGGAGGCGTGGGTTGACATACTTACGAACAATCCTTATATGGTGATATACAGTGTGTTGTCTGAGCGCAGGGATCTTTGGAATTATTTAACTAAAGGGGATATAAAAAGGACGCTTCCTGAACCTCTAAGTCATCGTCGCAAGATTTTGTAACGAATGTACGAGCAAACGAAAGCAAGAATAATAAGAACAAGATGACCTTTTGTTAAAATTATTATTAATGAAGGGACCCGTGGTCTTTAAATATTGACACTGTTACAAGAAAACCTTATTTGGTGATACGCAGTACGTTGCCAGAACGCAGATATCTGATGTTACTTTACAACTGAAGATAGCTGCTCATTTATCGACTGTTTGACTGACAACACAGTCAGGTTTAGAAGTAGCAATTTAAATTAAACACAGTTAGGCTGCAATACTCATTTTCTTCTTAATCGTCCTCACACTACTGAGGACCGTGATTCCAGTTTTTAGATGAACCGCTTCCATCGGTCATGTTTCGTCCCTTGATGTCGTGCGGCGCTGACAGATATTTCCTGGAAATTGGTCTGACCACCTTTTGTGAATTCGGCCTCTGATTCTCATATGATCTGGGTCTGTAATATCTATATTCGTCTGATTTTCATGTTTTACTACAAGGATACCTAACTTTTATTTTTAATTTCATCAAAAAAGTACTGTGGTCAGGAAATAGAAGCAAACTTCAAGCGTTGTTTACATCTAGTTTTTGTTAATATTCCCTTTCCAAAGTGAATGTTTCCAAGTGACCCGGGACAGTAGCCAAGTCCCCGACCTTGCCTCCCTCAGCTCGACAGCATTAAGATGCTGCAAGCGTGCCGCATGCATAATTCCTCGACACCAAGCGAACCGTCCCATATTATAATTTCTTCATTGTCAGTCGTATAAGTGGGTTTATTATTGTCACTTGTATATAAATATTTTGCAGACCATTAAAATAATTTTAAATTCAAATGAATTGCATCATTAGGCTATGTGCCGCCGTCGCGTTATTATCATCGTTTGTTTGTTTATATGAATATATGATAATACTTCTTCTTGCTAGACGTATGCCCTGTTTGGTTTTTCGTCGGCCTCTTTAACCCGTTCACTCTCTTCTGCTAGATTTGATGTTTCTTCTTCGTGTGAAAGAACACATTTTAAGTCTTCTCTTATTTATATCAATGCTTATTACCAATACAATTCAAATCTGCTAGATGTATATAGGTTCACTTCTCTAAATTATTTATTTCTCTAACTAAAAATTTGCAATACATTTAATTTTGTTCTTCGAGATGCAGCTAATTGGTGATGAACCGTTTCATTTCTTTGCTACATTTAATACCAAAGCAAGGCCAATCGTTAACGGTTTATTATTATAACGTTTTGGCGTAATCTCGTCTAGCAGGGGTTATATTTTTTAATTTTGTCAATGGCTTACTTTTTAAGAGAAGGCCGGCATTTGAGTCGCTCGTTTGGTTAAGCAGCATTTACCGCGGGCGAGTGATGGGTATAGGTGGGTGACCAATTCGAACGCTGATTTTCAAATATCGGTCCTCCTTCGTGTTTCGGAAGGCACTTAAAACAGTAGGTCCCGATTAATGTCACTGAGTGATGTTAGTGGTGAGATTTTTGGGGTTTCAGAGTTCAAACGGCAATCGGTCATCTTAACTCGCTCCACAGCCACTTCCTATGCAATCTAAGCGAACAGGAAAGCTAGGTAGAAAAGGAAGTCTCACTTACTGTCTTACTTTGCTATTGCGAGTTTGAGTTAGGGCTCTTATTGCCTATACTATAATAATTTTGGATTGATTGTATGGACAAGACCTTATATATATATTTTTTTTCATATCTGTATGCGATCGCCCTGTACTGTACTGTACCACTGTTTTAACTCGCAACGAGTGATGTCATGTGAAATAATACGTAAATGTTTATTCATAGCTTATTCGCGATCGTTTATGCAACCTAATATTGCGAAGTAGTTAGATCTGATAGTGCAGAGCGTATTACGAGAGGCAGTTAATACTGGATTAGTACAACTTGGCAGGCCATTTTAGATATTATTGCGTACACTTTAAAGGTTATTTCTTATTATTTCTTTTTCGTAAAGGTGTTTAAATTATTAGATGATGGCAACGTGCTGATCTAATATAATGTTTTTGCGTATACATTAAGGCTTACTTTTTAATGTATAAAAAAATGGAAGGGCGCGGTTTATCCGGTAGGAACAAAGTTCCTTCCGATATATGTGTGTCTAGCGACTCTCCTCGTCTCTGTCGGGGAAACATTATGGAAATTTTCATACGGATCCATAACTTGTTGAAAATATTCTATCGCTTCTACCGTTGAGCCATAGAGGCTTTAGAGCGCAAGTTTATCAGTAAACGGCTTCTCAGTGAATACTGGAAACATCTGGTGTTGATTTAGCCAAAGCGCCGCGTACATTGACCTCCGACCCGTACGTCTAACCGTTATTGACCGTCGCTCGTCCGTCCGTCTGTACGCAATTAACAAGCGGTGACAAGTGGAAGGAAGGAATAGATAGGTATAATATAATGTAGCCTCAACAGCTCATCGGTGCAAAAGTTGGACTGACTGTTGGTTTTGGTTCAAACCCGGACACCGCTGGGCTATTGTCGCGCCCACTTCTAGCACAACCTATTAATTGAAAATCGTAGCAACAATATTATTGATGTAATATGCTCATTTCTTACTGACCGCCAACGTTTCTGTGAGCTTTGTCGTAGTGTATATGTCTATGAACGTCGGTAGTCAAACAAGTAAATCCGCCCTTTATTATGTACAAAAAAGTGTCCAAACTTAACCAACCTCCGATATAGAAAGTGCAGTCGCGTGGGGTGGACGCGTGGGCGTAACATCTGTTGCACGACCTTGCGCCCACGATCTCCCCCCGTCCGCCCACGACAGGCTGTTACATTCCTTGTGACGTCACTGCGAGTCATTTAAAAGTAAAATTGTTTTTATCTTTGTTTGCCAATCTGTCGTGCCTTTGCGCTACAAAACAGATATAGTATCGGAAATTTTCTTACCTAACTTCCAAATATTAAGAAAACTAGCTTTTCCCCGCAATTTCGTTTTCGTAAAAGTTTATATAAACTTGCGAGAGCCTGTAGATCTCCTTACCCCGGCCAAATTGCAAAATCCGTCCTTAGCAGATGTCTGCAAATTACAAATTTCCTTGCCAAATGTCGTCTTTGTACGTCTTGTAGTTTTGGAGATTTCGTGATAAGCGACCGTTTCTTTTATATGCAGTTTTGACTATTATATACGACATACGTCATAATCTATAATATTAATACGTGAACTGAAAACATTTGGTACCGTTTTACGAAAATCGCGCATACGGAGGCCGTAGTCTTATAAAATTTGGCACAATTCTAATCTATATTGGGAATGGTGTGCGAATGTTTATATTTTTATTAAATGAAATAAACTAATGCCATGCGATTTACACTCACGTGTATACATACTGTTTTAGCGTGATGATATATATCCTATGACCTTCCTCGACAAATGGGTTATTTAACACTGAAAGAATTATTCAAATCGGACCAGTAGTTCCTGATATTATCGCGTTCAAGTAAACGAACGATTAAACTCTTCAGCTGTATATATTGGTATAGAGTATAGATAGATTTAGACGTTACAAAGTACAAAAAACGTGCTAGTTAAAGGAAAAATAGTATCGCGCCACTCAGTATTAACTACTTGGTGTAAACCAAGGTTGGCAGCAGGGCCTAGATACTGGACTTGTTTTCAACCCTTCAGCTTTCTCGCATACTAGTCTTGCATACAATGTGTGAAAACTTAAATATTTTTCGTATCTGGACATTATAAAGCACAATTATAAATTCAAAAAATACTAATAATAATTAAGCTACCTTTATTTACTTATGCACCAAAAATTATGCTGAAAAAATACATTAATGGATTAACTTATCTCTAAACGAGATCTCTTCCAGCTAGTCCAGAGTGTAGGATTGATAGTATTAAACATAGAGCGGTGTAGGTACTGCAGGGGAAAAAAGAATTATAATTAAAATTTGTTGCTGTTGTGAGAAAAAAAGATTAATTTAGACAATTCATTACGCAAATAATAATGTATTACACATTAAGAAACTCTTAGAAGTCACAGAATTTCAAATAGGCCGGCAAACTAAACGCACCAGACTGGCAGAAGCTAGTATTCTGGCAGAGCAATTATCCTTAGGTACTAAATTGGCCCTGAAACTACTGGAGCCATTTCTGTGGCCATTAGAATAATGTAGGCATTTTCATAAACGACAGCGATAGAAAATTTCCAAGAAATTTAGGGGTACAAAACATCGATAACGTGTGACGCTTTCCCGCTCATATTGTGATCATATTGTTCTTTATACCTTGTCATATATATATAAAGTAAGTAAACCATCTCATACAACTTAATTAAGACTAAATTATAGATCTGAGCATAACACGAAAAAACAAATGACTTAAATGTAGCACGACCTTGAAATCTGTCGTAAATAAATATCCTCAAAATGGCGTCGCCCAGTAAACAAATTAGTAAATCATTGCGAACTGATCTTAAATATTTTACAACCTTGTACTAGACTGGCCATAGTTCGTAATACAATTAAATGTCAAACACTGATTTCTGACATTAATTTAGCGTCTACGTTTGAATTTAGAATGTGGAAGTATCGCCATCTATTTTATATACACAATATCAAATGATTCTTTGAAAAACAATTTGTGTACAATACGTAAAGAATAACTAATATTTAACATAAAATATCTGTCATTTTTCAATAACATAGAAGCGTTGCATAATGTATTATTTGTTAGATAAATTTATTAAAGAAATTCGACTTGCTGTGCGGCATTTAACGCCATCTATATGTGTTTTATGTAAACGATGCGACTTGTAACTATTATACACACATTATACGAGTCGTGTTAATGAATTGTTGAACAATTTATTTACATATTTTATTTGTCCACGCAAACAACGCAGACGATTATGGTAAGTGGCCATATCGAGTAAAGATATCGCTATACTGCCTCGCTTGCATACTTTATCTGTTGTTCGCTAGATGGCGCTGTATCGAAACGAGTATTAAGTGAATTTCGCTAAGCATACGCTTTGCGCCAGTGCTCGCTAGATGGCAGCACTTGGTATGAAGCTTATTCAAAAAAATATGTTATTGCATTTTAATGTATCAATGTTTCACAAGTTCATTTTATATAAAAATACCATCATTCATAAACAAAAATGTCTTATTTCAGGCCGATCATAGAAAATGATGTTTATAATTTTTGCTTTCCCAAGAACGAGGAGACTGGTCTGAAAAAGAGTTATTTTCCAGCCATGGAATATTATACGCTAATTTAATATTATATATGTTTCAGTCTTTCAAAGAAGTAGTTTTGTAAACATACAAATAAAATTAGCTTTGAATAATAATATCTTAATGTATAAAATCCATTTGACACACATTCTCGCTTACGGAAGAAATTGCAGTACAGATTTCTATTAAATTTTGTAAATTATATAACATACTTTAAAAGAAGGTATAACTCTGTGTATAGCTAGTGAATAATAAGTCCATTTGGCAACAACATGTGTCCCATTATAATCAAAAATTGGTTTGATAATGCCTCAGTGATACTTGTTCTGTGACTGTCAACCCACACGACCAGATTTCCAGAGCTGATGCAGGCCCACTTCCTATACACATTATAATATAATTACATGACCAATTAAAAACTGATTACAATATGTATGTGGAATTCCTTGCACGTGGGCGTTATTATACAACTTCAATATATATAACGACAAAGCCATTATTATAAGGTGTAGAGTAAGGTGTAGCGTAGGATTTGTAGAGTTAGGGCGGGTAGAGTTAGAAGCGTGACAGTGCGGGCCATATGGTCTCTTCTAGGCAACATTTTATATATTACATGGAGTACTACTGTTACCTGAGGGGGGGGAAAGCGATTTGCATTGTTTTATTCATCCAATAAGGCTTAGATTGCAGCACGATAACTATGTAATTATTTTTAAATGATATACATTCTCTCATTTAGTTTTTATCCATGTTATAGTGAAAAATTATATAAATATTGATGCTAAACCTAAAACGTAAGGCCACTATTATGCCTGGGCCCTTCGTTCAGGGCGTTCCTTATTCGATATTCTCCACGCGAAGATGGGAAAGTTTAAATAAAATTCTAGAAAGCATCCCTAAGGAATGGACGCGGTAGGAAAGATTGTGTAGTAAATCTACGTGCAAGACTTGAACAAAGAGTTCCTTATATATAGAGAGACAGCGTTGTATTTAGTTTACTTTAGCCAGATAGTCTGTTCTGCCGTTTATAAACGACCCGCGATTAGTACCTTTTCTAAGAAAAGTAAAGAAAAATACGTTTTTTTTTTCATTTATATTTTAAATAAATATATATAGAACCATGTGACACACGTATACTATTTGTGCCCCGCGATTCCGACCACGTGGGCCACCCTTATCACTTAGGAGTATGAAAAATAGCTACTAGCTGATTCTCAGAGCTATTGAATATGCGTTTAAAATTCATAAACATCAGTCAAGCCGTTTCGGAGGAGTACGGTAACTAACATTGTGACACAAGAATTTTATATATAAGATATATATAATACACCTAGAATCGTAGCAGGAATCGAACCCACGACCCCACTGCGCGAACGGGCCAGCCAAATGATGCGACACTTAAACATACAAACATTCTTATCTAATAGAGTAAGATATAAAACTAAACAAGACTACTAACAAAATAGATTTACAATGAAAAATTTATCTGTTTCTGTCATGTTAAATTATATTGTTCCAGTTAGGAATATTTTATTACCCACTAAAACATCTTCAGCTAAGAGGCTGAGATGAAAGGCATGTCGGTCAAGGATCTTCCATAATCCCAAAGTAAATTCTGTAAAGCTATTCTCACGTACGCCTTTTAATACACTTATTAGCTTCAGCACTTCTACAGTAGCTGTATGGTCTCAAATCCCTGAGGTATTCGATCGTTACGACTGATCCGGTGGCGTAGTTGGTAGAGATATTATCAATGGTAGGGATATTATGTATTTATACATAAAAATATGTATATCTGTTTATAACATATATAATTATATAACCTTGGGAACAGGCGTCCATGTGTCGTACAGTCTTATACAAAGTGTAAAAGACATCGTACCGCAAACTTTGTGATAAAGCCTTATCACAAAATTTAAATGTAGTTACATTATTAGCATAATGTCCTAAATAAAATCACAAAAATTATTCATCTTGGAAATGAGAGGTTATAGATATTGCCATCCTCATCCCATTTTTGATCGCGCAATGTATTGTGAACATTGGGAAGCAATCGTCAACAAAATGTTGATGCGCCCAAAGTCAACGACCCTCGCCGCGCTACACCTGTTACGTACTTTTCAGTTTTATTTGCATTGCGGTTTGATGTAAAAATATAGAAGAAATTTGTTTCTAATTTATAATCGCATTGGGACAGATAGTAATAATGATATTATACAGTATTCAGTTAAAAAATGGTAAAAAACTTCTACATTTCAAGAAAAAGCCGACTAAAAATTTCACCACTGGGGAGTCAAGATTCACGTACTGAACCCATGGGGTGCGTACCGGTACGATGTCTTTTACACCCTGTATATTTATTTATATAATAATTATTAGCAGACTCGGGGCCACGCGTTGCTGTGGCTGAGTAAGTGAAGGTTGTAAAAGACTCAATTTAAAGAAAAAAAATCATTAATCAAAATACTATCCTATTTCTCAAGTTGGACCAAATTACACGTAAATGTCAATTTTCATTAATTTCGGTCGAGTTGGTAAGGAATTCACTAGGAAGATACAGTATAGTGACACTGGATTTTTATATATTCACATTTATTTACTATAACTTACCTTTTATTATTAGTTATAAACCTATTGTTTCCACTCTCCCCTTTCCTGGGCCATTGACATCGACATCTTCCCCGCAAAGGCATTCAAATCGTTGCGCCACCTCGCTTAACTTATACAAAAGATTTTATAAGTCACTGTACGCTGATATCCTAGCGAATTCCGAAATTCTATTAACTTCTTTCCAGATTTAAATCTTTTTTTAACCGATGATCTATCTTTCTATACAATTTATAAGCATTAGTTAATTCATGCCCATAAACATCATTTATTTTATCTGTTTGAAACTAGAAGTTTTTCTTCTAATGAAAATCGATTGCTAAGCTCTTTAAAAATTGTGTGTGCCAGCTCCGACGCACGATTAGAGTTTACTAATTACATCTTCGCCCACCTTCGCCCACTTTTGCCCACCTTAGCCCACTTTCGCTAACCTTAGCCCACTCTTACCCACCTTCGCCCACCTTAATCTACCTTTCCCCACCTTCCCCCACCTTTCCCTTTGCTGTATGCGTTCGGTATAAGGGAAGTGGCGAGCGTAACACTGCAACGCATAATATCTGACACATTCGATTTTACTACCCACATTTTTTTTATTCCCCGTGCCTTAATCGTTTCTTAAGGAGTAAACTCCACGAAGATATTGCAAAAATATTCAAGTAAATTACAATCCTTTGAAGGTTGTCTAATAAAAACGAAACATCTAATTTTGTCTTCAATTTGGCAGTAATAAAATGCGAAGATTGTAAATTTAATCCATGTTACGACTAAACTTCAGTAGCATCATCAATAAAATAAATTTAATGGTCCATATTTTTAAGCTGAATTGCTAACAAATGTACTGTGAATTTGCTAAATCGCTTGAGAGAACAATTCGTTTAACGGATTTGGTCTCACTGAATGCTACTTTAAGGACAGCTTTTATATAAGTAATTTTATTTCTTTCCCATGAAGGCAAAGAGCCAAAATCGAGGTCATAGTGGTGATCAATTTTCTTTCTTTAATTAATTAATGAATCAATATTGCGACATTATGGACTCCCACCAATGGCCACCGTAGACCAGGTAGGCCGAGGAGGGGGTGGCGCGACGACTTGGACGCCTTTGCGGGAAAGGAGTGGATTGGTTTAGCTCTATATAGAGAAGAGTTATCTAAGAGTGGGGAGGCCTTTGCCCAGCAGTGGGACATTATAGGTTAATAAAAAAAATAAAGCCCTACAGAAGGGGGGTATAGAATCATCAAAAAGAACACTAATTGTTTTTTATTACGACGCACACAGACATAATTTGAGGAACCCTTAATTTCAATATATTTATTAATACATACAATTCTAAGTAACATAAGGTCTACGTTATCCCTGTTTAGTATCAAAATCCGCTTAAACTGCAGAGAATGTGACTGTGGGGCGGGTTAAGATGATCGACTGACGTCTCATGTCATCCACGGAACCCCCACAATCTCACGATTAATATCACTCAGTGACATTTATCGGGATCCACTCTTTTAGGTGCCTTTCGAAACACGGAGGAGTTCAGATATTTGCAAAGCCAGCGTTAAAATTGGTTCATCCACCTATCCAGTCGCAGTAAGAATTGCCTTAACCCAGAGGTTGACTCAAATGGCGGCTACTGAATAAGATACAACCTCCTCTCCAAGTAGTAATGTAGTTAAAACTATTCCTATACTATAAAACAGGTGCGAGTTGAAGAGGGGCCTATATAATATATTGGAATCGTGCAAACATTCGCAGGGATTATAGCTAATCCCTTACGAAAGCTTCCGACAAACTGGCGGTATTGACATAACATACACTGCTACTATATCTAGCAGTGTGTGTAATGACAAGATTATGACGATGTGGTCTTTCTCCGTAATTTATAAAAAACTACACTCGTTCTTTTTCTGTGAAGTTCCACAACTAATAAAACTTGTGTGGGTTGAAAAAGTGGTCTATATAAGTAACATATTGGAATCGTGCTAACATTCGGAGGGATTATGCCTAATCCCTAACAAAACCTTCCGACAAGTTGGCGGTGTTGACATTCCATACAGCTGGATATATTATACGACATTTTCACCACGTATTCTTACGTCGTAACGTCGATAAGCCTGCATAAAAGATTTATCGCTGCTGTGTCTAAAATATGTCTTTTGTCACCCATCGTCAATCCAAGTCATGCTTGTCAAGCGTATTTTAAATATATTCTTAGTCTTCTTCGTCGTAGCGTTATACCGATCTAGTACAAGGCACCGCTTAGATTGTACATGATGTGGCCGTGGCGTGAGTTAAGAGGACCAACTGTCGAATGACGTCCTTTCTGGAACCCACAAGCCGCTAGCTCCTTACTCTGTGGAGACCATTCCTCGATGCCAAGGTGTAGAAAACGACCAATTGCCGGACGAGCAGAGTTTGAAAATACTAGTTAGGCTATTGTTGTTTCTGCCGAGGTTTACATAGTGCTTTTCTCAAAAAATTGCAAGGGAATAAATCAAAATTCTATTGGAAAAATATTCAAAATTTAATTAGTATTAAAAGTTACGATTGTTCGGTTTTCCTGAGGCAAAGGTAACACAGTCATACAGCCCAAAAGGAAAAATAAAAAATAATAGTCAAACGAGCGTGCTCATTTTTACTATTATTTTTTTATTTTATCTCTAAGCTATAAATGTAGTGAAATAGTGCCGCCATTTTCTGAATCAATTTTATTGTAGATAAGTTGTGTCTCCTGTTCGAATTTCAAAAACACGGCAATGAGGATATTTCATACAACATAGCAGGCGCGTTGTAAGTTCGAA
>JANCMC010037484.1:28618-62475 GCA_024363005.1 Charaxes varanes
GTGTCTCCTGTTCGAATTTCAAAAACACGGCAATGAGGATATTTCATACAACATAGCAGGCGCGTTGTAAGTTCGAAATTTGAAAAAGGCGACTTTAATGAAATTTCATACAACTTTATAGGGGCGTTTTGTTCTTAAATTTATAGTATCCATTAATAGCAAATTTCGCGTATTCTATTTTCGAATGTAATCTCCCTATTTCCGCGCATGTTTGAGAAAATGTATGTTTAAGGTAGGGATATGTGCAAGCTCACTTCGAAAAGTCTGTTGTTTCAACACAAACTATGCGACGTGTGAAAATGTGTACTATCTACGAAATAGGGCGTCGATTTATCACCTATTGCTTTGAAGAGCTGACCTGAATATACCAAAATTAAAGCGGACCCACTTTCATACAAAGGACTGTTCTCCATATTGTAAACGACTCACGGAGAGATGTTTTTATGATAGGCAAATTGCCAGAAGGTCGCATGCGTCTCCTTATTTTGATAACTTAAAAACGTCACTATTTCTTTCGTGTTCGTAAGAAAACTAGAACATAGCCAAAGCGGATATTTGTTGAGCCATCTTTGTAGCTTACAAATACGTTACACAAACGTTTAAAGATCTTAAGGAAAGACGTCAATTGGTTTATCTTTTTTAAATATTTATGCAAAGATGTTAGTTACATTAAAAACAATTGTAATTACTAATATGTTATCATCTGAAAATAACATATAATAATCGTTTAATTGAGGAAGTAATGATAGATATTTAAAAAATTGTGGCTATAAAAACTAGAGGTTTGTCTATATGCATTTATTTGTATTGGTCCCTAAGTGACTTATGTCTTTAGACTAATGACATTGGAATAGATCAAAATTAAAAATAATTAATAAACATTTCCAACGATTTCCTGCCGCCGAGGACCTGGCAGGCCGAGAAAGAAGTGGCGCGGTGATTTGGATGCCTTTGCGGGAAATTGTGGACGACATTGGCCCAAGAAAGAGGAAGGTGTACAAGAAGGGGATGGCCTTTGCCCAACTGTGGGACACAATAGTCTAATAAAATAATAATAATACTACAGATTTTAATTAGAGGTAGCGCCACTCTTCCAGTCTTTTTGGTCTGCAACCGGATTAGGCCGGCGCGTCCGGGTACTTTTCTCACATAGGAATAGCGTGAAGTGACGGTATTGCTATCACGTCAAGTGATGATATTGTTGTAGCGTTTCGTTCGGTTTGTGGGACTTCTCGGTGGCCCAAGCACCTCTTTAAAGGCTGGCAACGCATCAGCTGCGAGCCTCCTTTAGTATAAGAAATTCGTAAAAAAAAAAATTGAAAACTTTTTGTATATAATTTTACATTCTTCTGTTTCAGGTACGGAATCCAAAGTGTGGCTACCAAGGTTCAAAAAGGGTAATCATTTAAAATAGCATGGCCGCCAATGACGTAAAATTTATAAAATTCCGCACCGGGGGCAAAATTTAATCCAAATAGCTTCAAATAATAAATGCACCAATATTCAAAGAAACATTTACACATGATTAGCATTTCTCTGAAATAAATTTAGTTTTAAACGGTGAGTGAAGATTTACTATGTATGCAAGCTGTCAAAATGTGGGCCAGAATCACCCATTACTTCGAAGATGTTAAAGATGTGACCTAAATTGAATAAATTATAGATAAACCGTCATCTACTAAGACAAAAGCATTGTCTGTCTATTCCTTTGATAACATGATATTATTCTATCTATAAGTTCAAACTGAAAACATTTAGAGACATATTTTATTTAAATGAATAGCCCGATGGCGCAGTGGGCAGTGACCCTGCATTCTGCTCCGGAATCTTGGGTTCAATTCCAGCCTCGAGTCTGGTTGTATTATCCATATGTATTTATATATTTCCAAATAAAAATATTTATTTATGACAGGTGTCTGATACCTTAGCACAGGCATTAAGTTGTCTACCTTAGATACAGATGTCCGTGTGTCATATAGTCCTGTATATATTTATTTATTTTACATTAAACCGCAATGTAAATAAAACTTAAAAGTACGTAACAGGGGTAGCGCGGGGCGGGTCGTTGACTTGTTTTGCTCATCAACATTTTGTTGACGATTGTTACCCAATGTTCACGATACATTGCCCGCTCAATAATGGGATGAGGATGGCAATATCTGTAGCCTCTCATTTCCGAGATGTGTTAAATTGTCTATCTTAGGAACAGTCGTCAGTATGGCATATAGTCCTATATATTTATTTATTATTTAAATAGATGTTTCCCGCAACTACGTCGCGTAAAATTAGTCTTGCGAGGGCCGTTAGACCTTCTTAATCCGGTCCTATCGAAAAATCCGTTTTTTACGTCCCACGGTTTCCGTGATTTCAAAATTTTGTCACCTTTCGCTTTTATACATTACTAGCTGTGTAAAATTAACTAAAAAAATAGATGACATTTTAGCATGATGATAATACTAGCCTTCCTTGATAAATAGGCTATCTAACACTGAAAGAATTTTTCGAATCGGATCAGTAGTTCCTGAGATTAGCGCGTTCAAGCAAACAAAGAAACTCATCAGCTTTATATATTAGTATAGATAAAGATGTGTTTTCGGCTCCTAAGAATATATTTTTTAGAATATTTGGAATACTTTTTAGATATCACTAATATTCCCTTTTCCCCTAGCAGTAAGCTATTTGCAGTCCTTTTGGCCTGCAACTGAATTGGGGCGGGATACCAGTATTTCTTTCTCACATAAGATCGATGTGAAGGTACATCTTATTTGAATTGATAATCGCCAATGTAGAAGTAAAAATTGGAAGTGCTGCGTATTATCTTAGGTCTGACAACACTTTTTGAAGTAGAACTTCTTTACGCACGCTTGACTGGGGTAGTAAGCTGGCGAATGCGTGTCAAATGCGTTACGAAAAATGTGATAGAGCGAGGCGAACGGAAGTTTATTTGACTAAGCTTCACTTAAACTTTATCATCTTAACGACTTTATTGACTAATCAAGCTATCTGCCCGCGATATAATATAGATGGAGCTAAAGAAGTTTTACTTTAATCACGTAGTCTAACGCAAACTTGGTTTTTTTTTCATTAGTGTTATTCTCAAGGATGGTCACACTAAAACTAATAACAATAACATCTTTTTTTTCGAATAGACATTCGCTAATATAGAAGTAAAGAAGTAATATTCTTTATATCTGACAACACTGTGTTTTATATTATTTTTGTAATATTGGTATTCTGGAGGACACAGTGTATACTACACATACTTTTCGGTTATCCACAAACTGGTACTTCTATAATTTAATTAATTGATAACATACTTTCCTAGATTTGGCTAAAGGATGCAATGCAGTGCCGAAACTGCGGGTTGTGTTGTCACAAAAAATGTGTCACAAAATGTCAAGAAACATCACCTTGTGTCCCTAGACAAGATCGAGGTAAGTAACGAAAACAGATCATAGAAATAGTAACGACTATA
The DNA here is from genome assembly GCA_024363005.1 of Charaxes varanes. Lineage (NCBI taxonomy): Eukaryota > Metazoa > Arthropoda > Insecta > Lepidoptera > Nymphalidae > Charaxes > Charaxes varanes. Next base: position 32,094 of record JANCMC010037484.1, read on the forward strand.
AAGTAATCACTATATAAAGATTTGAAGTTAAAAATATCCATGGCAACATGAATGAAAAGTTCGGAAATCTTCTATGAACGCAATTAGATTACCAATATTAAGGTTATTTCAATATCTACCTAGCGTTATCCGGTCTAGTACCAGGGTCCGTTTAAATCGAAGAGGATGTGGCTGTGGGGCAAGTTAAGAAGTTCAACTGCCGTCTGATATCATCCTCACAATCTCTACAATCTCACGACTTATATAATTATTAGTGACCTTAATCGAAACCCACTGTTTTAAGTGCCTTCCGAAAGGCACGTAAAACAATGGGAGCCGATTAAGGTCGGCTATTTGAAAGGACGCGGAGGAGGACAGATATTTAAAAATCAATGTTAGAATGGGTCACCCGTCTATCACCCGGTCGTGGTAAGAACAGCTTGACTTAGCGATCGACTCATATGCCGACTACTGATTAAGGTACGAACTCCTCAGTACCGACAAACTTAAAATTATAAACAAGTGAGTAACCTCCTATACAAATTCAACGCAGCCATAAAATTCATAAAGTAAACTCAGATAAACTTCCGCTGAAGCCAATTTGGATTTGTTTTGTATACACAAAGCAGCTTACATAAAGGTGACTGAAAATGATTGATGGTTATACACGTCAACACTCGCGCTCTTACGGATCTTTCGTTTCTGTAATGGCTTCTTCCGAATTTAGCCTTCAAATATATATTTTCTAAAATGACTTTTTTTATATCCTCCATTTGATACTTTACTCTGAAACATCGAAAAAGGATGCAGTTACTAGTTAGTCATATTGTTTCGAAATATTTTTCATTCGGAAATATTTTAAATAAAATAAAACATAGGTATAATTGGTATAAATAACTTCATCTAATGGTTCAAAATTATCTCTGACTTATTAAATAACTTTATCATAATTATTTGTAAACCGCGACATTGTTCGCATGAGTTCTACGCTTTTGTAAAATTTTGAGAGCTTGTATTTTTGCATGCGGAACCCTAATCATTTCTCTAAGACCATAGTAGCCTATGTTATTCCTTATAACATTAACTGCCGGTGAAAATGCCGTTAAAATGGCCCAGCCGTTTCGGAAATTACCCGTAACAAAGAAACAGACAACAATGTCTAAAGTTGTCTTTTTGTTATAGGTTTTAATTATATATATGATATATATAATTATGTATTATAAAAGGAAACTTCCGTTTTATTTATATGTATAAATAAATGAAAATTGTCTCGGTATCTTTGTAAATATTCGATTATTACATTTGACATTAACATCCGGCAAAACAAAACAAAATTCCGTTTATAATTGCAACATGTTTTCGCACCAGAACTGAAAAGATTTGTTGCCCTTATTTCGGTTTTAAAATATTTACGTTTGTCATTCCGCCAAAATTCTAAAATGAGAAACGTTTAAATGGGGTCACTGACTTCTCATGTGCATCTTATAATTTGAATTATTTATATTTATTTCATTCGGTGTTAGAGTATCTCTATTTTTATGCTTATCGCACACAATTTAAAATACAGGTCAGTACAGTGGTACAAATATCATTAAGTAGTAATAAATGTATTACGACCTCTTTAACCTTTTACCAAACATATTGGTCATACCTAGGCCACTGCCATCATTATCCTGATTAAGAAGGTTTAGGAATTTGAAAACATTGATAGAACATTAGAAATCCATTGTAGATTTCCGTACCTCCAAAGGAAAAAGAACCTTCAAGAACCTTGAACCTTGGTTAAGACCCTTTTTTTCATTTTCTCAGAAACGCCTATTGGTATAAGGTTGAAATTAATACCAAATACTGAGGTCTACTGTCCCTTGAAACTGTGAAAAAATTAACCCTCTGTTAATTTTTTCACAGTTTCAAGGGTGTGTTCAAGGGGTTTTGCGTTGCAGAGGAAGGAACCATAGCAGTGCCCGGGACTTGTGACCCAAGTGTAGGTTTAAGAGCACAAGTACACGAAAAATTCCGAAAACCGTAAATTTGTAATTACATCACAAAAAAATTGCAGTGACTATGTCAAGCTACTGAATCATTTTATTCCCGAGTACAATACAGAGTATTTTATTTAGATGAAAGGTATGTCTTCTGGTCTGCAACGTCTAAAAAACTCACATACATTTTTAAGATGTATACACGTATTTTACTAAAAAATACCTACTCATACAATACAAAGCGTATGCTAGAGACAAGTGCAACGAAAGGGGACGTAGGCCAAGTTTTTTATTGTTAAAAACATAATTAATAATAGCGCTCAACTATAACTTTAGTTTGTTTATAAATTCTATTATATTGTTATATATTATTTGGGTTGTCTAGTTAGCTGCCACCAAGCGTCACACTACCATCGTATTAGCGTCTCACTATGCGTCACACTACCGTCGCATTAGCGTCTCACCAAGCGGCACACTACCATTGTATTCGCGTCTCACTATGCGTCACACTACCGTCGCATTAGCGTCTGACCAAGCGTGGCACTACCGTCGCATTAGCGACTCACCAAGCTTGCTAAATACTACCAGTTAAATATTTAATCTACTGTAAAAATCACCGGCTGGTTGAAATTCACCCATAATTTATATTTAATTACTATATGCTTATTTAAAGCTATATATAAAATTTAAATTCTTTGTACAGCGACATTGACATTATATATGACAATTAATATACATACGATTGTCATGATTACGCTTTGACACAATCTTATACTAATATGTATACATGTGTGTATAAATAGTTTAGTATTGGTTTTATCTTTTGTGTATAAAACGAACAAGGTGGCGAATGTAGTAACGGATTATAAAAATTCGCATTCGCATACTTTCCCCTATATGAACTACAATTCACGCTTCACGTATTAATATATAAATACTATGTGAACCTGAATCAAAAGCCTTTGCCGATGTAAAAAATATGCAGATATTTTATTGACATTCAATCTATTCTTGACGTCAATTGACTATTAATATAATATTAAATATTGGACATAATATTTATAATTAATCTTAAGCACAATAGACAAATAAAGAGGTACTAGCTTAATTAGTGATCGGCTTTTGAATCGATCGCTAGGTTGAGGTGGTCTTACCGCGGCCGGGTAATAGATGGGTGGCCCATTCTAACATTGGTTTTGCTATATCCGACATCCTTGGTTCCGCAAGAAACATAAACAATGAGTCGGGATTAACGTCACTGAGTGATATTAGACGTGAGATTTAGGGGTTACTTTAATAATTTTAATAATTAGACATGGATTATGTTCTTCAGGTATATTTTGTTTATCTAATATGCTCTAAGTTTTGGTTCCCCTTGCAAATGTACCTATGAGAAAAGTGGTATAAATGACCATATCTTTTGATTGCGTACACTTAGAGAATTGATTTTTTTATAGTTTAAAGGAAGCGCAGAGTTCAGGTTCTGGTCTGTTTCAGCTTTATAGCTACGCGTTTCTGAGACAAAGGGTTTTAACAGACAGCTTATTGAACTCTCGTGCGAATGAGGCGTAACAATCAGCTACAACAGATTTGCCCCCAATTGACAACTCCACCAAATTAAGTCAATGGCAAATACATGACTTACACGTTTCCCAAATGTCTCTGGGATGGTACTATATGACATCCTGAACTATTTAGCCACTGCCATCCTAGCTGTTCTTTTCATTCTTTATGGTAGTTTTTAGGATGTGCTCTTAGTTAAACAAAACTTTGCTACGGGTTTGGTACTTCCGGATTCCCAAAAGAAGTGAAAACCAATCGTCAGACGTGTTGGTAACGATGATGTCAAAATCCAAGTCTAGCATTCGGGGCCTATTACGATGATATCTGCCTTCCCCCACTCCTGGTGATGCAGATGTCATTGTAACATAAAAACATATACATTTATATATCGTAGAAATAAATAACGTGGAATAACATGAATTGATGACACTAAAGTTTTACAACAAATCTATTTTTGTAATAGCTGAACTGTTTCGCATCGCAAAATACAAAACTCAGTATGCGAAGCTGACTACCAACCTTGGTTAATCGGAGAGACACCCAAAGAAGAAAAAAAAGAGTGCTGACAAATTTAATGACTCATAGTTAAAGTTCTTAAAATGTATATTATTTTGGCCCTCGTGCGGGTCCACAAGGTGGACGCGATGGGCATGCCACCCAGCCTATTAGACTCGTGACGTAACACTTTTACGGTCTATTGAGATAATATCACAAGAGGGGTAGTAAGATATCACGTGTATTTATTTTTTCGTCAAACCCGAGTTTTCTAAACCGAAACGGCGAAAATAACTGCAACCTTTCTATCTAGACATTTTTATTATGATCCTTAATTTCAGAAAATTACTGTACTTAAAGATAATATTCTAAAAATTTTAAGATTCCTTGCAGGTACTAAAAATACACGTGATGTTGGGGGGGGGGGGGGGGGGGGGGAAAAAAAAAAAAAGCTTACTAAACGTTAATAAACATGAAGTAGTTTTATTTTAAGCAACTCTAATAAGGATTACATACTCTATGCTCTCGCCACCCCACACAAATAAGATGAGGGTCTAAGATATAACAAACGCTTTAAGTATATGCTTATATTAGTATCTTATAATAACAAGGAGGCGCTTACTAAACGTTAATAAACATGAAGTAGTTTTATTTTAAGCAACTCTAATAAGGATTACATACTCTATGCTCTCGCACAACGCACGTAACTCTAAACACAAACCGCAACAGCCATAATGTAAAACTTTAACCGCAGCTCCATTTCGAGGGTCTCATGCAAATAAATAAGTGATTACTTCTAAAGACACTCTTGCGTTTAAATTATTTCGCGATATGCAACAGAAATGAATTATTGTTATATTTAATAAAATAAACCATTTTTTTTTTTTTAATTAAGCGGAATTTTTTCCACAACCTGAAGGAAATCATGTTTTAGTTTTTCTTGTTTATTATTTAATATAATAATTTTAACAATTTTTTTTTATATTACATGGTGCAATCAAGAACACTGTCCCCCTCTGGATTTTGTTTATGATGATATTACGCCATTTTATACGATATTTTGCAATATGGAGGGCAACATGAAACCGCTACCGCCCAGTATGGTGGGTATTTTTATGGAATCCTCACAATTTCATTTTGTTTGTTCCAGGCATCATTGCGTCATCGGGAACCGTCAATGGTAAAGCACTTTCTCGATCGATTATACGTAAGCTTACCCTTCAGTACATCATGAATGGGAACGAAGAAATCGCGCAAGACTGGCTATCATCCAATATTAATAATATACCGGTTGGAGATGCTCTCGTATCGAGCTCACAACGCAGAATAACTTTTTTTTTCTCAGGGTGTATTCTGTTGGTCGGTGTGCCCTTCACCGCGTCAAAGGGCGGGAGGTTTGGGGCGAACCGAAGCCCTGGGGTTCAAATTAAAACACCTTCCAAAGAACAATTATGTAGCCCCTAGCTTAAACAGTGCCCCTAGGGCTAGTATCTTCCCGTTAAAAGTGACAAATATATACATGCATATTATTAAAGAAAGTTTATGTGTGTATTAATGTGTGTGTGTTCGTGCGTTTGTGTGTGTGTGTGCATACGTTCATCTTCAGTCAATGTCTTATCACATCTTATAAAAGGTGTCTTAATATATTTAAAAGTGGATTCTGATGTTTACTAAGTATGAACTACTTTCTTGTCAAATTTCATCTTTGTTCTTAGGGGCCACAAATTAGGTCACACCTAAAAGGGGAGTAGGGTATAAGCAATACGTGACACTGTCTGACAACAGACAGGAGATTAAAAGCTTTGTGACGTCACGTGTCACAAAACTAAAAAAAAATGAAATTGCTGATTTCTTATGCATAAAATTGAAAAATATGTGACGTCACACCGACGAGGAAAAGGTTCGGGGCGTGTACAAAAGATCCGGCCGGGTCGAAGTGCATCCGCTGTGCGGGCCCCATCAGAAGCAAAAAAAAAAACAAAAAGTATTCGTACCTCTTCTTCTACCTAGCGTTATCCTGGTCTATTACCAGGGTTCGCTTAAATTACAAGAGGATGTAGCTGTGGGGCGAGTTAAGATGGCTGACCTAATTCCCGGCTTCAGCTTTACCGAACGAACGGGTTAAAAAATAATCTTGGACGTTATGGTTGGAAGAAATGGTATTTTAGTTTTCCTGTCTAATTCAGAAATTGTAAGCACCTGGAGACGTGGTCCACCAGCTGCGTCTGCAGGAGTAGGTTCTTGCCCGGCAGCAGGTAGTCGCAGATGTTGTTCTGCGAGGAGCGCACCGCGACACCGTTACCCACGCACAATGAGCACAGCACGTCCAGCACCTTGGGGTCGCGACTGAAGACATAATTCAATGAAATCTATCAATCGTTTTACGGCCCTTTATACTATCTACACACGCTGGCACTGGAATTTTGCATATATATGTATATTGGATGACAAGGCAGTACTTTGATGACATGGAGCTGATCCAGTGATGAAGTTTGAAGAGTGGCCATAGGAACTCTATTATACAACGATATAATTCCATCGAGTTTTGGCTAGTATGAATTATCTTGATGAGTAGTTTGTCTTTAAATGGTATCCAGGGTCTGACGATGAAGCTAGAAGGTGCTCTTAGTCCGTTGGCTCAGGCATGTGCACCGGATGGAGCCTTTTCGTTTGCCAAGATGCGTTCTTCTTGGATAAATTGCAAACGCTAAATGTCCAACATTGCGTTATAAAGACACCCCTAAACGCGACTCCCTATCCTTTAATATCGATCCAAACAACTGGGAAGTAAAATCTAAAGACTGTGGTTGTGGGAGGAAAACCAGAGGAGAAGGTGTCACTAAACACGACAACGACTGGTTTGAGAAAAACCGGGGATTATATTCGATAATAGAAGTCAACGTTAGGGCAGGACATCGTCTGCCGGGTCCGCTAGTTATGTAATAAAATACGTATCTTAGACAGGTCCTCGAGTATCTTGTCTTCACACTTTAGTCCTGGCTTAGGACAGGCAACAATACATATTTCACTCATCACATAATCACTTATTTGCTTAATAAGTATAGCATGTAATTAATGTTTTATAACTGACCGGTTTTATAACATTGGAAAATGTATTTACGAACTTACTTTTTCGACAGGCAAATTAACCATAGAGCGTAAGGCCAGACTTTATGTAATTTTAAAGAAATTCGGTAAATATTAAGTACCTACTTTTATTAAATAATCATCGATTAACGAATGTCCTTCTTAAGTATTCTAAGTGTCTCACTGGTCACTCTGTATATTAAAAAACTTGAGCAAAATTGCAGGCATCAGCTAGTAATATGATTAATTTAATGGGTATCATAATTTCTTTGCTGCAACATTTTAAAGAGCTCTATATAACAGCGCATCTGCATAGCGAGATAAAAGATAGTCCTTTGATGCGAATCCGTATTCATTTAACGAAATATTAAAACGTAATGTGGACGCTTTTGAATCTTTTTTAAATCTCATTACTTGATGACTTTTTTAAATCATTAGAGTAAAATTAAGCAAGCGTAACACCCTATTAGAAGAAAAAACCACTACGCTCAGATCGCGAAGGTGGTCCAAAACGCTACCAAGCTGAACTACGATTGGGCTGGTCATATCTTCCGCTGGTCGGATGATCTTTAGGAAAAATTCTCACTTTATGCGTCCCACTTCGGAAACGATCTCTTAGCGGACCAAGAATGAGATGTAGGAATGACCTGGATCGTTATAACAGAGATTGGCGATGCATAGCCTTAGACAGACCCATATGTAAGGAGAGTAGGGAGGCCTTTGACCTGTAGTGGGGGCAAATAGGCTCTAAATTATAATCACCCTATTATTAATCATCAGCATCATCGCAGCATCCTGCTTAGATCAACCTTATCATATGTGACAACCAACATCCACGAACGACCTCCAGAAGGTTCGTAGATGCTTTGTCGGCGTTGGAACTACGAGTATGCTGTTTCCTTGAACGGCTTTACATTACATATGAAGGTACTCAGTGATTTCGACTTTTAAATATAAGGAGTTTGTTGCTTGTTTGGTGTTTACTTTCCTAATTCACGGAGGTCATGTCTTTCTCAAAATATATCATATAAATTCACTCACTTATTTGACTTATTACTAGATATATAGATAATAATTTCACGTTCTTATTAGTCTATTAACCGACCAAATCCAGTACGTGTATAAGATATTGTATACATGTCTACTTTTTTAACCTGCCTGTTGGCGCAGTTGGCAGGTAACCTGCCTTCTGCGCCAAAGGCATTAAGTTGTCTACCTTAGACGTCCGTATGTCATGTAGTCCTATATATTTATTTATTATTTTAGTATGGAACACAAACGAACCCGGCAGACATTATCTTACCCGAATTTTGACTCATCTACTATTAGCCAGTTAACCAATTTCCTTTCTGTCTTTTTCAAACAACGTGACACTGGCCGTATTTTTTATGAAATAATAATTTTACATGTTACGTGAGTCAAAGGGTCGAGTACAAATGTCTTACATTTGAAGTATTAAGAAGTAGCGGCCAAATCAGCATTTTTTTGTATTTTTAAATAATCTTTCGACTTTTCTTTTTTTTTCTTCTTTTATACCTTCCCCAAAATAAGGGAGACGAAACAAAACAAACAGAATTAAAACGAGTTCAGTGGTTTGCGAGTGTAGCAAGATTAACGAACAACGATATATTTTCATGCATAGATTATTTCTCTAGCTCATGTTTTATTTATTTTATATAGTGATCGAATTTGACACCCGTTCGAAGTTTCTGCTGAGGAATTCCGAAGTTTTCTCGTTAAATTGCCAACTTTGTAGCCGCGTCAACGAAATAATAAATTGAATAAGTTTCGGATTTCAGCATCATCCTTACTAAAATACATTCTTTGTTCAATAAGGTTACTTTTTTATTGCAAATATCTGTGACACCAGTTGCCAGCTTCGATGCTTCGGAACTGATACAAAGTCAAAGTCAAAATTTCTTTGTTCACATATTTTTTACATGCAGTTGTAAACGATTTAAAAGCTAAGTTTATTTGGGTTCCAACTAAAGGAGCTTGTAGAAAACCGTATACACTTAAATGCCAGCAACACATTTGTGAGCAATTTGGCTGACAGTTCCAGGCTCGTATTCTAAGGATCCAGTTGATCGGTAGTCACTTTGGTAAGCAGTTCGCTAGTTTTCCTCTTGTTTAAAAAAATTATATATCATTATTATAATTATAGCTCACCACACTAGCATATGTGCGTTTAAACACTCAGAACGATGTGCTCCGATAGTTGTTACTAGGTCAACGGTTGCAACACGACTGACTGGCTAAACTGTGCGCTAGTGTATTTATACCGTTATAAACAACTACCTACCTTCTTTTACTTTTATCTCTACACTACAAGGCAATGCAAATACACTCTACCCATAATCACTAGTTTAACAGGGGCTCGTATTTCCCGTTCTATAATGGTTTGGCATTAATGTCTTAATGATGATCATGAAAGATCGATATATGCTGTCGCAGGCTTTTGTAAAACTATATAAGATAAAAAAATTCCTTCATAGACTATATACGTGTATAATTAGAGGTAGCGCCATGCTTGAAGCCGAATTGGGCCGGCGCGTTCTTAATGTGTCGACGCTTTAAAATATGAGAAATTTGACCGGAAACAACTTTTTCGGGAAAACGAAGAAACACCCTTAGCATTTTTCGACCACCTATAAGGTATTCGTTTCTTTATAAAGAAGAAACTGTGGTACTCCGGAAGGCTTCACACCGATCTTATATGAGAAAGATGTACTGATACCCTTAAGGGAAGGCTCAACTCGGCTACACAACAAATAGATTGCAAGCATGGCGCTATGGCTAGTGTCTAAATATGAATATTCATTTTCGCCGGTATCAACATCCAACTGGACTACAGTGCTATAAGCCTCGTATAATCATATTGCTTCGGGTAATAATAAATTCGTTAACTCCTATCCTTTATAGGTTGTTAAAATGTTAATAAAAGCTTACAGATATTTCCAGAAATTCGATATGCGATAAATGATGGTTGGATTACCTATGGTCCCTTGATAGGTCTGCCACCAATAGACATTGTGGGGTCACCTGGGGTAAAGTGGTTAACATAACAAACTACTAAACCCATCGAAGGATTTAAAAGTTGGTAAAAATACCTAGGTCTCCCGGTATTTCCGAATCTATACGACAAGAAACCCTAAAGAAAACCACTCATCTTTTGAATGCCGGCAACGTATCTTCTGGTGGAGCAGTGGTCCATGAGCATTGATAGTCACTACTATATTTGATTTTTTTTTAATGTCAATTCATACTCCTCGGGTTGAAGGCCCGTGATATCTCCTTCATTATATTTTTAAATATTCTCACTATTTTATGTTTTTTTATTCTGGATTTGGCTGTAGGGTTGAATTTCACCGAAACTATAACAATTGCTTTTAACGGTACACCTGATGCATATGAGCCCATGTTGCAATGTAAAAAAACCTCTTATTATCGATATATTAATATGTGAAGCGAAAGCTTTTGGTACAAGTTTAATAAAATTGCGCGGAAGGAGTAGTGTGAAATTAGGCTCAATGATTATTTATGTATAAAAAGAAGATGTATTTCCCGCGCCTTTGTCCGCCTAAAAGTAGGTAAAAAATATTTTTCTTGTCCATAAGAGTCGTTAGGCACTTAGGGGACCCGCCCATTTCTCCCTTGTAATATCAAAAGAAAATCTCTTGCTGTTAAAGGATGGATCATGCGGTAATGGATGGGTTTGTCAACACCGTTGGAGACAAATACACGCAATGGTTGGTTTCCGAAATGCCGCTGGCGACACTGTGGTGAACAATTGGTGGGGCAATGGAAACAACCAAATTGCGTTCTGTCGCGGTAACAGGGCCATTTTTTCACTTTTTATTGCAATTTTTAGATTTTTTTCCTAATTTCCTTAGAGCACTACGTGCCCCCGCATTAAAAGCTCTGGACATGAGTATTTAAAAGTCGTGTTCTTCCCTGTAATATCATATATCATTTATTTGCAGGGAAGATATCTTCATAACCTCAAAACTGTGGTGCACATTCCATCGAAGCGACCTGGTTGAAAAGGCTTTAATGACGACACTCGTAAATTTGAACTTGGAGTACAATTTACTGGCGGCAGATGGCACTGCTTACAATTATCTCATTAGATTTGGCCATTGTAACTGTTTTTATTCATAAGGGAACAAATGTAAATATTTTGACCAAATAATAAATATAAACATATATCTATCTATCAATAAATCTATATATATCTATACTAATATGTAAATCAGAAGAGTTTTTGTTTTATTATTTACTTGAACAATTCTTTCAGTGTTAGTTAGATTTATTGAGGAAGGCTATTTTAATTTTTGTCTTACATTGGGCGAACGCTTCATAATCAACCTTTGACTTTGTCGCCTTATATTTCTTATGAAGTATGGATTTTAATTGTATTGCTCGAATTATTTCGATTGTATACCATTCAGGATATACATATCGAGTCCCTACATACCTTTGTCTTTTTAATGGAACGCAATCATTTAGAATCGAGTTTATCGTATTATAGAAAAAATTGATACTCGTTTCTAAATCCAATTTATATAAAATCTCATTAAAAGAGGGTTTAGAAGGGCTTTACTCGTTTATGTTTTATTGCAACACACATTTTTACCTACTTTTAGCAATGCTACTTGAGATGATAAAAATCCATATTTTAAGGCTTCTAATGGTTTATATAGCTGTTATTAGTCGGAACAAAACCTCTAATCTCATTAAAAGAGGGTAACAGGGGCTTTACTCGTTTATGTTTTATCGCAACACACATGTTTACCTACTTTTAGCAATCATTTTTTACAGGACGAGACGCAAATATGCAGGCGAATTGTCTGCATGTTTGGGCACCTCTGGTTATAAATTCAGTATAGTTTTTTTTTATATATCAAGAAAAATGACAACCATGTGGTTGCAAACCGTTTAAAGTTGGTTGGTTTCTAGAGTAACATGGTATATTAAATTAGCCTTCGATTCCAACTCATCAACATCATCGTCAACCTATATTGACCCACTATTCGGTAAATCTCTTTTCCCTTAATGGTTTTCACTTGTATACAATAAGGCAATTAAAAAAGTTTATATGCGACAATTTTACCAACATTACCATACATGAAAAAAAAACCTTAATAGATTTATTAAACAAAAATTTAATTCATTCTCCAATCAACGGATTCGGCCAATTTGTTAATTTCGGCGCTAAAGTCTTAAATGTAATTTACCGTCGCATAAAGTTTGCAAACCTTTTATCAATTTACTCGTCCCTGGAGGCTGTATTAGACGAATAACGAATACAATGAATTAAATAGTATTTAAATCTATAGAATAATAATTAATTTGCTGTACCCACGTCTTACAAACATTTCACAAAAGCCTAAATCGTTTTTAGCAAACGGTAAAAATTCAGTGTCGGTAGTCGTATCATGGTGTAATTCTAAAATGAAGAATGAGTAGATTAAAAAGTTTAGAGTTTTTCCATACATCTAAGAATAGTTAATTATTAGATAGGTTCATATATGGAAAACATTATTTTATTTTTCCTTTTTTATGTATAGCTTAAATTATACAAATTAAAAACCGCATATATACTATCGTGTACGTTATTTGTCTTGTAAGGACAGTTCAATCTCAATCAATACAAAATTATTTGTATAGATAGTACTTTTTTATTCTCCTTATTGCATAATTAAAAAAAAACAATTGTACAACTAGGATAGATCAATGCTAAAAGTATTTTCTACCAGCTTACTTAACGTACAAGAAAAAAAAGTGCAACAGAATATTTAATAAAAAAAGCTAAACCCATCTGAGGTATAAACATAATTATGATTATGAATATACATTTTACTTTCTATGTAACAGGCATATACTTATAGATTACGGATTTATCTATTGCGAATTACCGCCTGAATGTAACAAAGTTATTTAAAATTTTTGGCACATACTTGTCATATGCGTGGGCCTTCGAAACATCGATCAGCCTCAAGCAGCGCGGCAGCGGGTATCCGCCACCCGTTACTCACAAACAAAACATTCGATTCGCTCATTCCACCATTCAAAAATGCATGTGTTAAAATTCATCGTAGGCCTATCTGTCAATGCGTGAGTGGGTCAAGTTATAGACGCTATTTCTTAGTACATTATATTTGTTACTAACGGCCCGCCTCGACTTCGCTGGGATTTATTACTTTATGGAAGTTTCATACCGATCCCTAATGACGAAAAAATTTTTCAAAATGGTCTAGTAGTTTCAGAATCTATTTAAAACAAACAAAAAATCAAATCATTCATGTTTATAATATTAGTATAGATTAGTAAATTGTACGTTTATGACAGACGCAAGTGCCTGTCGCTATCTATTAAAAAAGTTATATTCCATATCTTACTAGATGTTTCGCACGACATCATCCGTGTAGAGCTTCGAAAGCACTCAGATCTTTATAATATCGTGTTAGGTGACCTTTCGCTTTTATACGTATAGATTGAGCATTATTACTAATATCAATAATATGATAAGTGTTTTCTATTAATGTCAAAATGAATTATTTATAATAAATTTATTAATAGGGTATCCAATACAGACTCCCACCAATGGCCGCTGACGACTAGGCAGGTTGAAGAAGATGGCGCGATGACCTGGAGGCCTTTGTGGAAATGAAATTAATTCATAGCCCGAATTAAATGAGAGTGATCTACGAAAGGGAGACCTTTTCCCAGCAGTGGAACAGTACAGGATAACCTTTTTAAAAGGTCCAAATAGTGCACAACGTGAATCTTCTCCGATTATGTCATCTTAGGCATAAGCTTAACGAGTTTTCCAACAAAGTTTATTCGCTTACTCTCATGACTTCGGCCGACCGCCAATAGTTTACTTGAGTACAATACCGTCACGACAACAAACACACAATCACGCTCGGCTGTCAGTACTGACGATCATTAATCATCCATCATCTGACCGGTTCACAGGCAACAGCTCCGAATTAAGACGTTATTTCAGAATTTTAAGAAATGAGGTGTTTTAATGTTTTCTTCTCTGAATAAAACTGTACAATAGGCACTTTGAATCGAATAATTTTGAAACTTCGGCAGCTCAAAGGTCGAAGGTTAGAATAAGCTCCGTAGGTTACTCAGTTCAAACCCAGACTCTGCCGAATTTATAAATACTATTTACTACTAGCTGAAAGCCGCGACTTCATTGTTTTTTTTTAAATTTCTAATATTAATTTTTATTTTTCGAGCGCGATCTTATTTTTTTTTGATAATGGGGTTCCGCAGGTTCCGGGGACGACGTCCGTATACTACCCAACTTAGGATAGTATAACAACACACAGTGGACACAAAAATTGAAGTTATATTTTCAAGATCACAGATCTAAAGTAGAGAGTCTCCTTTGGACAAGTAATATAATAGATATTGTAATAGTCTGTATTATTAAAATATCATTTATCATGCAGAGGACAGGCTTGCCTAACACCATTGTTGTCAAACCACCCTGAAGGTGTCCTGCCATGACGGACTGCTCCCGAGGGACCAGAGACGGGCGCGGGCGCAGGAAGCACATATAACAACCTAGACTAACCTGTCAACTGATCTTAAAGTGGTTGGATACCAACATGTGTGTGGGATTCCAGTATCGGAATTTTGGACATTTTTTTTTATAATACAAGAGACAAAGAGGAAGGTAGTTCAATTGAGTGATTACTGACACTCGTGGAAATTTGCACCACCAGGAGGCTTGCTAATGCGTTGTCCTTTAAAAATAAGTTTCAGCCACAGGGAACTTTAACAAACCGAACGAAACGCAACAACAATGTCATCACTTGACGTGACAGCATTGGGTCCTTGTAAAAATACTTTCTTATCGGATGTCTACTAACTATAAACTGTTCCTAAGGTAGACAACTTAATGCCTGTGTTATAGGTAACAGCCGCCTGTTGTACACAAATATATTTTTTGAAATATATAAATACATACATATGGATAACACACCCAGACACGAGGCGGGAATCGAACCCACGATCCCCGGAACGGAAGGAATTATATGATCGTATAATTTGGTAACTTTGTCTGGGAAGTTTTCCGGGAGTTTTGAAAATTGACAATTTTACAGATTTTGATGTGCTCTTTTTAAAAGGAAAACAAAATAAAAAAATTAAAAAGATGCATCGGCCGGAAATCGAACCCGGGCCGCCCGCGTGGCAGGCGAGCATTCTACCACTGAACCACCGATGCTTGTTAGGAAGGTACAAATAAATGTGATGTTTTCCATGTTGCTATGATACTTTCACTATATTTAGATTTGATTTCCACAAACAAGTGTACTAATGTACTACAAATAATCTGCATTGTCAAATGATCTTCTCAAACCTCCACCAAGAGTCTTGCACCGGAGGTCGTGTCGTTATCTTTATGGAGGGTTTTGGGCCACCGGTAACTCTCAAATTACTTGACGTTGTACTCAAATTACTACACGCCGATCTTTGTGAGAAAGAGCTACAAAATGTTATCAAACAACGTTTTCTGAGTAGTGTAGGTTTTATTATACCCTTCTATATAAGCGTGGCTTGACACGCTTTTGGCCATTTTTATTATATAACGCTCAACTCCAGCGAAAATAGAACAGTTGTGGACTTTTGGACATTGAGGTGATTGGGGTGGGTTTGCTCCTATTGGATGCAGAAGTAGTATACCGAAGTTGAAGGAAATACAATAATTAAGCAAGATAAGTACTTAAATAAAAAAAAAATTGAATATTTGCAGCACTACCAATGCTGCAGTCTACCGCCGCACCTCGCAGGGTGCGAGACAGACGCAGTCTCTTCCCAGACGCGACACCCGAATACGTCTCTGATATATGTTTGAATCGCTAGAGCTTCCCCATAGCAGTATGCGACGTGTGAAGTATATACATAGATTTGTTATACCCTACTAATAATCAAGAAAAATCTGGAGGAGTCCTTTACCCAAAGAGGGGTAAAGACCGGACTAACAAATACTACTAACACTTAGAATAGATCTACTCCTAACAATAATCTAATTATACTAACAACATTTGAAATGTAAACAATGATAGTGGAAAATCAAATGCCTTTTAACAATAACAAACGTAATAAAAAAAATTAAAGAAATCGGTCCAGCCGTTCACGTGTGATGCCGAGACCAAGAGTAATTTGGATTCATATAAATATATATCTACAGATTTATTTGGCCACCAACACATCCCGTGTAATATTTTATTATTGTCAGATCTAAAGTTATTGTAACTTCTAGTGTCCAAGGAGACAAATGATTTCGCACTATTTCTGTCATAGTGCAACGATGACTCGGGTCTATTTCGTGTTCCAGTTGTGCATGGGCGTCGGTAGTCACTTAGGTGAACCATCAACACTAATATTACGTGAGAAAGAGGTACTGGTACCCGGACGCCATGGCTTAATTCCGCTGCAGACCAAAATAACTGCAACATAAAACCGCTTTTCTTTTATTAATCAATTATCACATCAACACAGGCTAAATGGCCGTGCCATTTTTAATGTATTATACGTCCGCTCACGGCGAAGTCTACGGCTCTTGCAATGGGTTGGTTTAAAAATGTTCACATTTTTAAACGCGTTATCTTATTCAAATATGGTCATCTTAAACTTATGACTGACTTATGTACATTATGTACATGGTCTGTGTTCATATGTCATTGTTATCTAGATAAATGTACATATATAATTTAGATTCATTGCAGATTAGATACAAGTCCACGTAAAGCTTAAATCATACTCATTAATGTATGCATATTTTCCTCTTTCTGGCAGAGAATAGAGACTTTAGAAAGAAAGAAGATTTTTGGATACTTCAAAACACATTTTTATATATATATATTTTTCATTTATTTCTTTATTCAATTACCTTAAAATTTCCGCCGCACGCCGACCACACGGAATTTTAGTTTTTCTATAAACTTACTTTTGGAAAAGGTAGTAAGTAAGTGAGTAAGTAATGGTGAATTGTGTTGTTCACGATTGATAACATGTATAAAATAGAATAGAAACATATCTTACTTGGAATGTCGCACCAAATTGGCATTTATCTCTCTGTTATCTCCATTAAATTTTTACTTATTAAAAAAAAATACTGTAACACGTGACCATGTTTGCTATATCTGTTACCTGAATGCAGTTGTAGAGTAAACAGCATTAAGTAACTCTGAGCACGTTTTACTTTAATCAATCCCCATTGAAAAATGTTTGCTTTTAAACGACCTCAGCGAGTCGCACCTGAGTCAATTACAGAATATTGAATTATTCACCAATGCCTTGATTGCTCAACGGTATACGGTAAAGACTGAAATCCGCCAGGTACTCGGTTCAACCCTCACCGCCGTTGTGTTAATGTGGCACCTACTCCTAATACACGCTTTTAAATTAAGCTTAGTAGGAAGGGAAAGGGAATATTAGACATACGTAAGAAGTATTCCTACTATTCTTTTTTTTTTAAAGGAATACTGATACTAAATAATATAGTTACCTCGTATCCAAGGGTTCCCGGGAGAGGTGTAATTACGAATGGCGGAATTGACTGTTAATTTTAAGAAAAACACGAAATAACTTAATGACTTTTATTGACCACATTGGTCACTTTGGTCATACTGGTCACAATGGCCACTCTTGGGTCACTTCCGGGCGGCGCTGGACCTCGAACGCACTGCAGACCTTGCGGACCAAATGTAAGGTCGCTCCGCTATTTAAAATTTTATCCTTTTTTCATTGTAAGCTTCACTTCACATTATCTTAATTTGTTTGGAAATGCTAGGGACGGGGGGCACCTTACGGGCAGCCAGACAGACGGACGGATGGACGGACGGACGGATAGACGGACGGACGGATAGACAGACGGATGGACGGACCTACCTAAAGTAAATGTACTATTGACAATACCAACGCTACGCAACTAGCTGTCACTTGGTAGCCCAGAAGACTAATAAAACTTGAACCTTCCAGAGAACAACATCCTTATGTATCGGCAAAGCAAAGTCCTTCTAAAACTGTACATCTATTTTGATTGTAGGGATAAGAAGTGATTAAATATACGGGATTTAAAGGTAGAAAGGTTAATAGAGTGACGAATAGAAGGAGGTATAGAGTTCCATTGGGATGAGGATCGTATGAGGAAAGATCTGTCAAAAGCTGCGGTTCGGTGGGACGTTGTATACAGATCAGAAACCCGGGAACGGGTGTTACGGAATGAACCGAGGTTTTAAATTGAAGGAGAACGAAAATGTTAGTTACCATTTTATTATTCAGTGCTCATAATAAATGACAAGGTTATAAGCTACCTAGGAAAACGCAGTGTTACGTTACGCGAACAAGACTCAAGATTGAGCTAAGGTTTCCAATCCTGGTAGAAGAGATAATGCCGATATAAGCGGACAATGGGATGATGGAGGAAACGAAGTAGCTTTAATTCTTTATGAGGCGCTGAGAGGGTAGGGGGATAAGCTGGGTTTTGACTCCTTAACTTATTTATTTTTATAATATTGAAAGTTTACTTACGGTTATTTGATTCTGACTTCCGTTCCGGGGGTATTGGGTTCGATTCGCATCGAATGTGGATGTATTATCTATATGTATATATTTCGACAAAAAAAAAAATGTGTATAACAGGCGTCTGTTACCTATAACATAGAGATTGAGTAGTTTACCTTAGGAATAGACATCCGAATGTCAGATAGTCCTGTATTTATTTTATAACTTTGACTGCATAATTGTACATTTTAGAGCCTTGTCTCACCGAGATGGCATGGCGACGTCGCTTGTTACGTATCCATAATTCATAATTTATTTATTTGCGAATTTGCTGCTACAAAAAAAAAATGTCCTCCACATTCCGCTAAAAAGCATGCAGTAATCCATATTCAGGCGATTCATATTAAAACTTATGACAGGTAACTCACATGGCGACGGTTTGGCGGCGTCACCACATTAGAAGCGTAGCCACGGTTACTACTGGCAAGCGTCCAAGTGGACGATCTCCAAAAAGATGGACGGATCTTATTAAGACCGTGCTGAAGAAGCCAGTCACAGAATGCTCACGTCAAACTGCCAATAGAAGCAGATGGATTTCCTCTCTAAAAGCGCGGTGCATCTTCATAGTGTTCCATGACCACGATCACTCTGCCAAGAGTGAACGAATAAGAAGTATTGTACATAGTTTGGGGTCATCCATAAATGCAGTCACATGTTAAGGGGGGCCGCCGTGCCCACCGCCGCCGCGCCCGCGGCGCTGGACCTGCGCCCGCTGCTCACCGCGCTGCTGGTGCGCGCCGCCAAGCAGTGAGTGCGCCGCCCGGAGGCCGGAGGAGGGGCCGGGCGGGGCGGGTCGTAAGCGGTGCGCTCGTGTGCAGGGGCGGGCGGCGCGCGGTGCGGCTGTGCGTGTGCGGCGGCGAGGCGGTGGTGGCGGCGGCGCTGCGCGCGCACGCCGAGCTGGCGGCCAATAAGTGTGTATTATAATATATGTATGTACATAAAAGTGACTAGCACAAACATTAATGTATAATATATATATCTGCGAAATCCGGACGGAACTGATATATAAATTTTAGTATGACATACGATTGCCTTGAGACCGCTTCGAGGAATTTGATACTCGAATCGACTGCCATCACTTTTACGATCACTCGAATGTTAACGGAACCTTAAGTAAATGTCTGATTTATATACAACTAGTTGTAAACAAATGTATACAGGTGTGTGTAAATCTTTTGGTATTAGTGTGCGTGTGGAACACGAATAAATATATAGGCTAATAAATATGTAAATATAATTACATAGATATATTCATACAGAAGCAAAAACTTTTGGTACCATTTTACGAAATTTGTGCAGACGGAGGAGTATGGATTTTGGCACATTTATAATTTGCATAGAGGATGGTGTGCGAATGCTAATATTATTATAAAATATGTATTATTAATACATTAAATTATTAAAATAAGATCTCACAGAAAATTATTTTGAACGAAATCGGACAACAACTTTTGAAGTTATTTAACAAATACGCTATAGCGTACCGGATACCGAATCCTTCTATATGAGCGTGTCTTGACGTGCTCTTGATATATTTATCGCCAATTTTGGGTTCCTAATTTTTAATATGTAATGTTATATATCAAAACATTTGAACGCTTACGCTCTCTTCACGTTTCTTAAAAATGAAAGGTATACAGGAAAATTTCTAACTTGTAAATACATTTTAAAGTTGTTATAGAAGTTGTATGTAAAAAATGTTCTCAAATGTAACACATCTTAAAGTTTATTTCGCAGAACAAATTTTGCTGAAGTGATTTACGGACTCAAGGCTGTCGAGTCGCGTCGCTTTAGTTATTTCAGTAACTTGATGTAAAGTTACGATTAATTGCTATATTTCTTGATTTACTTACGAACATGCCAGAATGAACAGTAAATCTTTTAAATTAGGTATACCATTTTTAATTTATTTCAAGTTCATGCATGCAAAATGGAACCAAAAGTCTTTCATTCAAGTATGTAGGATGAAATTAGGCCACAAATCTTTAGATTTTCAGATTTAGTACAAGGATATTGTAATATTCGAGACTTAATATTAGTACGCTTTGACACTATCTTATAGTAAGAGATATACATGTGTGTGTAAATCGTTTGGCATCGGTGTGCGTGTGGTTTTATTTTATTAAACTAATTTATTAATACTGCATATTATAAAACAATATTAGAATTCGCACACCTTCGTCAGTATAAATTATAATTTCATATTTCTTCATCCCCGCAATTTTCGTTTAAAGGTATTGAAAGTTTTCACTTTACCTTATTATATTTAATATATAAATAAACGTTTTGCACAAAAAATCAAAACCCTAAAAACTTAATCAATATATTAAATTCACACGTGTGAAATCTTGGATTTCAGCTACTATTAAATTCCATAGGAGGCCAACATCCCTAAAGAGCATCTGATAAAAACGAACAAGTACTTTGACCTAACCAATGAGCTCACCAAAAATGGTTATAAAACCAGCTTATACGCGGTAGAGGTAGGAGCAAGGGGTATACCAGCAAAATCTCCGTACAACCTACTAAAAGACCTTGGCTTGTCAAAACTATCATAAGTCCATTATTAGAAAGGACATCTAAAGTCGCACTAGTAGTGTCATACCAGATTTGGCTAGGCAGAGGAGGGAACACTGGCAGTGAAGGTGAGTGTCAGTGATCACTATAAAGAGCGCGCTCTTAAACCTACACCTGGGTCACAAGTCCCGGGCACTTCTATGGTTCCTTCCGCACCGTCCCGCGCAATAAATCCATGGAATGCTAAGAAATTCGTCTCGTAACTAGTAGTCAATTTATGCCTTATTAGTAGCGTAAAATCAAAAAGATTGATTTGTGTTAATATATTATAGTTTACGTAATGCCGTAGTTAAGTACTTAACTTTTGATAACTTTGTCTGCAAGTTGTGTGGAAATGATATTTTCTGGTGTTAACATTGAAACTGTGTAAAGAAATGGCACAATAAGATAATTTTATTGCCTTTCTCCTGATTGCAAAAAATCCCTGATCATATATACGTCGGTCTTAAATTTAGTGTCGTCTACATCATAGTGAGTTTAGAGATATTTTTATCATATTATACGTTAGATATGCACTTCTTGTATACTTTTAAATGTTTGTCTAGCCGAATTTATACAACCAACATCGTTCGTCAATGATGGAGGAACAACTGCTTGACGATGACCAGTCGGTTGACTATCGATTCCCGCAGGATATGCGTCTGCGCAGACAAACTGTTGGGGTAAATATGTGGACGAATTTGGCTGAAAACAATATTCGATACATACATTACATATGAATATTTCAGTATCCCCTGATACAATGCTAATAATATTTACTATAAGTATAACTCACTACACTAGTTTATTCATGCACTGTATTCACACTAAGTAGAATGTGCTTAGATAGATGTTACCAAGTCAACGGTCGTAACACAAATGCTGCGTTTACATGTGTGTCTCTGAATTTATAAGCTTGGGAAGAACTACCCTCTTTTATCCATACATTACAAACATTTCTCTGTTTTTAGTGTATATATATATATATATCTGATTATTTTGAATTTGACCTTTATCAATTTCAATTGTATCTAACGTTCTTTTTTTCATGAATTTAAAAGTCTGCCGAATCTCAATATTATAAGGAAGACCCGAATAACGACGCGCCAAGAAGAAATTCTGATGTAAGTTTAAGAAAGTAAAAACCGTTTTTATTTACATTCTTTTACTAAAAGGATACCAACCAACTAGTAGACTCAATGAAAACCAAATTTTTAGAGTAGAAAATGTAAGGGCTTTTCATTTTCAGATAAATTCCGTATCCAGCGTTCCACCTTCTGAAGTTGTTAGTAAATTTTATAAAATTATTTTATTCGTACAGGTAAAAACTACAATATTTAAGTATGTGATGAAAATACGAGTACGTATTTCTGCGTTGAGATTTTTGAAAATGCCCCTTTACCTCGAAAGCTCTATAAGTGCATTCGCCTTAGTAAAATCCACATATAATCTGTCTATTTAGTAAAATAATCACTATACCACCACATTCCAACCATAACCATATAACTACAACGCTTTAGTGGCTACGAAATTGGCATTGATCCCACCCTACCATGAATATTTCTGCCAGCTTTTGAGATAAATACATATAAAAAAAATTACCCACGGAAATGTGTCACTCACACTGTGGCACAGTGGCACTGACAGAATACACTCTCAAGTCCAGCGGAACTTCCGTCATCAGAACACAGGCATTTCTTCTGATTTTATAATTATAAGTGCTTTTGGTTGATGACCTAAACATATATATTTATTGGCAGTTTCCTCTATTGTAAGTGTTATTGACAAATAACCAGGATTTTTTGTGGTCCCTCTAATTTTCTACGATTATATTGGAGATAATTTCTATTTACCTTCGTGTCTTTTGATGAAATTTCAGTTTTTACGGCTGTGCCGTACACGCAAATGCGTATTGCGAATTTTTATCAGTGGTCGGCATTTGAGTCGATCCCTAAGTTAAGTTGCTCTGGCTGCAACCGGGTGATAGATGGGTGGCCCACTCTAGCACTGGTTTATACTTGATATCCGACCTCCTCCGTGTTTCGGAAGGCAGATAAAACAGTGGGACCCGATTAATGCCTCAGAATGATATTACCACTTCAGACATCGTGGGGTTTCCGAGGATGACGTCAGATGGTAATTGATTATCTTAACTCTCTCCACAGCTTAATTAAAATAATAATTTTGGAGATTATAGCCATATAATAAAAAAAATATTAGCATTCGCACACCCATCTCTATATGAACTACAATTTGACCAAATTTCATACTCCTCTGTTCGCGCATTTTTTGTGAAATGGTACCTAAAGTTTTCCCTTACGTATTACTGTATTGACTTATATATGTAGAAAATGTAGATTTATATTTCCGTATGTATATATTTGCGCCAACCCATAATGATTTCCAAACTTCTAACTATGTACTACTTTATTGCCTTTAACCTTTGTTCGTTTCGGGGTTCTCGAGATTCATGACGCTCTCATACCGCTTATATATATGTTTAGATATATATCTCGCTTATATATATGTAGGTGTGCGCGTGTGTGTTTGTATTTGTGTGTGTGTAATGTCGAATCACACTCATATTAGAATTGAAACTAAAATGGTCGCTATGCTATCACATCAAGTGTTGGTATTTTCATCGCATTTCGCTAACAGATGCGGTTGTCAGCCTTTAATGACGACATTACGCCGCCGGGAAGTCTCACAACCGTACGAAACGCGATAACAATACTGTCACGTGACAGTATAGCCGCCACTTCACGCCGATCTTATGTTAGAAAGAGGTACTGGTACCCGGAAGCGCCGGCCCAATTTGGCTACGAGCATGGCGCTACCCCCCCCTAATTTTAACATAATAGCAGCTAAAATTATAGAACCTGAAATCGGAGCCCCTAAAAAGTATCTCGTTTTCAAGACATCAGTTTGTGGCTTAACGCGAGGAGGTCGTATTCTACCAGAGACAGTACAAACTTTTTGAACCGAAGTAAGTTGACGAGTCACCTTTACTTAGGATAAAAATGTTCGTGCTAGGACCTCAGCGGACCCTCCATAGCGTTGAAGTTGCATTAGCATTAATTAAAAGCGTGACACGATTAAGACTTTATCTAATCCTAGTTTAAAATAAAATTTATCTGTAGTAGACCTAGTTGGAGTTCCACATTTTAGGCTTTACCCTGGTATTAATCTTCTATCTTCTTAATTCCCACGTAAGTTGTTGTAACCCCTAATTCTCAGCTATACAGTAGAGCGGTACAAATAACTAAATTGTAATATAACTGTAACGGACACGTTGGAGTCTTTTCCTAATTCTTATAGGGGGTCAAATTAATCCAATTTCAATTGTTGGTGCTAAACTTCTATGAAAAAAAGCTCATGGATGCACATATTACGATTCCATTAACTAGTAATTCTACCTTTTCAGAACATTAATATATTTATGTAGATATTATGTTTGCGTAAAATTTTGACCGTCCTTGGATAGTCAGGATGTCTACTAACTACTCAGGGTGTAAAAGACATCGTACTGCAAACTTTGTGATAAGGCTAAATTTAAGGTGCTGAATAAAATTACAAAAATCATTCATCTCGGAAATGAGAAGTTACAGATATTGCCATGTCCGCTCAGATTGCAGAGGATGTGGCTGTGGGGCGAGTTAAGATGACCGATTGCCAACTGACGTCATTCTCGGAACCCGCACGATCTCTGCAATCTCAGGACTAATATCACTCAATAACATTAATCGAGTCCCACTGTTTTAAGTGTCTTCCAAAACACGGAGGAGATTGGATATTAAATATAAACCAGTGCTCGAATAGGTCATTCATCTATCACACGACCACAGCAATAGCTAATTAACGGTACTTAACCGATTTTAACCAAATTTGCACACCGTGTACAGTTTGATCCAACTTGAAAGATAGGATGGCTTACGGCAGTCGGTCATCTTAACTCGCCCCACAGCCACGTCCTCTGCGATCTAAGTGGACCTTGGTGCTAAACCGGAATAACACTAGGAAGAGAGACAAGATTTACATGCATGCGTAATTTAACCAAAGCTAATATAGTGAAAAACGTACCAAAAAACTTTGACCATAAAATAGTGTACTAGGAAAATAGCCACATAAATACTAGACTACACCTTTTCAATGTTTATCTTCGTCGGCCGTTACCCATGATTCATGGTGAATCCGAATCGCGCCAAGCTTTCCAAACAAAATATGCACGCGATAAATCAGCCAACCTAACAATTGCTTCAGCGTCAGATTCGGTACTAGTAAATTTTCTGCAGAAAGAATGTGACTGTGACCAGCTGTGGTTTATAGAACAATTGGGTGCATCTATTGCCGGACATACCTATATGTGCTGGAGATATAGATATATATAGGAGATCATTGCAATGATCATGTAGTATCTGGAGACTGTATTACACAAAGATTTTTAGAACTTTCTGAACTTCAAGGACAAAAATGTACAAATCCTTTGAGCTACGTCTGACTCGGGCATTGAAAAGAGGTTATAAATAACATAATAACTCCAAAATAGACACTTTTTTAAACCACCTACATATTCACACAACTATCTCTAATGCCGGAGCTAGACATAGCTACATTTGAATGATCATTTCAATGATCATGTAGTGTAACCGGGGACTTTGTAGTCTTCAAGGACAAAAATGTACGAACACTCCGGCTCTGGCTCCGACATCAGACACATACCCATAACATCAATATTTCATACAGAGCTGCATGCATTTTGAGATTATATTAAAAATGAACATTCGCATCGCATTTGTTTGGACTGTGTAATATCTTACCCGCGTCGTGGAAAACTCGTGAAAGTTGTTCGGTTATATTTTTGCTTTCGCCTGAAGTTTACTGTATAATGCCAGAAATGAAATTTTAAACTCGCAAAACGACGACTGAAATTTTATGTAGTATTGAAAACCCAATTTAATTCTATTTTTTTTAAAACACAAATTTTTTCTATATTTTTAAACGGTTCAATTAAAAATTCTAACCAGTACTCAAAGTGTGAAAGGGAATAGAAAAAATATATTTTACATACAGAGTCCCTTTTTAGAGGGAAGAATTTCTTGGAATAATAAAAAGTATGAGAACCATACCAATACCCAATCTAATGCCGAAACCAGACACAGCTCAAAGTGTTTGTACATTTTTGTCCTTTAAGACCACAAAGTACCACAAAACTTTGCGCAGCTACACAAAGTTACCGGCACCACTACGTGATCAGTGAAATGATCATTAAAATGAAGCTATTTCTGGCTCCGGCGTAAGAGAATGTTGTATAAAAAATGAAAATTATTAAAGATCCCACCTGATATGAACAGTTTAGTTAAGGGAAAAATCAGACCGAAATTTTTGTATTAATAGTAAATATCACAAAATAAAAATAATAGTACGCCCCAATCCAAGGTCTGAAATAAGAGAAATGACCTAGATGATTAAATAACATCGTTGTTATAATAACCACATAGCAATTTTTTGCATTACGAACCCTTTTAACATAAGAGAAGAGGTCGTTAGGGAATATTAACAGACTGTTTGGTATGAAAATTACGTAAAAACTTTCCTGATTTCGCCAAAAAATATATCTGGGTCGACCGCGTCCCGTGAAAAAATACTTCTCGCTCCCTTTTAGAAGTAGGTCGTCAAATATCATTAGCCTTTTTTGTAAGATGGCTTGTGTTGCGACGGCTCTGTGAGATTTGTATCTCGCGATGGTAGAATTGTAGAGTGACATCATAATGGATAGAAATATTTAGGTGAATTTAAAAACATGTTGCAATCTGCATGTCCGCCAGCACCTCTTTGATCGCGTACTTGTGCGAAGGCTTGGCAGCCCACTCTAGAAGTGTTGTTTCAATTCACGGTACCTAAAGCAACTTATTAATAATGTACCTGCACTTTAAAAGATAAGATAACAAGAAAAAGACGGCGAAAAATTTCACCATTATGGAGTCTAGAATCTTATACTGAACTCATGGGATGCGTATCCGGCACAAAGACTTTAACCCTGTTATACAGAAATTTGTTTATGATTTTGTAAGGGACAAAATTGTGCAGTTAATTTGCCAACATGTAGGAATTACTTAAGATTCTACAAACATCGTTGAGATAGTTGTTGGAGTTTGTTTTGCCACACGGACGGATGCACAAAGGCACTTTGCCAATTGGACACTTATTTGAAAAGTTAATCTCTAACTTTGGTCATGTTCCGAGTGAGCATGTGGAAAGTTTGCTCTTAATTAATTAAAAGCTTTGAAGGATTTATTTTTAATAAGAAAAAGTTTAAGTCAAAAATGTTCTACGTATATAGACTTTACAGTACTTATTTAAGTCATGTGTATTTAAATCATTGTTATATCATTTAGTGATAAATTTTACGATTTAAAAGCTTAGTTTACAAGGGACCCAACGCGACCTGCACTAGGAAGAGCCCGCAACAAACGCAGAATCAAAAACACAAAGGAATACTTTAAGCAT
Organism: Charaxes varanes; assembly: GCA_024363005.1. Taxonomy (NCBI): domain Eukaryota; kingdom Metazoa; phylum Arthropoda; class Insecta; order Lepidoptera; family Nymphalidae; genus Charaxes; species Charaxes varanes. The sequence continues at coordinate 59,855 of JANCMC010037484.1, forward strand.
TGGTACTAATATTAATGTTACTTGGTGCTAGCAATTCCTTGACACCTCTTATTATGGCGAAGAGGTTAATGTCTAGTTTCGAGTCCCACACTCTCAGTTGAGATTGTACTTGAGTATCGGATTAAGCGTTGATTAAGGTGCGCTTTTTTATGTTGCAAGGGGCAAACGAGCAGGCAGCAGGCAGCTAAGTGCCTTCTGACGTAATATTTTGCCTTTATATTGTGTGTTCTCGAAATTGCCTATGTTTTTAATGTATTAAGCTGTTGGTAAACCCGATAAAATAAAAAAAAAAGTGTATTGACCGTTCTTAAATTATTCGATACTGTTTCTGATACTTTTGTTATGTTGTACTGGCAGGCACATGGAAAGCGTGGCAGAGGAGACTCTGAATATATGGGCGAATGATAGCACGAAGACTGGCAGTCCATGTATGGCGGCCTTGTGATAATCACGAAGTAATGGGAACGTGCCGTCCAACAATTTGGCACCAGCTTATCTACTAAATGGAGGCTGACACTAGGACGCACCCCACACGAGTAGCATTTGGTGTTTAAGCGAGCGAAGTAGCACTATCGACGTCTCTTTCTAACAAGACGTGCCTATCTCGCTTGCTATGTTACGTACTACTGCTAGCCAGGATCAATTCGTCCGACGGCGTCCACGATCGAAGACGCCGCCATACCGTATTGCAATTACAACAAATAAAAAGCTTAAAACTAACATAACAGAGAATTTATATAATTATGGGTGGTAGTGAAGGTGTGTATTCGTGTGTATATGTGTTAATGTGTGGGTGTGTTTATATGTTTGAGTTTGTGTTTGAAGTGTCTGTATGTGAGTCCTTTTAGTGTCTGTAATATAATAATTCCTCTACATTTACTATATTCTATTAGCCTATAATATTGTTCTCGTTCCCATTACCGTTACCCCCCGTAGTGTATATTACACTTAAATTCTACCGTGTAACATAAACTGCTATCTGGCTATGTTCTAATTAATTATTCAATGTATTAACCTACTGTCAAAAACAAGAGGTTTTGTATAAAATCGGATAAGAGATAAGTCAATTTTTATTTCTGAAAAATTACACGTACATCACTGAGACATTACATTGCATATATATATTATCTCTATATAAGTTGTGTCGCTGATACGCAAAATAGGTAAAACGAGCAGATCAAGTTTGCTTTCGATGACAATTAAACACCTAATTAAACACCACATAATTATATAAGTTACTTGTATGGTGTATTTTATTTTCTTATTTACACAGACCTCCTTACTAGTGCAGGTTGGGTATATCAATCGTTATTCCACCAAGCGGGTCAGGCTCGGAGAACCACGGTGCACGATCCATATCTGTACAATACTATTGCACTAATGTTAATATTGTGCATTAATTATTTATTTATATTAAGAGGCCATTAATAATTATTATTATCGGCCCAGATCTTACAGTCACTTACAGTTCATTCATTCAAGTCATTATTTAATTTACTATGCGAGGAGGTTGTAGCTTAATCGGTGCCTGGCATTTGAGCCGATCGATAGGTTAAGTAGCTCTTGCCGCGGCCGGGTGACAGATGCGTTACCCATTCTAACATTAGTTATCAAATATCCAACACCCTTCGTGTTTCGGAAAGCACGTATAACCAGCGCGGGCGGATCGTGTATCGGTCACCCACATAGCGTCCGTAATAGCAGGGTCGCGTACCCCTTACAGATGATCGGCGTGAAAAGGCGGCAATGCTGTCACGTCAAGTAATGGTATTGTTGTCGCGTTTCGTTCGGTTTATGAGACTTCCCGGTGGCCTAAACTCGTCAGTGGACATTTATGAATGAATTACAACTTAGTTATAAAATTTACAATCTGTTATCATCTGCAACAATGTAAATATTAAATTTCGGCTAAAACCGCACGCCGCACCGTACGAGGTAAATTCTGCTACCGTTTTCGCTAACATTTGCGATAAGGAATTCGTGGTAATTTAAATAATTATGTCAGGGCACCTTCTTTTACATTTTACTTTATATCTTAATAGCAATAGTCTTTGAATCGATCTAAAAATGCTTTCTTACCAAGAAAGTGCTTTACTATTTTGAATTTCAGCTCCTAGTTAAAGAAAATTTTGCAAAGTTGATTTTGCTGAGGGGGAAAGAGAATTAGTTTCAGGGTTTAATACAGAATATAGAAGAGGTGGGTTTATTGTGCCATATAATTTTTCTGTGAATAGAACAACGTATGTCGTTGTACGCAAAGAGGTTTGTGGGCGACGTGTGTTTCGACCAGCGGACGATCTCTAGTTTTTTTTTTTTAATCCGTCATTTCGTTAAGCCACTCGTATCAAGTACAGTATTGTTTAATACCATCCGTTTCCCGCACAAAATTAAAAAAAAATCACTTGAAATCACTCGAGTGGAATTCCGGGATACGGTGACCTCACTTAGTTGTGATAGTTTGACCCGAAATTTCTTAAGCGTATGTTTTTTTTCTGTTTTTTTTATTAAAGATGCTAAACAGTTTTTGATGCGACCCCATTCTGGTGTTTCCGTATAAGCTGACTGATTGCAGCACTGCAGTTACCCATACTCTGAGAGTGTATCGGCAGATCTAAATTTAT
>JANCMC010037501.1:0-10324 GCA_024363005.1 Charaxes varanes
TCATCACACTTTTTATAAAAATTTGGAAATTCCCATCCCGTTAAATATATTGTAAAATAACACCTGAGACATAAAAGGTTGGTCCGCCTCAAAAAAGGAAAAAATGTTTTATTTCAACCGCTGGATAAACACAAAGAGACAAATTAATCACATGAAGTACATTTTTTGTTATTCGAGATACAAAATGTTAAAGATTAATAACCAACGTATTACTTTTTGAAACTTTATAAAGAAAAACGGTAAATCTTTTGTAAGTAAGTGCAGTTCGGTAATAGTTGAAATTAAAACACCTTAGAGCAGAGTAAAAAGTATGAAGTGCCCACCTAAGTTGTTCAACGCAGAATAGTTCAGAGTGCACTTAGCACTTTAAACTATATCAAGTTTGATGCGCTTTTCAGGTACCTACTCTACGACCAAATATTTGGAACGTAATGTTGAACATCCAATTTGAATTAATGTGTTTGTTAAGTGCTAGTTGCCGATATAATAAAATGAATTAGAGATCGCTAGTCAAAAGTACGGCGAGAAAAATTCGAATAATTACCGGGAAAACCCATAACCTAAAACAGCTCTTTTCTTTTTCCCATACAAACGTTTTCTAACTAATAAATATCGTATAAATATTGATGTCTATATTTGTCAATATTTATCTGATGATAAAATTAGTCAAAAACGAATTTTTCGTGGTAAAATGTCAAATGTCGGGAACGGGAGCGGGGATAATATAGAATAAGAGAAGTAAATAGTAAGTAGCCCAACGTTCCGCCAGGACATCGTCTGCCGAGCCCGCCAGTTAATTATAATTTTATCATTTAGCTAAGTGTTTTATTGGACTATGACCTTGCAATACGGATACGACTTTCAGCGATATGAAAATATAGAAAAGAGGAATAATAAAAACTATGATAAAAGTTATTGGAACAATTTCCAGTTGTGACCACTGAAACTTGGTACGATTATAGCAGAAATTGGCTACAGTTATTAGAACATAATGATACGGGGGTGTGCGAAGTGTTTACAGCGACACTAACGCCGAGCCGAGCTACTAATTAAGGTCGTTAATTGTTTGATAACTTGTTTACAGTGCTATCAGGTTTTCGCAAACACCGCTCTTACTAAGGGTTAGAATACACGTATTTGCTCTGATTATAATTATCGCGAGATAGAAAGGATTTTGAGTGTTTAATTTGAATTATATGACTCTGTGGTGTCCATTTGTTGTCTATTAATTGCACATTATAATAAATTCTTAATCATATTGGACTGCGCAATGCTTAAGGTACATCCAAATTGAAACGCTTACATACATTTTAATTAATAATACAGAGAGATGTAGGACCAATAAAAGAGCATATTAGTTTATTAAAGGCCGAAAACGCGTCTGCTAAGTTATCGCCGTTAAATATCCGCCTCACAACCTGCCCTTTATCATAATATATATAACTCCATCTCAATAACTTTCAAGAAATAACTTCAAAAAGATTAAACACTAAATAATTTAAATTTATATAGGTTTGGCAACGTAAAATACCATAAGGAAATTGAGTGTCTTCCAATATAAGAAAAAACATCAAAATCAAAAGATGTTGTATTCAAGTAGACTCTTACAAGCTCTTTTGAATCGTCAGATATTTTAAAAGCTTCCACTGATTCGAAAAAGTCGAGCAACAACAAGAATCAGCAAGAAACTTTTTAGCCACTCTTTTTAAAAATAGTTCTTAAGAAATAAATTAAAATATTTCCACGTTACCTTTAAAGTATAAAGCTGGAGCGACTCAAATCCGTGCAGTTTTATCTTTAACTAGTTGTTACCCACGACTTTGTTCGCGTGAAATTAGGTTAAAAATTTTACGCGTGATGATATATGTATAGCCTATAGCCTTCCTCGATAAAGGGGCTATTTAACGCTGAAAGAATCTTTCGCATCGCTCCAATAGTTCCTGAGATTAGCGAGCAAACAAACAATATCTTCAGCTTTATATATTAGTATAGATATAGATATCGATTTCGACTGCATAATAAGTCTTACGAATAAGCGTGTTTGTTATAATATGTTGTTTAAAATCAATAGACAGATTTATTATAGCATCTGGAATTTTGTTAAATAAACGAATCTCATATATTGTTTATTTTTAGAAATGGACCCAACCCTTAATAAGTATTATATAAAAACCGATTCAGCAATGAGTTAATGTGTCTAATACAAAGAAAATTACCAATTTCCAGAGGACCACAAACGGTATCATGTAATAGCGATATTACTGGATGTTGTTTGCGGTTCACTTTACTATCTAGTTCCATATTACGCGCCATATTGGGACATTATTTTCAGTTACACGAGAAAGTCGTTGCAAAGGTGATTTTGTGTCTCATATAGGTTCTTTATATCTTTAGGGTCCAATGAAGGCAACGAGTATATACCTGAATGCCTTTCAAGCTGAAATCAACTACTGTTTATAACATTTGCTTTTACGTTTTTTAATAATGATGGTAAATCAAGTTGAGAAGACTCATTTGAGAAGAAGCAAAATTATGTAGATAAAGAAATTACTGTAGAATGTAGCGTCCGCTATATATGGAAATGGCGATGATGTGGATTGGAATTGTTATATAAAAGCAAACGAGATGGCGTTGTACGAACGCGGTAAAAACGCTGAAAATCACCATACCAATAACTCACGCTAGCGAAGTTTCTTCATACGACCACTATATGTACATTTCCAGACGAACAAAGGTAGGCGAGGCGCGGTCGCCCCGGGCAACTTCACTAACCCGGATTGAAGATCTTACTTTCCCATTCCTCACCGAATACTTTCCATCTTAGTGTACCACAAGATAAATCGAAAGGTCGAAAGATGGAGAGAAAGATCAAAATGCTGTTTGGCAATTAATAACGTATAGAATCTCTCCTAACTAAAGTTTTATTTTATCCAGCCCCATCCAATAATAATTTATCTTAAGATGTGGAATATTCTTGTTTCCAAGGCCAATATTCACTTCTATTGCTGCGACTTCGTTTTTTTTTTAAATCTTTATTGAAAGGGACTTGATCACTTAGTGATAATGTCGCCCCTGTAATTATTAATTACATATATACGTATCAAATACGAAATCCACACACAGTTTAAGTTACATTACATAGTAATATACAATTTATATCCCATCTTGACCTGCTCTGATGATGGAGAGGCCAAGAAGCTATTGCACCAACTGACATCAAAATCACAATTCGAGATAAGAAGTGCACTGTCGTTATAGGTAAGCATTCCCACCTCGTTCGCGTGGTAAAGATTCCAAATTTAATTGATTATGTAGAAAGCCTTTGTAAACGAGTATGACATAATACACAAAGACAAAAAAAATATTCTTTGAGAATATTGCGTGGCCCGAACTAATTCTTTCTTCATTAAGCGGGAGTAATTACCTCTTTTGTTGCCGCCGGTGGATTTAGTAAGTTCTCCAACTTTTCCACTAAAGTTGTCTCTTAGACGTCGACCGTACGCCTCTAAGTGTACTACGACACAAGTGCTCGCGTTTACCACTAGAAAGTAATCAAATTTTATTACGTACTATAACTATGTAAAGAGGTATTGCACACCTCAGTACGCAAAGCGTTATATTTGTGCTCTGCTCTCACTTAATCAAAATCGAGTGTTTTCGTGAACTACAAATCACTCTATACCTTTAGTATGGCACTTACGATAAATGTAAATACACACAGATCAAGATGAAAGTAGTGTTTAAACACTTGATACTTCGAAAGGATATTTATTTTATTTAGAGTGAGAAAAAACTGATTTTAAGGTTTTTAGACGTCCGGATGTCTGTGTGTATGGATCTGGCACGGTCACGTTAAAACTAAATTTCAGCTGGACATATATCACACCACCTAGCGGAATATTACCGTACTATTAAGTATTGAGCTTCTTAAAAGAGACGGCGCTTAATGCCAATGGCGACCCACATAATTGATAGATTGTACTATTTAAAAAAAAATATGAGGCGTGTTCTACGGATTTTCCAAATTATTTTTTATTTATCGCACCTCCGGATAATTTATAAAATCAGGTCTTACTTTGCGAAAATGACAAGAACTTTACAAATTTTCAACAGATATCAGGCGCTTATCTAAACTATAAATTTTTAATGACTTGAACAAAGTGAAGTAATACTTACTGAGGTAAACGTGTGTGGGAATAGCAAAAAATGCGTATATTAGAGCATACGTTCTTCCCCAGATTGTGTGAGGTACAGGAGCGCCGAAACCTAAAAAAAATACGAAAAACTTCATAAAAAATACGAATTCGCTTAGACAAAAGGCCTATTTAAAGGAAACATGTACAAAATATCTCTTAACTTCTAAGAGGTAAGGTTTGTTCAAAGGATAGATAGGTATTCATAGCTGATTCAATAATGCCTCTGGCTCTCAAGTCCTCATTTGAAAATAAAACTACAAATTTTCGTTAACTAAAATAAAATAAAAAGAATCTTTTTAATCAATATTACCTAAAGCGGTCAGTGCATAAATAGCGAAAAGAAATGTGCCGGATAAATTCCAAAACTCTCCAGGTTTGATTCTGGCACCGTTATCCACCGCTTGCATGGTCAGTAGTCTCTCATCTTCAATGCGTTTCTCAATGGCCTTGCGCCATTTTGATGAGAGTGGTGTAATCTGAGGAATGGAAAGATAATATCACGTAAGTAACTGTTACTACCAGCGATTAAGTCCGCGTAAAGTTCATTTTTAATTCCGAAATAAAAAGAAGCCAATAACCACGGTCTAATTTATCTCTTTAACAAAATTCATCAGAATTGGTTCCGCGATTTAGGCGTAAAAACTTAACATATAGAGCTGAGTAGAGATACTTTTACATTTACAGTATATAAACTAAATATTGAACATAATCAAATTTCTTTGTAAAAAACTCCTTTCAACGAAGGTTATCTGGAAAGACACTGCTTTAGCAATAAGCAAGAGCAAGGTATGCGTGTATAGGCGGTATGTCTTTACACGCATACCTTTGAGCCTAGCACGAACATTTTCATAGTAAGCAAAGTCGACCATTATGTAGGATGAAAATGTTCGTGCTAGGCTCATTGTTTATGTCACCGCAAATTTTAATGTTACTTTGTGTGCAACAAATAATATATCTATCTTATAATATACATCTAGATTGGTTTCGATAATATATAATAACTTACCAGTGTTTTATTATTATTGTTTGACTATTAAGGCCACATTTCAAAAGCTAGTATGAACTTAAAACTAAATTTTACTAGAGAGCGCACAAACGTAAAGTAGATCAGCATAAGACAAGTACGGCTGCTCCATTTCAAAACCTAGTAAGGGACACTTTTACACTCCAAACTCCCGCCCATCCTCTCTGCTTTCGTATATTTGGCCTTGATTTTAAAGCCTAGTAACGTGCATCGACAATTTTAAAACCTGGCAGGTTCGGAGACTTGCCAGGTTTTTGAATTGGTTAAAGTGACCTAGGTTTTTAAGTCATTACGAGGGAGAGAATGATACAGGCAGTGGCGTAACTTGTCATAGAGGGCCCTATATCAACATCTATTTGGGGGTCCAAAAAGTTGCCAATTTGGGCGCCCGCTTACTCCGAAAAAAAAAGATTTCTGATTTTTGTAATTTTTTTTAAATAACTAATCTGAATTATAGTTTTTGTTTGGCATAATGTGATTTTTAAATAAGATGTTTGAGCAGTTTTCTCAAAAATGTATAAACGGTTATGATTAATATTTTAGAAATTTTTGCTTATACACTTTCGTAGTATTGATACGGCTGATACAGCGGTAGTTACGCCCCTAGGTACGGGTATCTCTGCTTAAATACTCCTATTTTGTGTGATTTCAAACCGCTGGTGTTTTTGCATTTGGATTGGGACTTCCCCGGTTATCAAGATAATGCAATAAAACGATTTTCGTAAAGAGTATCCTCTACCTTACTAGGTTTTGAAATGGGACAGCTGATTACGTCAACGGTACTTTGTTTTCAATATATATTTGTAAACATATTTGTCCTCTATTATATGATAGACAAATTACTATAAAGTTTTGACTGTAAATTTTGTTATGCACGTCGTAAACCACCATAAACATTATTGTTGGTTCTGTCATTACGTAAACTATGTTTCCAACTTTAGTCGTTGCAGAACGAGTTTGCTCGCATGTTGCGGTCAGAACTTTAAATAAGTTGGAGTAGTTTAGCTTAACCCTTTTTGTGGATTCTCAATTCGCTTGGTTTAGTTAATTCTAAAAGGTATTTGTTAAACGGAGGATTTTTTAGTTGGGTACATAATTTATACTTATATTGTCACTGTTACTATGGCGTTCTCTGGAACTACAATGACATTGTACAATAAAATTGCATTGCGCTTTGATTCCTAAAGATATATTATATTGCACAATAAAACAGACTTCCTTTTCCGCCATTTTTGCAAAAGCACGTGTATTCCTAGCCAAGACCTAAACACAGACTGAATAATATTGCGCAATAATGACCCTAGAGGTCTAGACGAGGCAATGGAACAATATGGTGCAATTAAAATTAAACTTTCGTTCAATCATTACACAATCCTCAATATTAACCCTATACGGCCCATAATATTGCGCAATATAATTGAACGTTTAGCAAACGCCAAACAATGTCAATGTTAGTGTATGTAACATTATTGTTGTCAGTATTATTGACTGTTATTGATTCCTGTATTGTTCCTAATACTATTACTTGACTGGCTCGTTGGCAGTGGGCAGTGACTCTGTCTTTCGCACCGGGGGCAGTGGGTTCGATTGCCGCCTCGAGTTTAGATGTAATGTCTATATAGTTATATGTACGTATTTATATATTTTTATTTTATTAATGTTTTGGAAACAAACAACATACTTAAAAATATATTCCTATACAAATAATAATAGTTCTTAAGTCAATAAAGTTTCCACTATAAGGTATACGATAAACAAGTTAAGAGCAATTGTAACAATAAAATTACTTAATTTTAATTTAAACTATTTTTGTGCAAGAGTATCTCTTTCCTAAGTTACACCTTGAAAGGAGGTACTTTTATATTAAATAAATTTAGGTCTAGAAATATCTTATTGTAATTTCTACAAGAAAAACTTATTTGTGTAAAACAAATGTCTGTTATCTAAAACACAGGCATTAAGTTGTCTACCTTAGGAACAGACGTCTGTGTGTCATATACTTCTCTATATTTATTACTGATTTTGCCACTGTTATGGGACTAAATCATTTAATGAAGGACTAATTAACCTCTTAAATTAAAGGACGAACTAAAAATGCTTTATTGTTGTGATTGGTAAGGTAATGAAACAGGACACAGCATTATCATTGGTAACCTATATTTGCATTACATGACTTGGTGTCGTACATTACGCACCTATATGTACAAGCAGCCTTATAGCTTCGTTTTGTCCGTCCGTCCGTCTATCCGCCCGCAAGTTTAATATGTCAGTATCTACTTAGATCGATCAGGATCTCGTACCGCGCATCTTAAATCGCAGTATAAAAAGTCAAATGTACTTGTCCCCTTCTACGGCTCCATTCCTTTGGAATTACCATGATTGTATTCTCATACCTATTGAATATCTGCTAAAATAGTAAATAAAAATATGATTTCCATTTGATTATGGGCGCATTAATAATCTGTAGCCTTAAATACATTTAAGAAAAAAACAAATTTCAAAATTTCGCTTTGTGAGGACTGAGAAAATAGTCAAAATCGAATTTCGCTTCCTCAATATGGATTTTGATATGCTGTTTTGGTAATCAATTAATTTTTTTTAAAGTATGTAATAAAAATATCACTACATTTTTCTCGTTTTTATTCACATATTTAAGCAAACTTATACAGTTTTCCTATTAAACAGAACCATTTTAAAAGTGAATGTATTTTGACGAAGAAATTGATAGTGCTGTCTCTTAGGCTATGAAATATATAAACCGAATATTTTGCATCGCTCATGCGATTTGTTCGTAATATTTTATGTGCAAACTGGTTATTAATTATTGTAAAATAGCGTTATGTGTGAAAGCCTTTCTCTTTATGTTTCCTGGTTGCGTCTACAAAGGTTGATTTGCATTTAATTCTAAAACCGCCGCTGTAAGGGTTGCTTGCACTAGTACTACATTTTTGAAATAAACTAAACTGTGATGAAAGTTACTTCCATAGGCACGCATTTTTTAAGAATGTGAAAATGCCATTGAACTTGCGACACTGTTACCGTTACCGACACCTGTGTGTTCTAGTTTTCACTTCTCGCCTTTTTTTAATAAAGAAAACTCTTCTTACCAGGTAAAACTTCTTTGAAAACTTCTGTTAGGAGTGGACACGACGAGAGCCAAGGAGCTTAAAGTTTGAAACGAGCACCTTGATAAGTATTTTTGTATCTTTTAGGGTTCCACAGTTCAACAAGGAACCCTTATACTTTCGTTCTGTTGGTCCATCCATTAGTACACGCCCCCCCCCCAGAACTTGAATTCAAAATCTTTGTAGAATTAGTTGTCAGCTCTAGTGTTCTTGTACCAGTAGTGTTCTACCATAATAGTCCCCAAGTCTAGAGACCTTCAAGAAAATCCATACTAATTTCCCAATGGCCGGCAAAACATCTGCGAGTTTTCTGGTAAATTTAAGTAACTTCTGGTAATGGTCTAAGTTATGGTTTTTACGTAATCCTTACTAATATTATAAATGTGAATGTAAGTCTGATACATTTTTACTCCTAAACCGCTTTTTGTCCGAACCAAAATTGATGAATTTTGCTTTGGAGATAGATTGAACCTTAGAAAAGGACTTAGGCTACTTCTTGGTCCGAAATTTTAAAAGGCCTTAATCAGTCATAGAAAACAACGTGGACGGAGCCATGGACTAGTTGCTGTCTAGTTTGTCATAAAAATGTGGGGTCGGAATAGCGGAAACCATCCTTAACCTACCTAGTTCCTAAGTATTTACCCCGACGGGTCAGTGAGTAATAGCCTTGTGTAGTGGGTTCTTTACCTCCCTAATTACCATCTACGAAGATTTAGTATGGAATAGCTTTGCATAAAATCGCATATTAAATGGAATATTAGTGCAACATTCAAAAGAAATCCAACACAAATGAACATTGGTTGAATTTCAAGAAAGGATCGTACTCATCTGCCAAAGGCCGGCACCGCATCTGCGAACCTCCTGTTAGTTTAGCAGTTGGTAATCGGTAATCATTCAGGTGAACCGACTGCCCGTGTGTTTCGTAAATAAAAAAGTTTAATTTATTTTTAGAAGCGACCCAAAAAAGTCTATAACCCAATAAACTACCCTTCTGGCAAGTAACAGGAGACGCCCGGTGTCAGATTTCACTATCCATTATTCGTTAGTCGAAGTTTTATTTGTTTTGGCCCAGCGACGATTCGTTCGATAAAAAATTCGGCTTTAGCTTTGGAAGCGCAGTTTTAAGTTACAAAAACTAAAGAACACGTATATATTTGTTTTAATTAGTTAATGTTAAAAATAAACAAGGGTCAAACAGTTGCGAAAAAAAAAATAAAGTGGTTGACCTCAGTGACCATAGACGCCCATGGACAACTGAAACACCAGGGGGCCGGCAGATGCGTTACCGGCCTTTGTGGATTAAGCACGCTTTTCGGAAATCAAAGTAAAGTACAAAGAAACGCTTATAACATATATTGTACAACCGCTCAACCAATGAAAATACCAAAAAAATTGGAACAGCCGTTTTTGAATTATAATCACTATTTAGTTTTATACATAGACTCGGCAGATATTGTCCTGCCCGAACGTTGGGTTACTTACTATTTACTACATTCCATAATCCTATATTATTCTTCCCATTCCCATTACATTAGAAATAATTTAATATAGTGGTTAAGTATTCTTAACTTTTCCAATATTTCGCCCAAATTTCTTATTTTATTCTTTCAAAAGATCCTTCTCCTGACAATAACACATACAACAAAAAAAGATTTAGCGAAATCGGTCAAGCCGTTCTGGCGTGATGTCGTGACCAAGGGAAATAGGGAGTTATTTTTATAATAGCAGACTCGGCAGACGTTGTCCTGCCCGATAGTTGGATTATTCACTACATTCTATTATCCTATAATATTATTCCAGTTCCCGTTTAAGCGCTAAGCAGTTCCTGTTCCCGTTTAAAAGCGCTAAAGTGACACTACAAATGTTTTAATATGGTGGTTAAGTATTCATAAATTTCCTAATTTTCCGCGCCATTTTCTTCACTTTTTTCTCTCCTAAAACTCTTCAATCAGTCCAGCCGTTTACCAAAGGAAATTGGG
>JANCMC010037533.1:0-57723 GCA_024363005.1 Charaxes varanes
GTGAGTTGGTTTGTATGGAGATTTTCAGTGTTTGTACTGCGGTCGTCGTCATCCGTACAGCGCCATCTAGTTTGCTTCAGTGTAACCTTTTCCACTCGACATCATTGCCATCTCGTTATGTTGGCAGTTACAGTTTTCAAGTTTATATATAAAAGCTCGGACATCTAGATATTAAAAGCTAAAGGTCACCTATCAAGAAATCTCGAAAACCGCTGGACGTACGAAGATAAAATTTGGATTAATAGGTAGTTTAAAGTTAGCAGACATCCGCTAAGAACAGATTTTCAGATAGACTCAGATTCAAGTCTTAGGGTTCACGCAAGCTTACGCGGACGAAATCGCGAGAAACACCTAGTGTTGTATAAAATTAGATAATCTCAAAAGACTAAGTTTTTTACTCTATGAAACTTCAGCATTGTCTATTGAATCCTTACGGATATCATAAACGTGAAAGTAACTCTGTTATTTTCTCACGTCTAAACCGCTGAACCGATTCTGATGAATTTCGGTTACGAGATAGATTGGACTTTGGGGATGAGCATTGAGTACTATTTGTAGCCAAAATGAAATTTGAAGGGGTTGAAATAGGGGGTAAAATTTTGTATAACAGTCGAAGAAGAAAAACGAACACGGACAAACCTGGAGTCCCAACAGTAGTGGAAACGATTTGTCACTGGTGTCGGTAACGGTGACGACTAACTCTATGTCAAGCGTTCGGTGGCGATTACGCGAGTTTAACGCTTTTTTTTCACCCAAAAAGTACACGTATATACACATTATAGCTTATGGAAAGCGTTCGGTGACGATGACCCGAATTCAACGGTCTTCCCCATCTAAATAAAGCGCCCAACGCACCTAAAGTTTCCACTTCAACAACGCGAACGAAACCGCTGGTCAAAGCTAGTATCAACTAACACATCCAAAAATCAAGATTTCATAGTGATATCGCTTGCAGCCAAACTGATCCCGTGGTGGGACAGAAGATGTCCCTTTAAACTGCACTTTTGTACAAAGCTCGTACCACAAACTTCACACTTGAACCGTCTGTCGTTATTGTGGATCCTCATATGCTCCCGCAGTGTATATTTCCTAGCATAGGACTTCTGGCAGACCTCGCATGTATATTTCCTCTCCCCGGTGTGCCTGACCATATGTGCCTTTAGGGCTTTATTACTGAAAAATTTGTCCCCACACTCGTTGCACTGACAATTGCGTTCCATTAAATGGCTCTTCTTTATATGACACATCAGTAGAGACTTCAGTATGTAGCCTTTATCGCAGACATTGCACTTGTACTGGGCCTCCGAGTTGTGGACTTTGACCATGTGCTGATTCCGTTGGTAGTAACTACGGAAGGGGGCATCACAGAACTGGCAGTTGCTGATGCTTCTCGTGCCCAGGTGTTTGGTCTTCTCGTGGTACTGCTTCTTGGAGCGGCTGGAGAAGATCTTCTCGCAGAGGTCGCACTTGAAGCTCCCCTTCTGATGTGTGGCCTTGTGGGCGTTCAGAGATCTCTTGGTCGCGAACGAGTTCTCACACTTGGTGCAACTGTAGTTGCAGTAGTGTTTGTTCATGTGCTGTTTCAGCATTTTGAATGTTTCGTACGTCGATGGACACATCACACAGTCGAATATGTCACCTTTCTTCAGCTTGAACTGCATCATGTGGTCCTTTATGTCATCGTATACAACCTTCTTGTGTTCCTTGACTATGTGGTCCTTGAAGTTGCCCAAATTGTCCAAATTTGCTCGGCATATTTGGCATGTCAGATTCGTGACGTCCAGTTTGACACTGTATTCAGTCATGTCGAAGGAGGACTTGAATTCGAGACGTTGTTTATGGTGTTCCCTCTCGGTGTGGGTCCGTAAGTCGAGTGGATCGGGGTATGTGGCTTCACAGTACCCGCAGACGAAGCCCAATTGGGACTTGTTTCTGAATGGGATGGCATTTGAGTACTTTAAAATTGTTAGCAGGTTCTCTCTGTGCTTGCGTTTGTCTGCGGCCGATCTGGTCATCCATAGGTTCATGGCCATGTCGTCCTTGAGCCGTTTGGACTTGGTTCTGTGCGTTTTTTTCCTCTTTGGGGGTTTTGTGTCAAGCGAGTCGGTTGCATCTGAAATGGTGTCGAATTCCCATTAACATAATATCTGTCGTCGGGCTGTCTATTGAGGAGTCTAAACAACATGTTATAGAAACACACAATACGACTTACGGACCTTCAAGAAAAGAGCATACTCATTTCTCAAAGGCCGGCAACACATCTGCGAGCCCTCTGGTGTTG
This sequence comes from Charaxes varanes, assembly GCA_024363005.1. Taxonomy (NCBI): domain Eukaryota; kingdom Metazoa; phylum Arthropoda; class Insecta; order Lepidoptera; family Nymphalidae; genus Charaxes; species Charaxes varanes. The sequence goes on from JANCMC010037533.1 coordinate 2,282, forward strand.
CAGTTGTCCATGGGCGTCGGTAGTCACTTAGGTGAACCGCCAGCCCGTTTCCCCCTTGTTTTATAAAAGAAAAACACTCATCCATAAGGTGTTTTGTACAGTTGAAGACTATCTATACCAATATATAAAGAAAGCTGAAGAGTTTGTTTGTATGCTTACTTGAACGCACCAATCTCAGGAACTATTGGTCCAAATTCAAACAGTCTGTCAGTGTTAGATAGCCTATTTATCGAGGGAGGCTATAGGTTGCTTAATAGCAATAGCAATCTGCTATTTACCTAATTTTACGCGGACGAAGACGCGTGCAAAGCTAGTTAAAGATATAATTGCTCGGAGTTGAGTCACTCCAGCTTTTTTTTTTGTAATATATAGTAAGGGACAAACGAGCAGCCGGCTTGCACCCAAGTGACTACCGACGCCCATGTACAACTGCAACACCAGAGGGACCGCAGATGCGTTGCCGGCCTTTGTGATATCAGTTCCTCGGAACGCTCCTCATGATACATGAGGTAAAAGACGCAGGCTGAAGCCACATCTCTGCGGAAAGGCAGAGGATCGAATATACCTTTCCTCTTTTTAATGCAGATTTACTCGAACTTACTTCAATAGTTAGTTTTGCCTTCCTTCCTAGCCTAGCGTTATCCCGGTTAGATTGCAGAGGATTTGGCTTTGGGGCAAGTTAAAATGACCGATTGCCATCTGACGTCATCCTCGGAACCCCCACGATCTCTACTTTACGATTAATATCACAAAGTGACATTAATCCTGTACTTATGTAGTGTTAAATTAATTTAGTAAGTAGTATATTTATTAATATCTTTGGTGTCCATTTTTCTATGCTTGATCCTTTGGTAATTTGATAAGGTTTAGTAATATAAAACAGCCAATTAAATATTTTGTAGACAATAAATATATATACATACAGGACTATATGACACACGGACGTCTGTTCCTAAGGTAGACAACTTGATGCCTGTGTTTAACAGGCGCCTGTTATACACAAATAATTTTTTTGGAAATATATAAATGCATACATATAGATAATACACCGAGCTACTCTGGCGTGCGCCGCAAAAACCGTTAGAGTTACACGTATATAGTGTATGAAGGAAGCGTTTATCTTAAATAGTTCCACAAAAAAGCTCGCGACAGCATATATCTATCTTTCGTGTTTAAGTCATTGACGCCAAGTCAACCATTATGGAACGGGAAAATGAGAGGAAAGGTTGTTTGTAAAGAATTTTTTTTCGACGTATCTGATAGCCGTTTTTCCAGAGAAATCCGAGAAGAATCGAAGGTTATTCGTAAAGTGATTAGTAAAAACACGGGAAACAATTTATATCTCAGGCACCCCTAAAAGAAGGATATCATTTTAGGATAAGATCAAATCAAAACTGGTTGGGCAGGGAATGTAACACGGGCAGTGGAGGTGAGTTCGTGTACACGTTAAGGGGATCCCTCAAACCTACACTTGGGTCAGTAGTCCCAGGCACTGCCCTGAGGGCCTAGCACAAACATTCTCGATAATTTTACTTTTTCCCCAATAATGGGCCAGTCAATACTTATATTAAATAAATAAATAAAATATATTTCAAAATGAGTTTTTTCTGTTTACGACATGGGCAAGACATTCTTGTCTTTTGTCAGCACAGTTTCGTAATTTTTTTAAGTTAGATGGGGTAAATTAGTAGTCGGTCCACATAAGTGACTACCAACGTCTATTGACAGCTGCACGACCAGAAGGCTAGCAGTTGTGTCGCCGGCCTTCAATGACAATATCTTCCTCAATATGAACTATAATTGTGCCAAATATCATATTCCTCCGTCAGCGCAATTTTCATAAAAATTTCGCTTCTATAAATATATAAGAACATTATTGAGGAACCATGCCTTTGGCGCAGTTTGACTGGCCCGTTGGCGTGGTGGGCAGTGACCCTGCCTTCCGCTTCGGGGGTCGTGAGTTCGATTCCCACCTCGAGTCTGGGTGTATTATCTATATGTACATATTCATATATTTCGACCGTTCCTTGCATTAATGACGGTGAATTTAATTAATTTCATTGAGCATCAGCGTATACAGTTGGTCACCGTAATAGCATATACCGACCTTGAGATGCAGCAGTTGCGCAAGCTGGGCCATTCTGAAAATTTCAAGTGCGTGTGATGGGTTGGCATTATTTATCTGAAAAACAGCTTCTTTATTGTTATCCCACCTGGTGGTGACCCAAAGCCTGCCGTTGTAACTGTCTACCTGAGTGTTCACCACGACCTGCCTGCGCCTCCCGACTTCTCTCGCAACCAGGCGCAGTAAAGAGGCTTTTAAAAACTTTGTGTACAGAGTCTTCGAGGCAGGCAACGCATCAGCACCCCTTATGCTACAGATGTCCATGGGCGACGGTGACCACTTACCATCAGGTGGACTTTCTGCCCGTCTGCCCCCTTTTATTATAAAAAAAAAAACAGATGAATAATTTAAGCTAGACAGAATAAAACATGAAGCGTTGTGAAAACCTTCCTAGACGACGTGAACATATTAATTACCACGGCGCGCGCCCCCGTGCGGGCCAGCACCTCGCAGGCGGCGCGCAGCAGCCAGAAGTACTCTGACACGGTGGTGAAGGACACGTGCAGCAGCGCACCGGCCGCGTGCGCCGCCTGGTAGCGGGCCAGCACCTGTGCCAGCACGAACACGCTGTCCGGTTTCACTAAACACGTACAGCTCTTAGTGTCAGAAATATTGGCACCGTTTGCCCCTTGTAATATAAAAAAGAAAAATATGTATATATGCACGCATGTTTACTTGAGCACAGATTACGCGTTGCGCTGTATCACCGGTGAAGAAGTGGTGGAACGCGTGCGTGGAATCGTGCTGGCCACATGTTGTCACCACCGCTGTGAGGTGGTCAACTACCCTGCCAATCACCACCCCGCAAACGTGATTAAATTGAATTTAAACAATGTCGAAGGAGGGTCGAAATCCTTTCTTATTGTACATGATGCCCCGTTAGGGCGTTGCAATTTTAATGGATAAATTTTATATCGAAATTATTTTATATTAGTATAGTTTTATAATATATTAAAGTCGGAAGGGGTCAAAAAAATTAGATAATTATAATAAATTTCATTTAATTAGCAGAATATAAAAAAATGGATATAATAATTTCGATTTTCAAATGTCAAGGTTATTCTAGTAATGTCAAATTTGCAAATCATGTCAAGTACTAATAATTTGGACTGCATAAAAGAAGGTCAATTTTACAAGTGATGTCAAATAATCAATATTACATATTAATTGTTAGAGTCTAGAGATTGTTTCGATTCTGGAGATGGCGGCAGTTGGTCATCTCAACTCGCCTCACAGTCTCTGCAATTTAAGCGGACCCTGATAGATCAGGATAACTAATTAATAACTGATAATATACTGAGGGCAGTAATCTGCAAATGTATTTGATGCGATATCTAAACAGATAGGAGTAGCACTATTCTGAAAACCACACAAAATTACATTGGATTAGTAATTAAGGTATGACCTCTGCTTAACACTGCACCTTTACTCCACCAATAAACCGGAAACGTCCCAAATATATGTGCTATTTCCCTCTGCAGCGAGATACCTGGAAATTTTATGAATTACTGCTTAAGACGTGAGTATAAGCTAACAAAGGATATTTAAAAATACAATAATAACACTAGAATTTTGAGTGCTCTATCACATGGGCCAATTTGTACTATATTTAGGGTTCCGCAGTACAAGGAACTCTTATAGTTTATCGCTCAGTCCGTCCGTCCGTCTGTCTGCCCTAACTAACTTTTACAATTATGAATATAAATGCATGCAATTTTATGAATCATGAATACTTTAAAAATGTATGAAAAATTTCACTTTGAACAGTAGAAGGATGTCCTGAAATCGTTATGGTGTTTTTTAAAATTCTCGCATATCGTCCGAGTCGTGGCCAACTCCAGTATAACTTTATAAAACTAAAAAAAAACAATCGTAAAATCACAAAATAATTGAAGTTTCTGATACATGCATTTTACAAACGTAATGTGAGACTGTAAAGAAAACATGTAACCGAACATTACATGGCGGCGGCCATCTTGGATTTACAATTATACTGAATGAAGGACAACAAGAAATTTTTTGAAATAATCCACGATTTTTTCAAATGTTACTACTACATTTTGTTAATTTTGCTTTTGAAGTCAAAATTTCAAGGGTTAAGTATACCTACCTCTCTAAACTTAGAAACAACGTCTCAACTTTGAACATTGAGTTGTTGCATAGTTGACTAAGACAAAGGTGTGAAAGGAGACCGCCGTCAACCGAGCACCTAAGATAACAAACAACCGATAACTATTCTAAGCTTGCGAAAACACGAACCGAGTTTGGGAAACTTTGTAATTGACGCAGATATCTCTATCAATGTATTAAATATAATATTATTTAGTGTGACTACAGACAGCAATTGACCAGAAAATGACACATCTAATGGTAAGTAATATAACAGGGGGTGCAGCAGAGCCCCCACAAGTCAAGAAAAAAAAGCGGCTCGGCGGTACCATACTTTTCTCGAAACAGTTCAGACCATTTTCGACACCCTATAACTCTGTTATGGAAAAACTACAAGCCTGAATTTTCAGTAACCTAGAAGGCATTAAAAAATACTCCACGCCGGCGACCCACTACGTGGTTTCTGCTTAACCACACCGACAGCCTGGCAATCCTGGTAGGGGGTCGCCAGCGTTGAGTGGGTTAAAACAGAAGGTCCCATAAGTAGGAACTAAATAAATTAACCGATTTGCCATTACGTGGATTTCACAACTTTTTACGGCAGGAGAGTTGCGAGAATTGTTTTCTTTTTACAATATTTGTTTTTGATGGCATAATATTTGATGGTGAAAAATTTCGACCGAAGATAGAGATTCGCGACCTGCGCTAAGTAGAGCGCACAATTAACTCATCATTCAGACATTGGAAAACTGATACTGTATGATATGAATACAAAGGTAAATTTCTTCATATTTATATATCAAGTTATAATAGCCTAAAATGGAAATTCGACCCGTATCGAAATCAGAAGACCCGGTTCGGACCCGTATGATTATTTTTCCCTTTTTTATTTAATTTAAATAACTAGTACCTATTTTTATTAGTGTCGGTAAGATCGAAGACTAATATTAATATTTCTTCAGTAAGTATTTCATATCTAACCAAAAATAAACAAAAAAAAACAGACACCGAAAGAAATTCCAAGCAATGCTCGGTCATCCAGGCACTTATTTTAAATATAATTTATGTTAATTTAATATTTTAATTTCACTTTAAACATTTTAATAAATGAAATTCACAAAATTATTATTATTTTGTATAGAAAGTATAAAATACTTAATGAAATATAATTTGCAAGCAGAAAATAGCGTTTTAATGTGGGTGCGAGAATTTCGGCAAGTCATCCTTTTGACTTAAGTAGGTGAGGGAAAATTCATCAAATGCATTAGACAACCGCATTATACAGAAATTCGTGCCATCTGCCATATTAGACCGCGTACCCGTTGCTTTGAATTTTGTCAAGTACAAATGAAATGCTTTTGAATATTAAATTTTTAAAGAACAAATACAAATTCAAAAGTTTATTTATTTATAGAAATCCAACTCCGCACTCAGGTTAAGGATGTCGGATATAGGGTGGTCGAAATAAAATGAAGTTGGGCAGGATACATGGATGGATGTGGTGATGGTAGATGGTCTACGAAACTTTGAGGAGGTCGTGGCCTAATCAGTGGTCGGCATTTGAGTCGATCGCTAAGTTAAGTTGCTCTGGCTGCGACCTGATGAGTTTAGGCCACCGGGAAATCTCGCAACCCGAATGAAATGTGACAACAGTACCATCACTTGGCGTGACAGCATTGCCGCCACTTCACGCCGATCTCATGTGAGAAATAGGTACTGGTACCCGGACGTGCCTAACCAATTCGGCTGCAGAAGGACTGCAAATGTGGCGCTTCCTCTAATCGAAGGTTAACAGTCAATAACTTAAGTTCTTCCTTGTTACTTCTACGAGTAAAATTGTGGTAATATTTAAAAGAATAGAGCAGGTTTTTAAACCCCCGACGCTAAAATAATGTTGTAAGTTTGAAGTCTGTTTGCGTGTGTGTGTGTGTCTGTCTGTTGCATTGTAGCTCTTAACCGGAAGGATTGATTTTGATCCGGTTTTATTTGAATATTTGCCTTGCGGCGTTGGCCGCATAATATAATCTACACTAACCTTTAGCGTAGAAGAGTTTGTTTGTATGTCTGCTTGAACGCGCTAATCGTTGTTGTAAAGGTTGCTGCGATAAGGCACAATTACGCCACTTGAATGTACGCTCTGCATCTTTGTCTTACTATAAAAGAAAAATCATAATTAATATTGATAATGTTTTAATGACTGGAATGAATATATTTAATGTGATTTAAAAAGAAGATATATTTTAATAGGTTCAAGTAATTTCAAGACATACAAAACACTAAAATGATACTGGTTTGTAATTATTGTAAAGGCACTTGTAACCAACCTAAAGGGGGAGGAGAGAGCCACCAAAATGTGACATTTGTGACAGGGGGGGGTTCAAGTGCCGTGTGACGTCACATATCAAAATTTAAAATACTGCAATAAAATTGAATTTGCCGTTTTCTTTACATTATTTTTTTTTATTTTTAAAGTATGTGATATAGAGCCTATAGCATTATTCGATAAATGGGCTATCTAGCACTGAAAGAATTTTTCAAATCAGACCAGTAGCTCCTGAGATTAGCGCAGTGCAGGATAAATAGTACTAAATATAAAGTTTAGTTAGATTCCCTCCCCTAAAAACCCTTTTTAGGGGTCCCCTAAAAACCCTTTTTAGGGGTCCCCTAAAAACCCTTTTTAGGGGAGGGAATCTAACTTACAGTTTTTTATTTAGTAAAGTGTCAAAGACGCGTATGGAGTTGAACTCTTTGCCTCAATGGAAAAGTTTTCCTCCTCCGGCTGCTGTCAAAGTGGATACTGACCTAGTTTGGTTGGCTTTATTGTTGGTCGCTGCTTACTAAGTTGAATTTGCTGATTCCTGATGTATACCGGGCATTTTTCGTAATTTGAAAAATGTTGATCTTTACAGTTACAACATTTTGGTACAAATCCGTCAGTTAATATATTGGGGCACTGTTTGGTTAGATGGTTTTCTGAGCATTTTAAGCATCTCGGATTTTTGTTGCAATTTCTAGCTACGTGGTTGAATTCCTGACATAGGTAGCATTGAGGTTCATTACTAGAAGGGACATCTTAAGTCGCACTAGTAGGATCATACCAGATTTGGCTAGGCAGGGGCCCTCTCCTGGGAACACTGGCATAGAAGGTGAGTGTTAGTGATCACTATAAAGAGCGCACTCCTAAACCTACACCTGGGTCACAAGTCTCGGGCACTGCTATGGTTCCTTCCTCTGCAACACGATGGACCCGGCACCCGCACGTTGAATCCATGGAATGCTAAGAAATTCGTCACCATCTCGTCAAAATTTGAAATTCCACCCGCATCACATCGATGTCCTCAAGTCCACAACCGTGCGATTCTTTAGGAATTTCTTACCTCAATTCCCTTGTGGAATCAGTTGCCTGCTTCGGTATTTCTTAACGGATACAACTGAGGGACCTTCAAGAAATAAGCATACTCATTTCTCAAATACCGGCAACGCATCTGCGGTCCCTCTGGTGGTTTCTTTTTGTCCCAGTAAAAAGAATAGAGATTATTATTATCATCATTAACATAAATTGAATTATTCAAAAAATATTCTTTTTAAAACATAAAGGAATTATACTGACAGTGACCCTGCCTTCCGCTCCGTGGGTTGTGGATTCGATTCCCGCCTTGAGTCTGGGTGTATTATCTATATATATGTATAATAGGCGTCTATTACCTATAACACAGGCATTAATTGTTCTACCTTAGAAACAGACATCTGTGTGCCATATAGTCCTTTATATATTTAGCCACTCGACGCCTACCGTAAAGACCTACTGACGAAAAAGAACGCCGCTAAAAGGCGCCATGACGCATTCCCACGCACACGCAAACACCGCACGCCCACCGAGCGCCGCGTCGTACTCAACCACAGTCAGGTGTGCCCCGAGCGGGCGAAGCGCAGGGCATACGGTCTCAACGCACGTCGGCGGCTGTGCCGACCAACGACCTGTGGATATAACAGAAATAATATATACTTCTACCTTATATCATTCAGTCATCTAAACTCCCCCCACAGCCACGTCCTCTGCAATTTAAGCAGATCCTGGTGCTAGAAAGGGACAGGTAGAACAATATTGACAAATATTACTGTGAAGTTACTATTAATATGGCATACCCAAGAGAATGCTCTTTAAATAGGCAGGGTTTTACGTGACTTTAAACTATTAAGGAACTTGATGTTTTACTAATATGTATGTATAAACATATGATTATAAGGGCTTCTAACTGCATAATAATAATAACAGATAATGTTTATTTGGAAAAAACTTAAACTACCTACATTAACTCTTTATTGCATCGCATAATTCCATACTGAAACTTATGAACTATATTCTGTAACCGGAGCCAAACTAGTGAGCATTATTAAAAATGCGTGTGTGAATGAAATTTATCGGTAAATTATAATAAGAACCTAAAATATAAATCACTAAAATATGTATGTAAATTTGTGTGGATATATATATATATATATATATATACAAATTTACACACTCACACAAATATACAGTGTGTGCGCGCGTGTGTATGTGTACATGTGTGTGCGTGTGTGTGTGTTTGTTTGATTGCATCAATTTTATAAGATGAAAATAAAATGGTCAAAGAGCACATGTCCGATAATGTCTAACCTCGGTAAGGTTAACAAATGGAAAACTACGATAATCACACGTTTAATTGTAGCAATACGATGTTGTATTGCGAGTGACACGCCATATCAGACATCGGGTATAAGGTGTGACGGAGCGAGCTGCGCCATGTCAGCCGCTCCCCGCAATTAGCTCCATAAAAGCTTACGTCTCATGTCTGTGGAAAATAGCTTTTCTAGTTAATTATCTTTTATGTGCAATATTATGACAAATATGTGTAGATATTATCCCCTTATATATGAAGAGCTTTTACTCTAAAATGCACACCCTTCGACTAAATTTGCAACGCTTGCTTGTTTGTGAGGAGTAATTTTATTTTAAACTAAAACTCAACCAAGCATTGCAAGGTCAACTAAAGGCAAATGATATTGACGAGCTTGCGTGTATCGCGTCTACTCACTATCTAGCATGGAGTGGTGAATACTTTGGAGGGCGAGCATTTTACGAAACGCACTATAGCTGTTTAATATATTCGTAATATTGTATATTCATATATTCCTTAACCGCTTACGCTTACGAGCTTTTGAAAGTCAATTACTTTGTATTCAATAATTGAGAAGATCAAAATGCAGATATAGCACATTCCGATATGATGATTGGGAGTGTGGAATATTATGGAATAAGTTTTAGAAATAATACGGAAAACGGTTTATACTTTAGTTATATTAGTGTTAATTAATATTATAACACCGGCAGGGAGTTTTAGGTGTGACAAAGCGTGCTACCTCAAGGCGGGTCCGCCGCGCCCTCTATTGGCTCGACCATGTAAAGGTAGCGTTTACACTAAACTTTTTGTTAGTCGTCGTTTGTAAGCGGATTGATTCCGAGTTTGAACGTGACATAAAACTGCAGGTTTTGTTCACACTATGCTAACATTTTAAGGGGTTCCTTAATCCTACGAAGAAACCTTATAGTTTCGCTCTGTTTGTCTGTCTGTCTGTCTGCAAGATGGTAGGCCCTAGGATTACCAAACTATTTGATGTAGATACTTGAAATTTTTCATGTTTACAGAATATGCTAAATCTCAAAACTCATTAGGAAATTTATTTTGAGCCAAATCGGACAACATCTTTTGAAGTTATTTAACAAATACTTTTATGTTATATCAGATACGGAATATATAAGCGTGGTTAACAATCTCGTGGCCATTTTTCTTTATTTTGTACATGACAAGAGGGAAAAATAAGCGAATATCAGTTTACAAAAAGGAAATGATCGTCTGCCGCGTCCGAACATCATAGACAATGTTTTTTATATTTAAACTATAATTTTATTTTAATTAAACAAACAAGATTACAAAAACCATAGTCAGTACTAATCCTGGCATCATAAAAAAAAGACAGTAATTGAAACAGCAGTGGTAATAGTTATTTCATGTAAATGAGTCCGCTTTGTGCGGATTAAAACTGTTTACTTTGCATTTGATTACCGTTTCTTTCGTCGGAAGCGGTAATCGACGAAATGCATGTCGCGGTAATATGCATGCAGCTGTAATTGCATGAATAATGGATGAAATTTCACAATGACGCCGGTAATTTTTCATTTACTTAGTTTTATTTAACCTTTCGACTGACGCTAAAGGGGATGGAAGCCTAGAGTGTGTTTATAGTTGTATAAACGAGTGAAAGTATGACCTTCGAAATGGAGCTCATTAATTGGTAATTGTTCGTTTTCTACATTTTTTAGGGTTCCGTACCTCCAAAGAAAAAAAAGAGCCCCTTATGAGATCACTTCGTTGTCCGTCCGTCTGTCTGTCTCTCTGTAAACTTGTCTGTTGGACTCTTTTTCTCAAGAATGCTACAAAGTTAAAATTAATACCAAAAACCGAGGTTTACTGTTCCATGAAGCTGTGAAAAAATCAACCCTCCAAGTGTTCACAATTAAAAGATATGGCCGTTTATGTCACATATCCCATACATTTCCAACGGGTACCAAAACCTGATCATGAAATTAGGCAAGAAACTTGAAGTAAAAGTATAGGCAAGAATCCAAAATCCGTAAATTTGGAATCATCACAAAAAATGAGGTAACTTTATCAAATTAAATGAATTCTTATGAAAAGTATAATATTCTGGTAAAGTATTACGTGACGGTACTGAACTCATAGTGCGCGAGTCTGACTAGCACTTGCCCGGTTTATTTTTTTAATGTAAGGTCAGCAACATATGTACATGCGACCCATCTGATCGTAGGTGAATGAAAGCTAGGATATGTAGTTTTTCATCGAGGCTTCGTGGCTCGTGTGTGACAAGACTAAGTGTTTATCGGGCGGTAAAGTTGTACGCCCAAGAATTCGTGTGTTTGGGTACGTGGGGTCGGCGACCGCGTAGCGCCGTTCCCTTCCTTAATACTTTCCTAATGCAGTTCCCTGTCGTTTGTCACGTCATCCGCTGCCTATTATCATCTAGTGTAGGGAGATACCGTCGGGACACGTAACATTATTAATAAAAACTAAAAACATATAGTTAACGTTGCTGTATAGCAGGTCATATGGCATACCTAATCTATCTAGGTAATAAAATCACTTATTGTTCGAGGGAGGACACACGGACGCCTGTTCCTAAGGTAGACAACTTAATGCCTGTGTTACAGGAAACAGATGTCTTTTATACGCAAATATTTTTTTTTTGGTAAGTATTTAAAATTTAAATAAAATTATTATATCTAAGTCACCAACCACTGATTAGGCCACGACTTCCTCAAAATGGGCTCCTAACTTCATGTCTAGATGTGTTAAATGTCAAAAATATATATGTCGAACTACGTGAGCCCTCGGGTCCTTTGCGAGTAATAAAGAAGTTAACATTATACATATAGGGTTATATAGTTGGTCTATACAACTATGAAGCAGAAACCCCACGTTGATTGTTCTCCTCGTATTTGCAAGGGGCAGAGACAAGTGACAAATCACTGTGGCGCATGCTCTTAGTTCTTCGCATTGTTACATCGTTTATAGTTTGAGAATGTGTCTAGGTATGTAGACGTCTTTTTTGGGGGGATATTAGTTTCCTCCCTACATTAACATCGATTTCAGTTTTATTATTGATTTCTCTTCCAGGAGTTCTTCATCTTTCGCATTGTCACTTCGCATGCTGGTTTCATACACTCAGATTATGGTACGCTTTTAGTCCCCCCTCCCCCCTCATCATTTGAGTATTAATAAAACTCATTAGGAAAATTATTTTGAACGGAATCGGACAACAGCTATTGAAGTTATTTAACAAATACGTTTATAGGGGGCCGGTCGGTCCCGTACAGTAGGAACACCCCTGAGACGTCGAGTTCCACGACGTTAGACCCCCCTATCAAAGGGAGGTCGGCTCGGAGGGCCTTCAGCCCCCTGCGTTCGACGCGTTCCTCACGCGTAGGTCCCTAGTCGGGTAGAGACCCTTTGAAATCTGCATTCTAATACTAGTTTTTCTAATATACGACTTCCTCCTTTTTTCGGAAGGCGCGTAAAACATCGGGTCCTGTTTAAGGTCACTAAGTGATATCAATCGTGATTGTGGGGGTTCCGGGGATGACGTTAGAAGTCAGTCAATCATCTTAACTCGCCCCACAACCACATCCTCCCCAATTTAAGCGGACACTGGTACTAAAAATTAAAAGTTTATTATTTTGTGTTACATCTCAAGAAGTATGTTTTGAAGCTATCTTAACCTTTATCAAGAATAATTTGAAGCTGGGATTGAATAATAGTCGAGAAATAATAGTCCTTGAGTGGCCAACAAGGAATAGAATGTGAAAGGCGGGACGCCCTCCAACCGGCTGGCGTGACGGACTTTTCCGGGTTGCAGAAAAGCGTTGGATCCAAACGGCACATCCTCGCTATAGTGAAGATTATTGGAGGAAGCATGGAGACGCGGGGAGACGCGCTTCGCATGCGTGACATTAATCGGGTCGCACTGTTTTACATGCCTTGCAATACTAAGCCAGTGTTTGAATGGGCCCTCTAATTTAAAAAAAAACTAGCTGATGAGTTTTAAGTTGTTCTAACTCTAACTCCTAGTTATTTTTTATATTTTTTTATGCGGATACCTTATAATATGCTTATTATTATTGTACTCGTATTAACAAATGAGCTGTTGAAGCAATACAATAGTAAACATTAATTCGCAACCTTAATTAAATTGAAAAAAAAAACTGAAAGTCGACATCTTCCATAACTTTTTTTCGCTGGGAAATGCATTTACCCATCCCGGTCAGTAGACCAGGAGTGTGGGATTCGCTGGCTAAATGCCAGAATACCCTCTAAAATCCAGCGGGGTCTTCTTCATCCTTGGGTGGAGCGATATAGGATCACTTGTCGCAGTAGAGATCACGGGCTGGTCCAAATTATACTATTTTTTTTTTAATTTGCGTTGCTTTAGTATTTGAATACGTATATATATGTATGTATACTTTAATTTTGAGATACATTTTACTCCAAGTAATTTTTTTTTTTTTATATATATTAATGTTATTCTTGAGAGATTTACTCCCTTTTTTTTCTATTGTTCTAAATACCTAATTTTTTTTCTAGGTTTGCATTGGCTTAAACTGGTTTTGTTTCCACGATCTGATGTCTACTTCTATTCAAAGTACTCAGGTATATGCCCTATACCCGTATTTGATCGATGGCCATATTACCGGCATAACACAAATTGGTTTCAACACAATTTATTGCTGTACCCATAATTTATGCCTTTGGCAAAACGTTTACGGGTTTTAAAGTTAAAATAGGAAGTATTTTACATTTTCATACAATGGCTGAATTTATTTTAATGTTTCATTTCATAATTTGAGTGTTGATGTAAAAAGAATATGAATGTATTCGCTTCACTTCAATATTGCTTCTTTTCTCTTTATCGCTTCTTCTTCCTAATCTTCTTCTCCGTCATTCTCTCGAAGTGCTAAGAATATATACTTCATCAAAGAGGAGTCCACCTGATTTTCACATTAGAAATTCACCTATGAAAGCCTGTGAAAATAATTTTCTTCAAAATAATCTATACTAATATAAATAAAGCTGAAGAGTTTATTTTTTGTTTGAACGCGCTAATCTCCGGAACTACTGGTCCAATTTGAAAAAATTCTTTTAACGTTAGATAGCCCATTTATCGAGGAAAGCTATAGGCTATACACCATCACGCTAAGACTAATAGCAGCGGAGCACCGATGAAGAATGTTTCAAAATCGGTGGTTTTTCTCCCTTTTGAGAGTTTCCGCTGCGTGCGCTGCGTAAACGGTTAAAGTTTTGCAAAAATTATGTAAGACGAAATTGTTCCTCTTTAAAAGTTCTAAATAAAAGTCCGCGACAGCATATGTCTATCTTTTAAAGTTGGCTCCCTATAACATTTTTTACGCTAACCAAATTTGTTCTAAAATATATGCGAAGGTGTTTTTATAAACATGATATTGATCCTTATCCAAAACCTATTTTCTAAACCCTTAAGTGATAAATAAAGGTGGTTTACGCGGACAAAGTCGCGGGGTACATGTAAGCAGGATAAATTTAATTAGAATTCTTAAATCAGCAAAAAAACAAAAGATTAGTGGAGTTCCGAAGCCTGTTTCACTTCCTCTAAAACACATAAGTGCACTGATTTTATGTCGCGCATTTAATGCAAATTTCGTTCCTAAGTCGGAACATTATCTGGGCAGACTCTACAATTGTTGCGAAGCATGCTTTTCGACAGAATAGTAATTATTTGAGCAGCTTAGTGAGGGATCAGTGGCAATATGAAAAATGTGCTCAGGGTGTTCAGGACGAATTATAACTATTTTCTTATAGTGTTATCCCAATTGCGGTGTAGTACTTGAATACATTAAAGAAGTTGGTAAGAGACAAAATGTGGGTATGTTGTCGTACTTTAGAACTTCTGAGTTGAGTGGTAGTATTGGTGAACTAAGAATGAGGGGACAGAGGTGAAGTGTCCAAGAAATCACCGTGGAGCACCTTGTTGGAGGCGGTGGCGCGGGCGGCTTGCTGCCCGGCGCCTCGCCCGCCCAACACCCGCCCAATATGCTGCAGCCAATGGAAGAAATGAACCTGCCTCCCAAACGCCAAGCTGTTGTTGATCGACTAAGGTATTTTTTTTAATTTCAAAAAAAAATATTTACCACATTAAGAGTATCTTCAAGTAATTACACAATCAGTGTTTCATAGACCTTTTTAGTTTATTCTGCACACTGGCATTTATCACCACTTCCTCAAAGTAAAAACGTACGGGCAGATGTCTCATCAATTGTTATATTTTAATATTTATAGTTATTTTAGATAGTTAGCAAGTAAGTAATGTCATGTGAGGGCTGTGAGGAATTCTGTTTATGGTAAAAAACAATGTGTAGAAAAACTGTAAGAGATTATGTTAGAAAGTGTATATATTGAAGAATATGTTAATTTGTTTTTAAATAGACTAGAATATTATTTTTTGAACTTAGACTTTCATGAGTGGTATTCATAATTATTTTAAAGCTATGTTTGGCTTTTTAATCACACAAGTTAAAAAGCAGTGTTTATAATAATTAGAATAGTATTATTAAATATATTTTGTTTGCTGCTTGTGCTAATTATATCGCTTATAATATTGTATTTGTATTTCAATATATAATTCAAATTGTTCTTTGGAAGCAAATAATGTTTTCATTTTAAAATCTCTTTGCCTTTTTACCATTTCAAAAAATTATAATTAATTGAAATTTCTTCTTAAGTTATTATATAATATTTGCTAATTAATTAATTATAAGAGAGCTGAGTTAAAGTTGACTATGAAAAATGAAGATGTAATGCCACATTTGTTGATATTTGATATAATTCAAGTCACCACAATAGAGTCCTAGAATTTGTACAGCACATTAATAGGTTTCCACCTCCAAAAGAAAAAAGGAACCTGGTTTAGGATCACTTCTTTGTCTTTATGTCAAGACCCTTTTTCTCAGGAATGCGTAGAGATATAAAGTTAAAATCATTTCCAAATGCTGAGGTCTGTGGTCCCTTAAAGCCGCAGTCTAAACTTTCTATTCTCTGGCACAAGTATAGAAAAAAATCCGAAAATTGTAAATTTGTTGCTGCATCACCAAAAATTGTGGTGATATTGTCATATTAGAAGAAATCTTATGAAAAGTATAAATCTTATGATGATACAGAACTCTTAATGCACAAGTTGGACTCGCACTTACTTGCCTGGTTTATTTTGCTAATATGATTAATTTATAATAGAAAGAATGTACAAAACTGCATCAATTACAAGGGGCAAAAGAGCAGGCAGTTCACCTAAGTCAATTTCAACTACCATGGACATCTGCACCACCAGAAGGCTGGTAGATGTAATGATGGCTCCAAATAGGAGTTTAGGCCACCAGGAACTCTTGAAAACCTAATGAAATGCGACAACAATGCCATCGAGCTTATAGAGTCGGATTAAGGTTGTTTTATAAGTTTATCTTGGCATTAATATTGTTCCCAACAACTTGGCGATGAATGTGGTGTGTCACGTCTTCTGTGTACGGACTGATAGATTTTGATTGATATGATCGGATTGTTTGTTTGTGCTATTGATGGCTCATAGAAATCTGTATCTTTTGCTTAGTATCTGGTAATTTTTTGGTTAATTATCGATTTGTCGTTTTTGAGGACTCCGACTTACTAACATCTGGAATGTTAAGTTTTACCAATTATAGTACACAGACAGATTGTTGTTGTGATGGTGGTATTGTGGTCGAGAAATTTACCGGTATCCATTAAAAATGTCAAACCTTTCGGTCTCAGTACAACATTAGTCAACACTATGTTGGAAAAAGAACTGGCCGGTACTCATGAGATATCTTAGGAGTTCTTTTGGTTCACTACGAGTTTTGCAAATTATACTTATAAAGTTATTTCCTACTGTGAAATATACGAAGGTTCTAAGGTTCATACTTGCGAAAAGGTTTTCATGAGTTACCGGTCCAACATCATTTTGGTATCAACAGTACCTCTTTTTTATATTAGGTGGACGCGAACTTGCGACTATGCTGTTACGTAATGGTATTGTTGTCGTGTTTCGTTTCGGTTGTGAGAATTTCTTTCTCTCTTTAAAAGCCGGCTACGTATCTGTGAGCCACCTGTTCGTGCGGGTGTGAGATGAGAGAACAGAGCTGATAAATAAAAAACAACAATAAACAAACAAAAACAATATAAAAAGGGCACGGACGCATCAGTCACGGCCCCGGACTGCCGGTGTACGCACCAGCGAGGGGTGTGGGGAAGGCGAGACA
Organism: Charaxes varanes; assembly: GCA_024363005.1. Lineage (NCBI taxonomy): Eukaryota > Metazoa > Arthropoda > Insecta > Lepidoptera > Nymphalidae > Charaxes > Charaxes varanes. Next base: position 19,429 of record JANCMC010037533.1, read on the forward strand.
ATTCTTCGCCCTCCTGAGAAGGGCTCCGCAAGCCACGAGCGGAGCAACGCACGGGAGAGGCCGCGGACGAGATGCGAAAGCAAACCCGTAGCCTCTCCGTTTTCCGTGCTGTGGCGGCCATCGCAGGGGGTTTTAGTGAGTATAATCTCACATAACCCTGTCTCCCCCCCAGGAGTCGGGTATCTATGGATCCCTCCTACAACCATACACCCCATCTAGAGATAAAGTACTTGTCAGGACGATTCATACGAGACAAAGCTCTATGGAATTATTTCGTTTTATAATAGAGTTCCTATGGACACCCTTCAAGCTCTATCGTCATATCAGCTTTATGTCATCCTAATACAGCATTGTCATCCGATATACATATGTGTGAAAAATTTCAACTCAATCGGTGGAAGATATCTATAGTCAGTAGTGAATTGTAAGAATGTCTAAAATATGGCTTCTACTTCTACAAATAATAATTGAGTATTCGTTAACAGTCGCAGTAATATTTGCTAAGAAAAGGAGTAGTGCGGTCGTTAGATATAGTCTTTTACCAGCACCTAAAGACAGAATGTGGTCTATGACCAGTGGGGTCATGATATATATCCGATATTTTATGCCTAGCTTGAACGCCACTCGCGCTCCTGCCGACCACCGGGCCCAGCGCAGGCGCAGATTATGAGGGGGGGTATTATAAATTCGTCGGGACGCACCACGCTCGGTTTCGTATCGGTCGGCCTTATCTCTGTGGGCCGATTTCGTATTAGTAAAGAGCTACTATCCTGGCATGCATCGTTAGTAGTGGGAGGCTCCTCAGCGATGTCGTCATGCAATCCATGCGCTGTTATTCGGCCATTATTTCTTTATATATAAAAGATAAAAATGGTTCCCGTGGGTTATACTTAGGAGATAGACATATGCCATCGTCGTCTTCTTTATCTTTTAGATGAATTAAATAACCCATCCACCATAACAGTTTCTTCAAATTTAATCATTGTGGTGTCGCGAAGTCTCGATACCTAAAATTATTCAGTACTGGCAAACCCGGCAGATGTCGTCTTGCCCTAATTGTGGATCGTTTGCTGTTACCATTCAACCTGTCACCTTTATGCCTTCTTCATAGAATCTGACACTGGACGATTGTTTTAATGCCGGAGCCAGACATAGCTGCCCTGAACCGAGGTTGCGGTTCCAAGGAATTGTTCGCACTTATACCAGCAGCTGTATTTCACCACGCGACATCTCGTCAGAACTTGAGATTTTATCCCCATTACCTTGACTTCCTGAAGTCTACAACCGAACGATTATCTAGAAACTTCTTACCTCGCACAATTTCTTTGTGTAATCAGTTACCAGCTACGGTATTTCTAAACTGATACGACTTAGCGACCTTTAAAAAAGCATACTCATAACGCTTAAGCCGATTGTTTCTCTCTATTGCTTGTACCGCCCCGTCGCTTGCACTGTCGACGCAGACGGAACGTGACAATGAGTCAGGCTTTTTTCGTGCATGCAGCAGGCGTTCATCAATTTATAAACATTATCACCTTGAAAAACGAGGAGGAAACAGTTACCTGCCACAGGCGAGCGCGATGGCCAGTCGAGGTAGAGGTGAGAGATGATGCAACGCCGCGATAGCGCTGGGTGCTCCCAAAATCTAATTTAGACCGAGAAAAATGTTCACCATTTGAATGTGGCATGCATTACAACCACATAGGCAAGCCATATATTATAAAATGATAATATATACATACGTGAAGCAAAAACTTTCGGTAAGATTAAACGAACACCTATGACAGTTGATGTCACCGAAAGATAATATGAACAAAGAAAACTTAAGAAGACAACAGAAAAAACGGGATAAAGATATCAGACAGGTCGCAGGCATAACATGGAGTAAAGTGGCCAGAGAAACATCAGAATGGAATAGGTTGGAGGAGGCCTTCGCCAACAGGCAAACGAATTTATAGAAAGCAAAGAAACACCAAATATGCGAATAATTTTACCTATATAAATGTTTATATAATGTAACTGTAGCATTAGAAACATAATTGCAATTCATGTTAGAATAAAGAGGCTTTATTGTAAACATTTAAAGAAAAGTGCACGGACTGACGAATATGAAATTTGGCACAATTATAATTAATGTAGAGGATGGTGAGCGTATGCTAATATTTTTATTATAAATATATTATATTACATATTAAAATCAAATCTCGCGCACACCAATGCCATACGATTTACACGCACATGTATGCATTTTATTATTGAGAGTGTCAAAGCGTAGTCATGCCAACCTTATGTAATAAAATGTATTAACTATAAAATAGAGGTCAGTAGGCATAAAAATTTTGCATTTATAGTTTTCAATAATGGCAGTACGCAAATCTAAAGAAAATTGGCTGAATTTTGACCAGCCGGTGATCTCTTTTAAAATTTTACGAACAAATCTACATTTATCATCTAGTTACTCACTAATATTTAAGCATAATGAATCAAGGGAAAAAAATGAAGTGGCCATTCTGTTTGTAATAAACGGAAATCCTGAATGGGCGCGACTGGTCAAAAACATTCTCGCCACCAATCACCGGGCATAATTATAGAGGTAATTAAGGACCATTAACTACGGATTAACGTCAACATTGTAAGGGTCCTAAATAACATTTGACTGCTACTGGGTATCTTTTTTAATGATGTAGGGACGAGCGATAAGAAAGACGGGATAATATTTTATCGATTATCAAGTGGGCCTGGCACGAATATTTCGACGAGTAGACTTTATTTAGGATGAATATGTTCGTGCAAAACACATAGGAGGGCAGTCTAAATAGCGTCACTCTTTTAGTCCATGCTAATGCAACCCGTGTGACGCCTAATAAGGTTTCGCTGTAGGTCTAGCACGAACATTCATACCAACATTCAGACCTCGCACAATTCCTCTATGGGATCAGTTACCTGCGTCTGTATTTCCGAACGGATACGACATAGGGACCTTCAAGAAAAGATCATACTTATTTCTCAAAGGCCGGCAACGCATTTGCGATCCCCCTGGTGTTGCAGTTGTCCATGGGCGTCGGTAGTCACTGAAGAATACCGCCCGCTCGTTTGCCCCTTGTTATATAAAAAAAAAACATTTTAATCCTAAGTAAAGTCAATCACTCCATATTATCTTTTTTAATCGTGTAGGGCTGAGCGATAAGAAAGACGGGATGATACTATATCGATTTTATGGGAGCCTAGAACGAACATTTTCTAAGTAAATATAGTAAATTTCCTAAGTAATGTTAGTCCTTCATGGCCTATGATAAGATTAAATTGTATATAAACCTGTTTTTGTTTTATGCTGTGGATTTAACGTAAATAAATATTTCGACGAGTCGATTTTACTTAGGATGAAAATGTTCGTGCGAAGTCCGCGGGAGTCAACACTTAATTGTGTCACGCTTTTAACCAATGTTAATGCAACCCGCGGGATGTCTAAGAGAGGCCCGCTGTCATTTGAATAAAAAGACATAGATCCATCGCTTTGTTCCGTATCAGTATCGCTGTAATACAAAAAAAATCCTATGGCCTTAACGTTTTACATGAGGTACAGTAAATGACACCAAGGTACCTTAACTGTCTGTTTATTGATGGACAATGTCTACTTAACGCAGTGAACCCATCGGCTATATAATAAGTATTTTTAGGGTTCCGTAGTTCTATAAGGAACCGTTATAATTTTACTGTCCGTCCGTCTGTCCACCCGCAAGATGGACCTCCCAACGATTTGCAAATGATTAGATGTGGAGACTTGAACTTTTGTTTATTGAGGAAAATAATTGTAAGCGAAATCGGCAACGACAACTTTGGGATTATTTCACAAATACCTTTATTGCGTGTCATGTACGGAACCCTTCTATATAAGCGTTGCTTGATACGTTCTCGGACATTTTATTTAAATTAAAATCGATTTTCGAAATTTTCTAGTTGGCAGCACTGGTCGAGACTTGTGACAGACTACATTCAGCATTATGATTTGATTTGACCAATTTAACGTCTACACGGTACAATTTAAAAATTCTCCAGAGCATGAAATTCGCATTTCCCGTGGGACATGGTATACTTATTACAAAACCTCTCATTTTACAAATTAGATAAATTATACACACTGTATCAAGCGGTGATGGAGTCTCTATAATTCAATGGTACAAAGGCATACTAAAATCGGAGCGGTAGTCAGATCAATCTAGTTACTTTTTCAAAAGAGGAGCTTTTCAATTCCACTTTTTTTTTTACATCAGAACTTTCGACTACGTATGCCGATTTTGGTGATTATTTTTATTTAAGCTGGTATTTCCTGAGTGGTTCCCTTTCAATTTGGTCCAGTTCTGAAAATTTGAAGTTGGGTTTTTTAGTAGATAGAATGATTAATATTATATGCCTCATGTTTACTTGTTGAAGTTAATGATAATATAGGCTTTTATAAGTACTTCTTTGTATTACAACTCTGGTTTGATAGCTCTTTACTTTGCACATTTTAATGCCTGCTTCGCTGTCGTTTCTTCCCTGCCTAGACAAAGATACGATTCTTCTAATGCGGCTTTAGATATCAAAATATATGTAGATAATTCATAGTAGTTCTTGTAAGGCCAACGTGGTTAACGTTTCACTCTCATTTTTGCATATATGTACATATAGGGCATTTACATATATTGAGCTACTAATTTATAAGATTGTATTCTTGCCTATCACGGATTTTCATGAAATACTACCTTTGCTTAAATCCGCGAATCTTCTGGCGGAAATCTCTCCCTGGCGAGTCTCATTGCTAAAATGATCTCCAGTGAGGGAGGGTGGCAAGCGGTTGTCTTCTTCAGTGAGAGCGAGAGAGAGAGAGAGAGAGAGCGTTTGAGGGCACTTAAATCGGCCTTTACTGAAAGCAGAAGACGAAAATTTGCACGTCTCTCCCCGCCTTGAAAATAAGTTAGATATTCATCCAGTGCACCAGAGTAGAGTACTCACAAAGGGAACCTCTGGTGCCCTACTCTATGGACGATGCGGGCCTCTATCTCCTGATGATGCTTCGGTGTCGAACCGGAACGTGCAATGAGGCACATCGGAAAATCAGTGTAATTCTGTGCTTTGGTGACGGATTCGGTGGTATACCTTGCGGATTACAGCATTGCATTGATTTTCCCTCGTATTCATTCGCAGATTTAAGCAAAGTAGTATAATATTTCATGCATGACATGGTTTTCCATAAAGTAGTGTCTCATTCTATCAATTATCACGGATTTTTATAACCTAACACCTTTCTTTCATCAGACGATATTTAAGTACCCGTTTTGAGTGTCCGCCGTGTTGCAAATTTATTTATGAACACAGACCGTGCGAACGAATCTGCATACAATAGCTTAACACGTTGCTTATCTTTGTTTCGATGATTTTGCACTCTAGTGTTAAGTGCCAGATATTTTTATAATTACGCTCTTAATCGCGCCATCTTCGCTGTTCGTCAGAGATAATTATAACTGTGATGTTATAAATAATAAAAAAATCCTTTTAAAATACCGCTTTTGAAGCGATGTTGCCTACCCGACATTTTCAACCGAATTCAAAAATTAAGGAGGTTCTCAATGCAACTGTATTTTTTTAGGTTTTTTTATCTTAGAACTTTCGACTAGGTGATAGGTGATTTTGATGATTCGTTTTCTATTTGAAAGCAGATTGTTTTCGTATATTCTCATTTCAATTTGGTCCTGTTCTGACCCACTGTTATACGTGTTTGTCGAAATACGGAGGAGTTCGTGTATTTGACAACCAGTGTTAAAAGGGGCGTTGGTCGCAGGAAGAAATCATCATAGGTAATACGAACTGTTTCGCTTCGCAAAGGACAAAACTCAGTATACGAAGCTGACTGCGAACCTTCGTTGATTGGAGAGGCACCCAAAGAAAAAGAAGAAGTTAAAATTGGTCACCCATCTATAACCCGACCGCGGTAAGAACTACTTAACCTAGCGATCGAATCTAATGCCAGATACTCATTAGGCTGCGACCTCTGACATCTTATTCCGTATATGATTTAAAAACTTTCTAACTATTAACGAGTGAATTAACAATGTTTGACAAGAATTTACGCGTTCAGCGTTATAAGAAACTGACACTAGATATACATGGAGAGAAAACTATGACATTGTTATGGGGAAAAGCATGGGAATTGCCGCCACAAGAAATAGGAACCCACTTGTGAGCAAAAGAATAGGTGGGGAAATTTCATATGTAAGTGGGTGTTCGATACTTGGAACATGATATGATATAAAAAATTCCAATCTTCATTATTATTATTATAATTCCGAAGCTAGACATAGCTCAAAGTGTTTGTACATTTTTGTCCTTGAAGACTACAAAATTTTGCGCAGCCACACAAAGTCCCCGGCCACACTATATGACCCTTGAAATGATCATTTCAAATGAAGTCTATGTCTGGCTCCGGCATAACAAGCAAATGGACATGCCTATCCATCTGAGGGTCTACCACGTACTTTTCAAACCGTTCAAAGTTGACATGTTCGTGCCAGCAGACCCTTCTTATACCGGAGCCAGACATAGCTCAAAGTGTTAGTACATTTTTTTCTTCTAGACTATGCGCATTTAAACAATGTCCCCTGCCACACTACATGATCATTCAAATGAAGCTAGGTCTAGCTCCGGCAATAATGTCTATGCGGGTTAAATTAGCATTGATAAAAAGCCTAACTCGATAAAGACTTGCCTCCTGTGGGGCTAGCACGAAAAGCTTTCAGCCTAAATAAAGTCGACTTCGAAACGGTTCAAAATGTTCGTGCTAGCACAATTAAGTAAAAAACGCCCATGAAAAGCCGCACTACTAGAATGCTCGCAGATGCGTTGCCAAACTTTGACAAGGGTGTACGCTTATCTTGAAAGTCGCTAAGTCCTATCGGTGGGACAATACCGGAGCTGGCAGCTATTTTCACAGAGATGTGCAATGAAAGAAAATTCTTGCCTATTGTATAAATGTGGATTTTTGGACACTGAAGTGGTGTTAACGGATTTTTTTTTAATTATGTTATAAGAGGACACCGGCAATTCACCTAAGTGACTTCCAACTTCCATGGACATCTGCACCACCAGGAGACCGAACATACTTCGCCGACCTTTAAAGAATGGATTCGGGCCACCGGGAACTCTCTAAAACTGAACAAAACGCGACAATAATACCATTTGCGTGACAGCATTTCCGACACTTCACGCTGATATGAGAAATAGGTACTGGTTCCCGCGCGCGCCAAACCATTTTGGCTGTTGACCAAAAGGCCTGCAAGCTGGCTATAATTCCAATCTTTTATCCGTTTTTTTTATATATGTTCGATATATTTGGGCGAGGTAATGTTCGCAGAGTCCGCTAGTATAATATACATATACGATTATACAAATCATAGTCCGCTAGAAAAGGTAAAAACAAGAGAACGACGGCGATATCAAAAGATACGATCTCGGTATGAGACAATTAATTATTTCTATAGGGCCATCACCCCAGTGCGTCATTTCTCGCACGGCTGGCCACCAGGCATGCCTACATCTGCATAATTATACGGATAATGACATGGTTTTAATCACGCCATATAGGTTCTCGATAATCCAATTAAGTTAAGAAAAATATTGTAGAGAGGTTATCGAGTTCTATGCTTTATTTTTTTTTATAATACAACGGACAAACGAGCAGGCAGTAAGTGACTAGCGACGGCTATGGATGTCTGCACTATCAGTAGGCTCGCTGAGGTGTTTAAAGAGGGGTTTAGGTGACCAGAGACTCTCACAAACCTAACGAAACGCGACATCAATACCGTAACTGGACCAGATAGCGTTGCTGCCACTTCACGCCGATCATATCTGAGAAAGAAACTCTAGTACTCGGGCAGACCAGCCCAATTCAGCAAGAGACCAAAACGTCTGCAAGCATGACGCTTTATGAAATAGCATATTAAAGATAATATGATAAATTTGATAACCTGTTCGAGTTTTACTTGCACTAATTAAATTTTACTACAACAGGCAGTTTTGTAATGTATTATGGTGGCGATCAGTGTTATAATTTTTTTTTCTCGTTTTTATTAGTGATTTTATGCAACGTAATTTAACCTTTTTTGTTGCGTGGGTTGCTCACTTTTTAATTGTGCGGTGTAATAAGGTCAGCATCGCACTACCAAATACAATGTGTTTTAAAAGCTAAGATGGCCGCTTTCATCACATAGACTCGTTTGCCACCTTATTTATGAAAATAACCAATTTTCTATATTAGTCTGGTTTTTTATAAGCATGTGGACTTGCCAAAATCGTTGATATATTCCAATTTAGATGTGTCGCCTACACGTCGTCTGGTATGTTAAATGAAAACCTTTTATAGAAACTTGCCTATAGTAGTTAATGAATTATGATATGTATTAAAATAAGGTGCCTGTTCGGTCATCAAACCGCAAACCTCTAACGGAGTCTGATAAAATCGTGTGTCTATAATAAGAGCTTCTTAGCTCAATTGTAAAAGGGGAGCCGAATTTCCTGCGTACTCCGAACCCGACTCCGCTCAGATTCAGCCTTTATAAATGATGATGGGCACAAATTTAGCCTTTATAAAAGGTAGTGGGCACAAATAGAGCCTTCATAAAAGTTGGCGGGCACACATCCAGCCTTTATAATAGGTGGCGGATACGCATCCAGCCTTTATAAAAAGGGTGAGTACGCATCCAACCTTCATAAAAAGTGGTGGGCACAGACACTTTTTGGCAGATTTTCGGCTGAATGCGAGGTAGCATATGAACTTGCTTATAATCGATATAGTGCATTCGTAAAAAGGATATATTGTAAATATATGATTTTGAAAAATGGTTTTGTGTAAATAAGAAATTGGATTAATGATATAATGAGGCTTTCGATCTGAATATACCATTAAAGTGCGACGTCACAAGTATATTAGGGTGGCGGGCATGCCCATCGGAGTAATCACGGTGGATCCATGCCCAAAGCGCTACAGTGTGACATGAGTTTTTATAGACATGTTTCGCCTGGCACATCATGTCTATGGAACCAATTACTAAATCCACGCTTTGAGACGGCACGTTGCGCGAAGCATGTGTCTGTGTCGGTGTCTGTGTCTGTGTCTGTGTCTGTGTCTGTGTCTGTGTCTGTGTCTGTGTCTATGTCTATATCTATTGACGCAACGGATTTGAATGCAGTTTTCATTAATATACGGTTGATTTAAGTATATCCAAAAAATTGGTACGTCCAAAAAACTCACAGGTGAGGCACAGACTTTTGTGTAATGTCATATAAAAAGAATTTTCTCCTTAACAATTTGAGCGTCAGCTATGATACAAATATCCTTTGACGTGGCGATATTATTTCAAATCTTGCGAATTCCCGCAGACCAGCGCTCGATCCAGTCCCGAGTCGTTTGTGTGGAGTCCCCCTCTGTCCGGGGACTTTCTACACAAATAACTCGGTCCACTGTCCCGAGTCGTTTGCGTGGAGTCCTCCTATGTCCAGGGGGACATTCCACACAAACAACTTCGCGCCAAAGCGGATGGAAATAAAACTATGCAGTCACTTCAATTATACGAATGTTGCATACGGCATTTTGCAGAATTCAAAATTAATTTTGCATTTTTATGAGCATTTTTCCGCCGAGCGGAGACGAAAAAGGGGAAATAAATACGAAAATAAAGTCTTTGAGATGGTCGGGTGGAATTTTTATTTGAATTCGATTTGACGGAGGCATCTTTGCAGTGTTGTATTTTTCGCGAGCATCGCAACTCTTTTGAATTTAGGTATCCTGTTAGTGCAAGATAGACTAACTGTACCCCGCGACTTTGTCCAGATGATATTAGCGATGTCGTTAAAAATTGAGGTTTTTATAGTTTTCTTTCTAAAAATAAAGCAGCCTACGTAATTCCTCGTAGCATCCGTTATCAGCTAGTTAAAATCCCGTAGAAATCGTTCAAGCCGTTTGGGAGATTAGCCGGAACAAATAGATGGACAGACAGACAAAAATGTGTTAGTTTGTGCTTTTGCTACACATAGGTATCCGATATATTGTCATATGCAATCAGTAAAAATTTAATTTGGAGATAACAAACAGAGGCTTCAATTTTATTTCTATGTATATTGATATCAGTATATTATGCATACGATACCGTAAACACACAGACAGATAGGACATAAATCAATCAGCCGCGACATCGAATAATTAAAAGCAATTACCTCAGGAAGGAAATACCATTAATTTTCTAAACCACCCCATAACTCTATAAATAAAAGAACCCAATTACTTTTGTGTCAACAGAAATTCTGTGTACCATTTAGACTATAACGACATATTTTTTAAACGCACCAATCAGATAGACAGTATCCCTGATGGTAATGAGTGCGGACGGCTCGCAGTTGCGTTGCCAGTCTTTGTTCTTTTCCTGAAGTGCCCTCAGACGTATCAGTCTGGAAGCACCGGAGCTAGCGGCTGCTACATCTTATACAAATTTAAGTATACTATAATGGTTATTACTATGCGCACGATGAATCCATGTTAGCTAAGAAATTTGTCTCTCGTAAATCCCTAACGAATGTCTGAAAATTCATTCATTCTTTCATTCGTTCATTCATTCATTCATTCAATGATTCATTCATTCAATCATTCATTAATTCATTCGTTAATTCAATCCTTTGTTTAATCATTCATTCAAATAAATGTTTATTCCATTCTTTCTTTGTTTGTCTCTTTATAGTGCGAGGCAAAAAATTCCTGTCATAAAATTTTAGAATGGACCTGAAGGAAAGTTTTGCTCAACTCAAGTATATTTTATCGGTGTCAAAAGTAGCATTCTTAGAATTTGGCAATGCTTCTGCGTGCCTCCTAGTAGTGCAATTGTCCATGGGCATCGATAGTTACTTTGAATAAGGTGAAACCACTGCCCCATTGTCCCTTAATATATATATTTTTTACACGTTCAAAGTCTTTAACTACTAAGAAAAAGTTTTACCCAACTCAGCTATATTAAAGGTGTCAAAAGTTAGGTAATGACCGGCGTATCGCAGCCGTGTCGTTGGGTAGGAGACGTAGTTCTAGCTCTCATGATGGATGACACGGACAGACAATTTTTCCATTCATCATAGTTAATATCGTACGAGTGTCGTGTGTTATAAATTAGGGGTGTGGCTAATGCGCGGCCATTTTTGTTTCCGCTAATGGACGTTTTGATTTGAAAGCCAATTTTCAAATGTCTTTATGATTATGGCGTGGCTTGTTGATGTTTACATTTCTATATAAGCAGCCAGCAATTTCTTGTCGGCTCTTCTTGGTCGGTGACTTAAAAAGTTTCCGAACCGGTGGTAGATTTTTTATATAACTATAGAGCTTGTGACAGTTAATTTAAATAAAACTTGGAATCTCATTATGTGCGGTAATCAAAAATCCAGTGTGAATGAAAAAAATAGATTTGACCTCTATGATATTCGGGAGATATCTCTTAATAAAATTCAAATCTTTGCGACATTTTATGTCAATTTTTAACTAATTTCAAATTCATTTTAAATTGATTCCATGGTTTTTTTTTGTATGTATGTATCACTTTCACTCTGCCAATTATGAATCGATTTTGATGAATCGCTTCCATTTGGTAGATCATGCCATCAGTGTAGTGGAACCTATTCGGCTTGGTACCGGCTTCAACACATTAGTAGGTGTCTAAATCGTATGAAGGTACCAATTATTTTTTACTTCTTAGTTACGTGGTATTTTTTGAAGGTTGTGTTGTTATTTAAAAATAAGCTATTTAGATGTACAAAAGGGAACGGTCACCTAATACGAAATTTCGAAAAGCGCGGGACGCAAGAGTTGGCGAGAAGGTATAGTTAGTTGACATACACTAAGAAAGGATTATTTGATAGGGCCAGGTTAAGGAGGACGCAAGCTTAATTTAGCGATCGCCACTGCCGTACGCGCTGCGCGAGCGCGTCGATGCCGAGCTCGATGCCATGCTCCGAGACTGCGTCATTGAGCCGGTCGATGTTTCCGACTGGGCCTCTCCTCTGGTACCGGTAAATAAGGCTGACGGTTCTTTTAGAATTTGTGTTGATTATAAAGCGACCGTTAATCCTGCTCTTATGTTCGATCTTTATCTTTTGCCTAAAATTTTTTATTTAATTGTTCGATTGAGTGGTTCTAGTTAATTTACGCGCTACAAGGTCGACTGACAAATTATATTTTAAGGTACAGTACAGTGATGACAATGAACCTTAATGCAAAGTAAAACGAATCTAACAAGCCCAATGTCGATACGGTTATATGGTTTTATAACAGAGTTCCTACCCTTCTAGCTCCATCATCAGATCAGCGCCAGCAAATACATAAATAATTATGTAATGTATTAATCTCTAAGAAGTGTGACTCGTTAAATAGCTAATAAAAGTCAGGTACCTATTACATAATACTATTTTTTCTTGTTATTTAATTTTATTACAAAATTATTTATTTAGAAGGTTAGATATGTTAAAAAGTAACATATTAACAATATAACAGATTCTAACTCAAAATACCTAACGTTATAGGTTTTTCTTTCTATGGGAATTTCCATAATTATTTTACATTACACTTTTTTCTCATAACGTTCAAAATGTTCAATTTTTTAGATTAAACAATATCTATCTATTATTAATTTCAAGTCATGGCGAGATGACCTGTGGTGAAATACAGCTGCTGGTTTTAGTCCAAACTATTCCTCAGAACAATAGACGTGTCTCGGTTATTCCGAGGTTAGTCCAGCGGGGTCTGAACCGAGCGCCTTACGGAATTCAGTCCAACCTTGTACCATTGAACTACAGATGGTTTTTTGGCTGGCCATTAACAGTGATATACCTCTATTTTGGTTTCAATTAATATAAATAAGGAGTAAGAAGAATTTCTTAGCATTCCATGGATTCACCGTGCGGGTGCCGGGTCCATCGCTTTGCAGAGGAAAGAACCGTAGCAATGCCAGGAACTTGAAGTTTTTCAAAATTGTCCAAAACCCACCAAAGAAAATTAATATTAATAGAAAAATATCAAAACAAATGCACAAAATAGACAATAATGTAGTACAGAACCAAGAAGAATATTATGGAGGGCCTCTCAAAGCACCAGTCCATTATTATAGCACTGTTTGAGACAAGAAATGAATAGGTGGGTAGTGACCCTGCGTTCCGCTCCGGAGGTCGTGAGTTCAATTCCCTCTTCGAGTCTGGGTGTACTATCTATATGTATGTAAATATATATATATCTCTACAAAAAATAATTTGTCTATAACAGGCATTTGTTACCTATAATAACAAATGCATTAAGTTTGCTACCTTAGGAACAGATGAGAGATCATATAGTCCTGTATATATATATATATAAATATCTTTGACTAGCTGTGCCCAGCAGTGGGTTATCATCCCTTGATAACCCACAGCTGGGCATGGGCATCCCTTTGCTTTTGCCACTCTCCCCTATCCCTTGCTAATCTCATCCAGCATATTATAGCCATTATTGAACTGAACTATTTTCCCTTTAATAACATAATATGAGTGTTTTTCAAACATTCTCTATATACAGAAAGAAAAGAGCATACTCATTTCTCAGAGGCCGGCAACGCATCTGCGAGAACGTCCGCAAAGGTAGTTTCGCGACGACCTCCGCGCGTTTCCGCACTCGGAGGCGCCAACCTAATTACGTCCCATAACTCCACCACACACGGTATCCGCGGACTCGGCCTCACAGGAGGCACCCGCGGAAACCGAACGAAATGCGACAAAAATACCGTCACTTGACGTGACAGCATGGCCGCCGCTTCACGCTGATCTTATTTGAGAAACAAGTACTGGTACAGGGACAGGTACTGGTACAACATTAACTTAGGCAGAAAAGGCGAAGTTAGGCGACGTAGAGTATGGCGGGGAAAAAGAGTCTCGCATTCTTACAGTATACGAGTCGTAGGGTCTTTATTTTGAGCGAGTCATTATCATCCGTTGCGTGCAAAAGGAGATGCCCATCCTCGACAGCGTAGCGCACGCGTTATTATGGTAATGAAAACAGAAAAAAAATGTTATTTCGGTTTTTTTCGAATGTCGTCCTAATAGAACGAGCGACAGTTTTCCCTTAATAATCATTCTCACTTAAAATATTTAGATTTCATTTTTGGAATATATTAATTATGGGTCCCACACGCCCAGTCTGCCAAAACTTGAGTATCAGGTTTAGTGTTGACTGGGGGTGCGTAAACGCATTTTCTAGGTATCTTCTTCTTCCTAACGTTATCCTGGTTTAGTACCAGGGTCCGCTTAGATTGCAGAGGATGTGGCTGGGGGGCGAGTTAAGAGGATCAATTGCCATTGTATGTGAACTGTATTTAGTTTTTTTATTATATTTTTTTCAAATTCGCAATTCTTTCTGGCCCACCCTGTATAACATTTGACATTATACGTGCGCGAGTAACAAATAACAGGATTACTCTAATTACAGATGTATAAATAGATCACTGCCATGCTGGTTTCATCTGTTATTAAATGTGTCCAAAGGAAATAAAAAGTACCTAACTCTTTTTATATTATCACTATGCATATATACCTATACGATACCTAATTTAAAAAAAAAAGAACAGATTTACACGTGTATTACTTCGTGCCACTTAACGTTAAGATTTCGTGCAATACTCATGCGTTACAAGTTAACTATCTCTATAGAGATAAGTACAATAAGTTAACTATCTGCATTATCTAGATTTGGTACATTCCGTACGTGACAATATACCGTTACTCTACATTATATAAGGTAAATTGTGTCTTTCACGCGTTCCGTGCACGTGACATCGACACCTAACGCTAAATCTTAATTGTGTTCTTATGAAACAGAACATAACGCCTGTATTGGCCAATGTAAAAGTGGGTGATATTTCAGTGAAGATCATAAAAGATGACATCTGACGGCAGTCCGTTATCTTAACTCGGCGCTCAGCCACATCCTCTGCAATTTAAGCGGCCCCTGGTACTAGACCGGTACAAGGCTAAGTTGGAAGAATGCAGGTACATTTTATAAAAATGGAGACTTTCAAAGACCGAACATTCAATGCAATAACTTACGATACCGACAGACTGTCGCGATGACAACCCAATAACGACATTATTACAAAATTAACTTTGTAATTGGAAGTTGGCAACAAACATCGCCAAAGATTAAATTGGTTGACGCAAGGGTAGTAAATTATTGAAGAGCAAAGAGCTGTCACGGGCAGAAACTGCAGACCTATTCGGGTGCTCTCATAATTTACGAACCTTCCATTTGACGAGCTTTTTTAGGGTTCCTTAGTACTACAAGGAACGCTTATAATTTCGCTCTGCCTCTCCGTCCGTCTGTCTGCCCCTAAGGAGGTCCCCCCCTTAGCATTCCCAAACTATTACAGGTAGAGACTTAGAATTTTCCATGTTGATAGAAAAGACTAAATACTCATTAGGAAAATTAATTTGAACAAAATCGGACACCAACTTTTGAAGTTATTTAACAAATACCTTTATAGCGCATCAGATACAGAACCCTTCTATATAAGCGTGTCTTGACACGCTCTTGGCCATGTTTTTAGTAAAATGTGTATTGTATTTATAAAACTCGCAATTAACTATTACGACTAAATACGAACCCCAACTTTTTTTTAAATATTCTATCCCCTATGTTCATCAGGGATAATGGTGAATCAATTTATTAAATTGGTCCATTAGTTTCAGAAATCCGTAACATAGTGTAGTAGAGAAACGTGGTGTGGATACGGTAATGAAGAATATAATATAACATAATAATCTATACATACCTCCTACGTAAATTGTTGTAACCCCTTTTGCTCAGTAGAGCAATACAAACATGTAAATTGAAATAAAATCCTCATTAAATAACACATTTGCGTATAAAATTATATATTCAATAATGACGTTTTCATTATTGTATACAATAATATAGTGAAAAGGGACTATTATATTACAATTTAGTTGTTTGTAGCGCTCTATTGTAAAGCTGGGAATTTGGGGTTACAACAATTTACGTAGGAGGTATCGATATATATGTATATACGTACAAATACACTACTATAATAAATAAATAAATATATAGGATACATAAGAAGAATAAACATTATATATAAGCTCATGTCGTTTCTCGATAGTGCTGTTTTGGCTTCATTTTAAATATAAGTATGGATTTACTCAGAGAAAATATGTAAGTAATGGTTTTATGATCGCGGGTCACGGTAGTTTGTACTCTTCGGTCAAGGCGTTGGTAGGAATAGGTTAATGAGAACCGTAGGGATATTCGTCAGTCGCGTGGCGACCGACTTGGATCGAAAACAATCCACCTTGGTAATGATGGCTGCTAAATAACTATATAATGGGCGACGTGCGCATTATTTGTCCATTACGACAATACATACACACACATGTACGTATTTTACGTATTTAGCACATACAAATTTGACACCACACCGCTCGCACATAAGGTACAATCTCGCCTGAATGGGTTTACATGTATGAATCATGGATTTGTGATTTATATTGACAAATTGTCACCTGCCCGAACAAGTCTGTAAGGGAATATTATCAAAGAATATTTCGGCTTTGAAGAATAGTTCACGGCTTTTTAGGGTTCCGTAGTATATCCCTTATAGTTGCACTCTGTCCATACGTCCGTTTGTCCGCCGGCAAGGTGCTCTCCCCGTAGAATTGCTAAAAACTCATCAGGAAAATTATTTTGGGCGGGATCGAGCAAACAACTTTTGAGGTTATTTAACGCGTACATACCTTGACCGCGTATCTGATACTGAACCCTTGACTCTATATAAGCGTGTTTTGATACGCTCTTGGTAACTTATATTAGGTATTTCTATTTCGTACATTAATGCTACACCACAATCTTATTCTGAAAAATTGTACATTCTCAAATAAGTTTGTAAGTATATAATTCCGTCTCTGTGCTTAAAGGGGTAAAATGAGGAAGGGAGTACATAGGCTTTTTTTCTTTTAGCTAAATAATTAAGGTTCAGCGCAAGAAATGAAAACCCTCATTTTTTTTAAATTGTATAATATATGGGCTCCCACCAGTGGCCGTCGGCGACCAGGTAGGCCGAGGAAGAGGTGGCGAGACGACTTGGACGCCTTTGCGGGAAAGAAATGGTTTCAATTGGGCTAGGAAACGAAGGTGACATCACTAAGGGTATTTCCTACAAGCATGTCATTTCACAAATGAGAATGTTCTGTGTAAAAATGTTCACATCTCAATTATTATTAATTGCTTAGAATAAGACTCATGTATATTTCAAGGGGCAAACCTTACTATTTACTTCTATTATCCTATATCATCGCCGTTCCCGTTCCTGTTCCTGTTCCCGTTCCCGTTCCCGTTCCCGCCCTCGTCCCCGTTCCCGTCCTCGTTCCCGTTCCCGAGGTTTTCTTCCAATTTATCTGTATACCGTTTTCTTGTGTCTGGATCGTCTAAAGCTCGCACTCTTATTGATTGGTATGCTTTAGGCTTTGTCTTGCGAGCTCTTAAGATCCTGGTATCTGCAACTAACAACAGATGGTCTGTACCTATCTCTGCTCCTCTTATTACTTTCACATCTCTGAAATAATGTCGTATTTCTCGATCATATATAAAATAGTCGATGACACTATTTCCCACCGCGCGGCTCTAAATTAAAAAGCAATAGTTTGAAATAGCCAAATTGCACGCCCTCCAAAGTGTATGCGTCATATTTTCTAAATATCAGGAGCTACGCTGGCAGCAATTGACGTAAAGCGCCATCTCTTAAGAGAAGCACAATACTTAATAGTACAGTTATATTCCTCTAGAGTGTATGTCAATTTTTTTTAATTATAAATAAACGTTATTACCGTTAACCAATGAGAGGTAGCGACATGCTTGTAGCCTCCCTTCTGTGCGCTGCGTGTGGCGGGCGCCGCGGGGGGGCTGTGGGCGGCGCGGGGGGGGGGGGGGGGGGTAACGATGGTAGATGGCCGCTCTATGGTTGCATTCCACTAAAGCGCGCTCGCTCGCGGCAGTCGCTTCCTTCACGAAGCGACCAACTGCGTCGTCCACGTCGTCAGTGGAAATGCAACCCCCTTGAGTGATCTTTTCTACAGTTTGAATTGTCAAGTTAGTCTTATAAGTTATTTTTTTTTTTTTTTTTGTAAATAAAAGGAATTCGCCCGCGTGATTTTTTTTTTTTATAGGTTAAGCGGGCAAACGAGCAAACGTATAACCGAGATGATCAGTTGATCAGCGTCGCCCATGGACACCTGCAGCACCAGAGGGGCTGGTAGTGCGTTGACGGCTCCTAAGGAATTTATTAATCCGCCCTTTAAAAATTCGCATGTCGTAGGATTGTGGGAACACCCAGGAAGGCAACTGATCGAAGTTTGCTTTTTACGAGATATTCAAATATGTCTAGAGTGAGCTCAACTCGTGAAATCGGGGATAGAATCTGTTAGTTTACAGATTTCAGCCCGTCTTTTGTACCGTCGAGCCTCAGTGGGCTATACAATAAACCATGCTGAGGTATTTTCGGATCTACGAATTTCTTTCGCCCTTAACTGGCATACGCCGCGCAAGACAAATTACACGCATTTTGCGGTTTTGGAAAAGTGGAATACAAAAGTGAACTTGCCCGTTAGCACAATACAAAAAATGAAGGACTGAAGATAGTGAATATTTGGACAAGTAAAATAGTGTTAAAACTGTAACGTTTAATGTATTTGAGTATGCTTTAATTCACGGATTATTGAGTATCTCTCTCTTATAAGATCGGCGTGAACTGGCGACTATGCAATCATGTCAACTGATGGTACTTGGGCCGTATTTTGTTCGGTCTTTGAGAGTTCGCCGTGGCCTATACTCCTGACAGTGTATACCGGAACGAATTGATCACCAGTGTGAACATACCCTAAGTTATAAAGAAAATAAGGTAAAACGGTACCACTTTATAATGTTAAAATTTGTGCAAAATAGCGTACTAATATAACGTACAACAGGAAACGTACGCTAAGATTTATCTTCGACTTTAACGCTCAGTAATAAAGTCGTTATTAGCATCCCTATTAAAAAAAATAAAAAAATAATAGCGTTACTACTGACTACAAAAATCGCGGATACGTGCGAGTTCATTTTAATCGCGCTCGTGCTCGCGAATGAATCCGCGAATGAAATTCGTTCGCGGATTTAAGCAAAGTAGTTTAGTATTTCATGATGTTCTTGCCTTCATTATTACTCTTTCGTAGTGACACTTAGTAATATATTCTACAATTAAACACTTATGTACCAATAATCGTTTCCGTTGTATAACACAGAAGTTATGCTTCAACTTCAAAAAAAGCTTCTATTTTTATTATTATTTTTATTTATCTTATTTTGTTTTAATTATTATTGTATGATTGTACAGCATTGAACACTATTACATATTGCCAATAAGTGGCAGGTTGTAATATTTATTATTTAAAATAAAAAAATAAATAAATTGCCCTTATAAATTTATTTTTTAGCTTATATTAGCAAAGGGTAAGTATCGACAATAATACTGCCAACAGGTCAAATTTTTCTTGAAGACAAATTTAAAAAAAAATGAGGGTTTAAAATAAAATATTTCGAAGATTTTATACATCTTCTACTTATAAGAATGTATATATTTTTTCATGTATAGATAACGTCTTTTGAATATTGGACTATAAAGACTTTCCTTTAATCGCCATGGCACGTTTGACAGAATAATTTGGGAAGATTCTGCTTCTTCGAAAAAAAAAAACAGGCTATTATAATGTTTGATTTGATGTGAAATTTCTCACTTTCCATTGAGTACAATCGTATTGAACCCACTATTGTGTTCGAAGCTATTGTCCCATTGCCCCGAAATAGCTTTCCCAATTTATTTCATCGGGACTTCTTCCTGATGCCCGTTTCGCTGGTTCTAGTAACTTTCCATAAGCAAGCCCTACAAAACTTCATGTTTTTGACTCCTGGTCTTCTACGGACGTCAACTCAATATCTGCAACGGAATACAATACGTAAACATTTCTTTTGCACGCCTGCATGTGCAAGTGTGCTCTACTCTCGCTTAAACAAAATCGTTTTAACAGTTGATACTTCGGAAGGTTTTTGCTTTATTTAGTTGATTTAAAAAGCATTTCCTTCGGCATACCAATGTCTGTGTGTGTGGATCTGGCACGATCACGGTCGTAACAGTCGACTTATCAGGCTAATGTTTTTTTATAAGCTTCAGAATTACGGCGCGCTGTTTCATATTGAAAACGGTTGTGTAATTCGGTATCGTTTATTTATAATTAACAAAAAAATTAATTTCGGCTGTATAACAACATACCATCTAGCGGAATATCACCGTACTATTAAGTATTGAGTTTCTTCTAGGAGACGGCTCTTAGCGCCTATGGTGGTTTGTGTAGCGTGTAATATTTAGAAAATATGAGGTAACTGGGTTTCAGCATTTTTAATTCACGAACGTTAGGGTTCCGCAAAACACTATTAAAACCCTCAAAATTGAACCAAATTATGGAATTAAAGTCGGGCGAAGTCGCAGGCAGCAGCTAGTATATAATAAATTGCACTGCAGCGCGCCGCCTCTTGCTGTCTGTTGAATTCTGTATGAGCATGCTCCGTCCACTTTTAGTACCGCTTTATTTTCTACATTCCCGAAGAGAATAGTTTCTGTTCGTGAAGATTTGTTTGGCAACTTAAGACCTTTAAATTTTTTACGTACCTGAAAAAAATTGCCTAAATCTGTACTATGTTATGTATTATATGGAGAAAGGTAAAATAGGTCAATAGTTTAGTATTCTCTACTGATTTTATTTTTCATTGATATCAAATTAAATACCTTAGTTACATGTTTAACTATCAAACTTGTAATAATTATAATAAGAGATGTCTAAATGTAGATATATTTTTTAACAAATTTCCTGCTTTTAAAAGAAGTTGTTGCCAAATTTTAGTTAATGACTTTTAATGTGTTATTTTCGTTTTCATTCTTTATTGCTAAGTTTTTTTTTCACAGTGGAAACTTTACTGATTTATGCTTTTGTTTTTATACTAATTTTATAAGTGTCTTCACAATTGGTTTTCCTAAAAAAGAACAAAAAATAAAATATAAAGAAAATTTTAAAGTAATTTTTAAACAGTTGAGTGATTTAGTTTTTTGAAAGTATTATGTATTATTTTTCTCGTAAAGGTCCGGTTAAAACTTTTTTTCTTAAAAAGTTCTGCGTAGAATGAAATATCTATTTAGTTTCGCACTAACTAAGAACTTAGTAACTTTAAATATACATAGAATGCACTATATTTCTCAGGATTTAAGATTTAAGTAGAAAATAGACACTGAAATTATTCTCTTGCAGAACTTCTTGATATTAATAGGGGCATTTCTCAGAAGTGTATGTATCTTTTTCAATTTATGAAGCCAAGATTTTATCCTGACAAATACGCACGCTTTTATAAATAGAGGAACAGACCGAATAAATAAGGGTAAATGACAAAAGAGTAATTTTATCGCAGTATTTTACGGTCCTTCTTTTCTTGTTAATGCGGTATTGTGGCGTTAGTTAACAGGTTAGAACAGTAATTAATTCACACACATAAATAATATAGAAGGATATTTGCAACTCGAATTATTGCGAAAATGGTGATAACAAAAAAATTTCCCTGCAAGGTTTGTTGTGGGCTCAGCGCAGGGCACGAGGAGTTCTTGTAAACTTAGCTTTTAAGTTGTAAATTTTATCACTAATTTATTAAATAATGATTTAAAAAAATAAATTATACATATGTCGTTTATAAGTGCTTACAAAAAAGTATATATGAATGAATTTTGACTTTGACAATTTGAATTTGAATTTGAATTTGAATTTGAATTGGAATTGGAATTTGATATGTATGTAAACATATAACTTACACACTATAATATAGGATATATATGAAACTATTATAGGATATATATGTAAATTTCTTAATCGCAACTATCCGAGGAGATGATCTCGAGAATCAACGGTTGCTACGGGCACACTTGTCAACTATTTACGTATGAATTAGTACCAGTGTAGCTTGAAAATGACTCTATTAGTCATTTGTAGCACTCTATTCAGACTGGTTATTTTGTAAAAAGCGCATGCACTCGTATAACGGATTTGAGTCAACAGAAATGTACGCGCTAGTCCGAACTGGTGACGTTTTCAACTGAAATCAAACACGAGGTGTTTGCATTTCACACCTCAGAGCTAAAAGTACCATAAGTGAACTTTAAAACCCCAATATAAATAAGTTTCTATTATATATTAGTTACATTTTGCGGCCTTCTGGTTTTCGCGTCCCGAGGTTACCATTCTATTAGAACCTATACCAAGAATAATTTATTTTACGGCTCAAATGTCGTTTCCTTAAGTTGTCTTCGCTGTTTTTTTTGTGATATATTGGTCACGCCCCTCCGAACCGCTGAACCTCAGCTAAACCTGCCGCGCTATTAGTTGACCTTAGAGTGTGTAGTTGAGTTTGAGGTTACAGTAAAATCGCTGCGTACATAAGCAAGCGTTGCAATATATATTTACTTTCACACAATAAAATAATGGATTTTAATGGAGAGGCGCCGTGCAGATGTCCATGGGCGCCGGTAGGCACTTCGGTGCCTGCTGCCTGCTCGTCTGCCCCCTTGTAACATGATAAAGCGCAATTTATGGCATGATATGCGATAAGGAGTCATGTGTCACTGGTTTTAAAGTTTGGAGACAAATTCCAACTGGACTTCTAGCCGTACTGTGTGTGATCATATCAAGTGAGGAGATCAAACGGACAGGCAATTCACCTGGGTGACTAACGACACCCATGAAAACAAGAGTTAGTACAGGAAGTGATAGAATAAAAGTATATAAAGTTATATAGATGGAAAGGAGAAAAACGAGAAGATTGTTAAGGATTTGGCTGTGTGGCGAGTTAAGATGACCGATTGCAATATGACGTCATCCTCGGAACCCCCAAGATCTCTGCAACTTTACGAGTAATATCACCAAGTGACATTAATCGGGTCCCACTGTTTTAAGTGCCTTCCGAAACACGGAGGAGGTCGGATATCAAGTATAAATCAGTGTTAAAATAGGTGACCCATCTATCATCCGTTCGCAGCAAGAGCCACTTAACCTAGCCATCCAACCCGAAAATGTCGATATGACGTCATTATGTCTCCCCGTATATACAAATTTAAATTTAATATTTTTCGATTTAAAATGAAGCACTAATTGTAAACAAATATGTGTCCGACAAATACACGCTGGATTTGTAGTAGTTTCACATACTTAATCCTGGCTATCCTAATCAGATATTCATATTAAAAAAATGACATATGAGTCATATGACATATTATTGATGACATGTAAGGTAAAATTTTTAAACCACACACACACACACACACACACACACATAAATACACACGCACACATACATGCACACAAATATGCACGCGCACGCTTTTAGGTTTTCTAGTTTTTCTATTTTTAATTCTTATGCATTACTGTACTGTTGCCATTTGTTTATTTTAAATTTATCTATGGGAAGAGTGGGGTTAACGTACTTGTGCTTTTTTTTCCTTTCTCTTATCTTAGGAATACACTTAGTTATGCCCCATGTTCCCATCTCTCACAAGAATCTCGTGGACTCTCCTCGTGTACTCCCAAATAGGATAATCTGGGATCGTTCCCGGATTATCCTATTTGGGAGTAACAATTGTCCGTGACAGTAGCATCTGCATCCTTTTTCTCCTCTCCATCTACCTTTATATCATTTTATTCCATTCCTTGCCTTTACTTCTGTCTATTTAATTAGAGGTAGCCCCACAGCTGCTGCAGCAGCTTGCTGTCTTTTTGGTCTGCAGTCGAGTCGGCGTTCGCGCGAGCCCGCTTCAGCACTGACAGGTACGTCTCCCCTCGTTCCGCCGCCTCCGGGGGGAGGGTCACCACAACGGCGGCGGTCTTGGGGGGAAACGGCGGCTTTCTGGCTCCGGCGGGTGCCCTGCTGCTGCCGGCCGCAGCAGCGGCGGCGGGCTTTGGGGCCGAGACCTTATGAGTTATCGATAATGTCGATAACAATTTTATAATGATTAATTGATCTAAATTACAATATAAAAACAAGTATTTTTCTGTGTTCTCGGACAATGATGGTCTCTAGCCACATTTTAATACTGCCAACATAGAAGATCAAATATATAGAAAATATAACCTAGTCAATGCTACCATACAACTAATTGGTAAATAATGCATTACATAATTGTTTAAAATTTATTACGAGGGGCAAATGGGCAGGTGGTTCTCCCAAGTGACTACTGACGTCGATGAATATCTGCACCACTACGAGGCTCTCAGATTGTTTTGATCCTGCAGGTGGAGGAGCCCCAACTCTTTATCAACATTTATTTTGATCTTTTGGCCACCCAGACGTTTATATTCTAATTTTACCAGGATTTGGAATAATTTCTCATATAATTTCTCAAGAAAGAGGTAAAAAAGAAACTTCTGGTACTTTAGGTATAATTTATGCTATATTAGCCATTGGACTACTTGGATTTATTGTTTGAGCACATCATCTATTTACCGTAGGAATAGATAGAAGGCAACCTTTGGAAGTTGCGAATCTGGAGGAACCCACCACCATGGAGCAGAGCAAAGTCTAAAGACTCTGCTGGATCGGCCACTTAGAGAGGATGGGTGAGGATCGATAAGTGAAGAAGGGTTATTTCGGAACTCCGATCGGTCGTCGCCCTGTTGGCCGTTCCCGGTACTACTGGAAAGACGCCGTGGTGACTGACCTGGATTGCAGACTCTCTTCACTTCTCACTTCTCTTCTCACTAATGATAATCACCTCATTGAATTTGCGTATAAGTTGCGTGATGGCATTCCTGTTATATATATATTCACAGTAATAATAGCGCGTCCGTGCCATGGCGCGAAATTTAGCATCTACGAAAGTAACTTTTACTTACAAGGCTAATTTTTAAATGACAACGTCTAACTTTAACTTTAACTTTTTAAGTACCATATTATGTTTTATCATTGAAGACATTATATTCTGATTAAATAAATACAGCTTGAATTTTAAAGTATAGAAAATCTCGGAAAATCAATCTAGAAAGGTTAAATTTTTTACTTTTGTTAATTTAATTTCGAGTGCACGATATCAATTTTTTTCCATGTATATACAAAAATAACAATTTTAAAATATTCCTATTTCAAAATTTCCTCTAAGGTATCAATTACGGAGAGAATCACAAGCATTTTTCATTACAAGCCTATCTGACATGGTACCGAGAATTTAAAGCACATCTTAAAATATTTTTAAATCCCAAAAGTCAACTTTTTTCTTAAAGAAAGTTTATTTATGTGCTTTTCTTACAACTGGATACGTATAGTAGCATTATCCAATGATACTCAAAAAGCAGTAAGCGTAGCGCTCTACCTTAGCCTGTTTGTAGTCAATTTATGTCCTCAAGTTTATGCGCCGGAGAAAGCGTAGCACGTAGGAAATAATATTCGTAGCATGGTTATAATACACCAGCATTTAAAAAATGTATGTTTGTTTAACAACACTTAAGTCAAAGACAAAAATTCTCGAATTAGAGATGTTTTGCAAGCACGTAAGAGTATGAATTTCGACCATTTTCCAACGCATATCTATATCCTATAACGTACCTATCATTACTTCTTTCTCGTACTCGTCCTTTTTAGTTTACAGGTAAAAGAAACAAGAAAAAAAAATCTATTTTTTACATACTTATAGAAACCAAGCGGAAAAAAATTGTTACTAGGTTTGAAAGGTAAATATATTTTTTTTTTGTTAAAATTACACTTTTTATATTAAGACAAAAGTTGCATCCAAAGTAATAAAGTTTTTTATTCCAATTACCCCTTCTTTTAAGCACTTTCCATCGTCATTTTTATGTGTTTCTGTATCTTCATTAAAAATATTATATGATACTTTAATGTCAACAAATTTACCCGAAAACTTACTCAGTATACGCGAAAAGCCATTGTTAAAACTAATCATTTCTAAACGAATATGTTTCTTTCAAAAGTCCTATGAATTTGATAAGCATGAACATACAAGTATGTATATACCTTTACTAATATAGGTGCACGCATGTATTATGTTCGGCCGAGCGATTCATTGTAAAAGCAGTATAGATAGAACGGCGAGCTGGCTGGGGTTCGGCCGCCGGGGCTCACCTGTGCTAGAGCCGAGAGCGCGTCACGCTCCCTCACATGGAAGCGCACTCCCACAGGAGCATCTGGGACAGGGTCGCGACGAACACAGGGGTAAAAGCAACAATGGAGGGTGTGTTGAGATTGCGCACACAGGTTTAGACTCACTTGGTACAGCGAGATCGGGTTCGGGACACACGCGGGCCAGCCTTCCCGCCGAGAGGTTCCATCGGGGCCCGCGCCGCCCGCCCTAGCACTCCCACTTGTTGATTCTGTAAAGACTTTCATAACGACATCTGAAGCGAGTTCACGTCGCGCGTGTTTAAATAATTAATAAAATTTTATTTATAAATTTTAAGTTAATTTATGTTACCTTTTCAAAGCTGTGATGTCTACTCTTCGCTTCCGCTCTACCTTGCTCTTGGTTTTCGCCCTTGATTTCGTGTCGGTCTGTCTCGCCGTGTTGTTACTGTTACGGACAACTTTTTATCGTATACGCGGGCCCTTTGACCGCGCTTGTTGTACTTTTGAATATATATAGAACTGTTGTTGTATACTCGAATCTGTGTTACCTGTTGACTATTACTTAAATAGATATTTTACCCAATTCTCCAATTATCGCCGCGACCGCTGTAATACGAACTTTTCCAATTCGTCTGCTGCCACGTAAAGGTAAGTTTTTTAATTATAAGTTTATATTGTAATTATTAATTAAAGCATCACATTATTTTAAATAAATATATTTTAAGTTATTTGAGTTTGAACCTTTTAAACAAAATCAATATTCATTTATGTATGTATATATATTTTTAATGTATTTATAATTTAAGTTATTAAATAAACAAATATATCTGTATTAATAATTTAAAAATATTATAATTTAATTCTACAATAGCAAAAAAATTTTAAAGTAGAATTACAGCTAAATAAAATTTATTATTATTCATTTTATTTTTTTAACATAATAAAACAAATAATAATAATAATTTATTGTCGTCCAACTGGAGCTAAATTAATTCCCAATTACAATAGCTTAAATTGCTTCAAGTTATTATATTTTGCTCTTTTTTCTTTTATAATTATATCTATGCATTTATTATAAAGTGACTGGTTCGTTGGCGTATTGGGCGGTGACCCTGCTTTCCGCTTCGGGGGTCGTGGGTTCGATTCCCACCTCGAGTCTGGGTGTACTATCTATATGTATGTATTTATCTATTTCTAAAAACAAATATTTATGTCTAACAGGCGGCTGTTACTTATAACACAAGCATTAAGTTGTCTACCTTAGGAACAGGTGCCCGTGTGTCATATAGTCCTTTATATATTTATTTTTCAAAATTTGTCGTCTCGCCAATTATATCTGTTTACAACAAACTCACTCCATTCTAAAACGTTTCGAGAATTTTATTCATTTGATTTAAAATCCAACAAACAATTGAACCAAGAAACAATTTCTCGCGAACTGTTGGCGTACGCTTGAATCAGGGTTTGGGTGTTATCGCACGTAAAAATTACGAAGAAATTTTCAAACGACCAAAATCTATTTCAAAATAAACTATTTCCGATGTGCGGCTCACGCTAGATATTGATTGAGAATGCATTTTTGGTCGTTTTTGTACAAATCGCACGTAAAAATTACGAAGAAATTTTGAAACGACCAAAATCCATTTCAAAATAAACTATCTCCGATGTGCGGTTCACGCTAGATATTGATTGAGAATGCATTTTTGGTCGTTTTTGGGGTTTTGCACAGAAGATCGCCAAGTCACATCGTACGGTTTCGCTCAATGCAGCGCTCGCGCTTTCTGGGCTCCTCCCGCTCGATCTTCGGGTTTGGGAGGCGTCCAGACTGTTCGAGTGCAAACGGGGACGTCCGATCGAGGAGCTGGAAACCCGCGAACTGGAGGGGCGTGAGGCCTTTATCGAGGCCTCCCATCCCGCCAGTGAGCCAGATATTGACTATCGGTGTCTGGAAGATATGTAAAGATTTTTTTTTCTATTAATCGCCTAACAGATTAGAGTAAAAGAAGGTTACAGTGTGTTACAAAAACACGATTGTACCAAAAAGTATAAATAATTTTAATGTAGAATGCCCCCGCTTACCGGCTTCTTCGACGCCGACGACTTTGATTCTAGCTAGAACGAACCGGAAGCTCCCTTGCCCTTCGTCTGTATCAAAGCGCCCGACTCTGCCGCGCTCTTCAGATTTTTTCTAATGAAAGGTATCGTACTTTCTTAATATCGTGCTAACATCGCCATCGCCGTTGCCGTCGCCGTCGCCGTCGCCGTCGCCGTCGCCGTCGCCGTCGCCGTCGCCGTCGCCGTCGCCGTTGCCGTCGCCGTCGCCATCGCCATCGCCATCGCCATCGCCATCGCCATCGCCATCGCCATCGCCATCGCCATCGCCACCATCACCATCATTGGGAGCCTTCTTCAAATTAAAGTTTAACATTCATCTGGCGAAAGGATAACGGGAAACACACAATCCGACAATCTCCTCAACCATCACGGGCTCCAGAAAACAAAGCTGCAAGCGTTATTGACAAGATGACCTTACCTTAACATAACCTATTTTGTCATTTTTGCACCTAATCTAAATCCAATAGATCCCGATAACACTTTAGTGACTACAAATTTAGCTTCGCAACCTCCCCTACTATTAAACAATATCTCGTGTTAGACGACAGTGCCGCTCCTGACCGAGTTGAGCCCTGCTCTGAAACGAGCCCACAAAATACGCAGCCGGGTAATTTTTATGTTATTCCGATTTGGTAAGAGCAGGGTATCGGCTTGTTAAATGACCAAATAAACGTCTCAAGCTCGCCATTGCTTAGAATGTTTGAAGGTAGCGCTAATGTGGTGGGGGTGCCTGAGCCCTGCTCTGAAACGAGCCCACAAAATACGCAGCCGGGTAATTTTTATGTTATTCCGATTTGGTAAGAGCAGGGTTAAGTACCAAAAACAATATCAACATTTAAGCAAACATGACTTCCGTTTCGCCTTAACAAATAATAAAGCAGGGGTGTGGTGGTAGATCTAATATCTTGAGGCTTCGGTGAAGATGGTGCGGTATCACTCCCGTAGTCGGAGAGCACCAAGGGGACTATGTAAGCTTGATTTAAGTTCCTCTCCGAATCCGAGGCGCAAAGGGGCGCGAGACAGCGTCACGTCGCTCACCCGCCAGTCCACACACTTTTGGAGACGTGATAGAAGAGGTCATTTAGAGTCTAAGTAACGTTATTTACCTTAGTACCAAGTTTTACAGTTTTCGAGAAAATCATGATACTTGTTTGGGAAAACTCCATTTTTCCGTCTTTAAACGCTAATAAAACAATAATAAATGATTTTCTCTTTTTTATGATTAGTTGCTCTGGTGAGCCTATTCACTGATAATAATGGCGTAGGGATGTGACGACCCCATCGCCCGATAGGTTGTCTTAGTTTTCATGGGGTTGTGAACAGAAATGGACAAAGACTGCTAGAATTTTGTATAGACAATGATCTCCTTATTGGAAATTCATTTTACCCCCACAAAAAGGTACATAAAATCACATTTAATGGCAACACCATCATAGACTATTTTCTGTACAGTCGGGAGATCCGTCGACACTTTACAGATGTAAAAGTCATTCGAGGGGCTGAAATAGGAAGTGATCAATGTTATTGGTAGCAGACAAGAAAAGTACTTCAGATGTCATCATACTTATGTGTATTTAACGTGGTTATTTAAAGTAAATCTTTTATAATAAGATAAAAATAAGATAAATATACTTTATTGTACACCAAAACAAAACATACAAGAAACAACACAACAGAATAGAAAACACGGTACAAAAGAGCGATCTCTTGCAGACAACCTTTGGATAGAGGACTTTGAATACTATAAGAAAAGTATATAAATGTCATTTTTTTTTTTTAAAGAGTATGCATTTTTCATGAAAGTTGATAAGTTTTATCGGTTCGGTAATACCAGAGTCGAAAACTGATATCTAAGCTCAGCTCTGCGTTTCTTTAGTTTTTTCTTCTTTTTCTGAGGAGTTTGTTCGTCTATTTCTTCATCAGATTCTATTACTAGTTTTTTCTTTAAATGATTGCCTTCATTATCAAACCTAGCTGTGGAGTCAGCCACAAAATACTTGTATTTCGGTTTTTCAACATCAGGACCGTCCAATTCCTCAATTATTGACTTCAAAATAGTTTCTTCTTCAACATTCTTGATGATTTCTTTGTTTGTTTTTATTTTTTCAGATATAGGATTATTTTCCTTGATAATGTCTTCCCTATTTTTGACGTTTTCTGATACATGCATATTTTTGTTGTCTTCACTATGTGATAAAAATGGATTATCATAAAACTTTCCAGTGCAGAGTGCTGCTACGTCGTCACCAATTTCTTGAGATTCAGTATTTTTGGGGTCTTTTATTTCTGTATCATTTTTTTCTTTAGCTTCTGCTTGTGATACAAAAGGATTATCATAAAATTTGCCAGTGCATAACATTGCAATGTCATCACCAAAATCTTCAGTTTGGGTCAGTGGTGGATTTTGAGTAATTTTCATACCAGCTATAGCTTCAAAGTTGACCTGTAATCATAAGAAAAATTTCGTTTCTAGTATTTATTTTGACGAACTGTGAACTTTTATAACATTAACTTCTTTCGTGTTAAATTAAATTGATTTTCTCAAGTTCTGTGGTCTTTTTAAAATTTGATTTTTCTAAAATTTCAAATTGATATCAAGCTTTTTATCATATTCCTTTTAGACCAACCTAATGTAGCAATCACTATTCCAAAGTTTAGTTAAAATAGAAATAAATACTTTATTCAACACATACAATTAAAAAGTGACAACAAAGTCCATATGATTTTTAAAAATAAGCAAAACATACTGTTTTGCTTATTTTTAACGAAGGAGTACTCCTTGTATTATTTTAAACAAAAAATATACTTACATCACTTTGCGGTTGTGTGCCGTCATTTTTATCCGGAGAGATTAATAGGCTATCCTTATGATGGGAGCTGACAGAGTTCATGATTGAGAATGTTTGAGTGCCCAAATCAGCACTGGCATTATCTTCACTGTCCTTATTCAAGGCAGCCAGTACTAAATTGGGAGTAGTGGATTCTTGGGTCGAAAACAAGTCTTGAGATGATTTATTTGATTGAGCCAACTGTAATTCCTCATCTGGAGAAGATATACAATTACATTAAAATAATAAAAAATGGAACCGACTCGGAATACCAGCAATAAGAATAGAAATATTGAAAATTTCTGTTTTTTTTATTGACTGCTTTGCAGATTAACACAGATATTATATAGGCATGACTTAAATTGTAAAAATGCACAAGTAGCAGTACAGAATAGCATAGCCAAAGTCTCTGAGATTGCAGATATCATTTTTCTAAGCTGTTAGCAAAATTAAGTATACTGTATAACCTTGAGTATCTTTTATTATTTCATTATCTGAAGATGTCATCATTTTTATATCTCCATCTACTTCTTTATTCTGTTCTATTTCAGGTTCATTAGTAACTTCATCATCAGAATCTTCAAAAGCTTTTAAAATCCTTCCCTTTCTAGGCTTAGCTTCTTCTTCTTGATCTGATTCTGATGAGCTATCGCTTGCATCATCATCTTCGTTCTCTTCATCTACATCAACACCATCATCATCATCATCTTTTTCAATCGCATCATCACCTACTTCATTGTCACCAGGCATCTCTTCATCACATTCTGATTCTTCTGCTTCATCATCAACCATCAGGTTTCTTTTTTGCGGTTTATCTTCTAGAATAACATCATCTTCTATTAATTCTTCTTCACTTTCAGAACTTTCGCTTACAACTTTCCCTTCAAGTTGTTCTTCTGTTTCGTTTAGCTGAGCTTCAATTTTATCAATGTCTTCGTCCATTTCGGATTTTAGTCGATTCTCCATTTCAAGACGCTTCTCCCATTCTAACGAACGCTGTTCGGCAATTTGTTCTTCTAACTCGAGTTTTAATTTAAGATGCTGGGTTCCAGGTTTGATCCTAAAAGTAAAAAACATTAAATTTTAAAAATAAAATCTATATTCTACATCTATAATATCATTTACTCTCGATTTTGTCATTGGATTGCCAAGATTTTGTTCAATTTCGAAAGATTGTATGTTTGTGCAGAACCCTAATGTTTTTGCTAAAATATAAGTACCTATATTAGTCATTATAACATTAGTTACACATATATTTATTTATACATACATCTTTTCTCTATCTTTCTCCTTATCCACTGAGGACTTGAGTTTAGCAAAATATGTAAATCTTTCTTTTAAAAGTTCCACACCATTCAATTGCTTTGGTGCTTGGGGATCCAAATCTATTACAGAGCCGGGTGCACCGGTTAGTTTGGGGTTTGGATTTACTTGCATAGTTTTTTCAAACAGAGATGGTTGTTCCTTGTTATCTTTTTCTATTTCATCTGAAATATATTAGAAAGTAAATTTTAAGTTATGGAGGGTCAAAATAGTGGCAAAAATCACAGTAGATTTACATTTATTAATAAAAGTCATACACTACTAGCTCTAGGAGAAGGTTGTAGCTTAATCAGTGATCAGCATTTGGGTCGCTAGGTTAATCAGATGTTACCGTGGTTCGTTAGGTGAACCAATCTATCTAACACTGGGAGACGAGACGAATTTCTTAGCATTCCATGGACTCATGCGGGTGCTGGGTCCATCGCGTTGCAGAGGAAGGAACCATAGCAGTGCCCGGGACTTGTGAACCAGGTGCTCCCGTGGCTCCAATAGAGCCAGTGTCTCCAGTAGCGCCCGTATCACCGGTAGGTCCAGTGTAGCCGGTGTAGCCGGTGGCCCCGGTGTCTCCGGTAGCTCCAGTAGGTCCAGTGTCTCCAGTAGCTCCAGTAGAGCCGGTTGTACCAGTATCCCCAGTATCGCCAGTAGCCCCGGTGTAGCCGGTAGCCCCAGTAGGGCCAGTATCACCAGTAGGCCCGGTAGCTCCGGTAGCCCCAGTAAGATGGCTGCTGCATGTCTGATCTCTCCCCTCCACTAAATTTCTGTGAATTACATAGCCTACAACAGTCGCTGTGAGTGACGTAACTATTGCATCATATTTACTAAAGAACTATATATTTTTGTTAGCGACTGAACACCCTTATTTGCTTATTAAAAATAAGCATTATATTAAAAAGCTTGCATATTTCTGTACGGAAGAGATGAATAAAGCCTAGTCCACACCAGTAGACGTGTTGCGCGTCTAGCTCGTAGGGTTCAGCCAGCGTTTTGCAATATAATAGGCGTAAAAAACGTGCTTATTTACGACCTTACATTAGAAACCTCTAAATTTATCAGTGTTCCTCTACTATATTTTGCATGTATTATACATATGAACCTTCCTTAAGAATCAATCTATCTATTAAAAAAAACCGCATCAAAATCCGTTGCTTAGTTTTAAAGATTTAAGGGAACATAGGGACAGACAGACGCGGATAGCGACTCTTTGAAAACAAAGTTGCGAGAAAAACGCGTTTTAAGTTAAAGTAAGGATAAATTGGAATTTTATATTTTTTTTTTTATATTGAATCCAGAAATCGTTCTGGGCCATAAATTAAAGAACCTATAGCGACTGCGATGTGCAAAGTATCTTGCTCCTATCACTTCCGAAACTTTTACAAACTTTTGATAAATTAAAAAAAAAAAAACAATAATTTCACGAATCACCCTCCAAGATTTTATTTCGTTTTAATGTATTAAATGCACAAGTAATATTTTTAGGAAAACATGTTACCCTTTCAAGCCTTAAGGCCGAGTTGCCATTAAAGGAAATTGTGCACTTGGGAAAATCTTCATTAGCTTTTTCATTGCGGGAAATAGGTTTCAAATTTAAAAAGGAATGCAACCGTCGTGCTTTGGTGGAAAAGTTTGATATAGTTTGTATGAGAAGCACGTTTTTAAGATTATATATGAATAATGTATTTTCAGATACTTAAACAATAGACAACATATTTTTCCTTTGGTTTCTTTATTTTTAGAGACCTCATTTTATTACATGGTTTTTTAACTGGTTTTGTACTTTTTTTTTTCGTTATTTTTTTCAATAATTTCGTTCTATTTCAATTATCATCACAACCACCAATTTTTATGATTGTACAATAGACAATAATATTATTTCTTTTGTTACTTTATTTTACAGATATATTTTTATAAAATAGATTAAAAATTTTTCTCAAAGACGAAGAGCCAGGACTGAAAGAAGCTGCTGGATCACTTCTGCAATCAGCAGGATTTGCTGCGACGGCACTTGCTTTGCAGTCGCTCCTTTGTTTGCCAGCTAAAAGTCCTATGGGGAAAACATCAGTGGTGTCCTCCGCAGCCGTCCTGAATCTGTGTTTGGAGTGCACGAACGATTGGTCTCTGCTCGCACAGACGAAAATCCAGGACTGAAAAAGGCTGCCAGATCTGTTCTATTTTTAGATTAAAATAGGGTTAGCAAAAGGCAATATAAGTCATAATTCATTATTAACCAAAATTGAATTTGAGTTGAGCTAAATAAAACGATATAAAATAGATTGAGCATCAATAATTATAATGAGTATAAATAAAAATGAGTAGAATATAATAATGAGCATATATAACATAATAATGAGGTTTAATATATAGATATATCAATGATAGTAAGTATAATAATGAATATAGTAAAATTTTTGTCTATAGAATATAAGGCAGTCACTACCTCACTTCACAACCCTTATGTTTAGTCTTCTTCTACTTATTGTCCTCTTCAAATTATTGATTTCATTTATTTGTATAATAAACTTATCTGTTTTAATAAAATAATATATGTTTATCAGTATAAGTTTTGTTAGCAGGAAGATAGCGAAAGAGGTATTTAAAAAAGGAATTTCAATTTGGCTACTAAAATATACGATTGAAGTAAAGACGTGGAAACTCTTTCCATATCCCTGTCTGAATTTTTACTGTGGCTCTTGCACACTACATGAGTATGAGCATGTACTCCTTATACCTTTAGGTATCACATCATTGGAAAAAAAAACAACCCAGCTTTTCTCAGCTGGTGTTGATCTGGTTAGGTACTAGTTTTCTTGCCCTGGTTTAGTAACCACAGCAGGCAGTTATTCTTTTGGTCAGGATAGCTGAAACCACTTTCAGAGACGCTGGAATGTACGCTGCTTCACTGTAATATGACACTGTGTGACGACAGGCAGAGGGGGTCCAGGGCTTGTGACGTCACATGTCATAATAAAAAAAAAACAATATAGAAAAAAAAATTGAAACTGGTGTTTTCTTTTATTTTTTTTAATACATGCATGAAATTAGAAAATATGTGACGCCACACCAAGGGGGAGCGGGTATAGACAATGTGACAATCTGTGACAAGGAGAGAGAGGGGGTTAAGAGTCGTAAAATTCGTGTGACGTTATTTATGGACGATCCCTTGTAAACAGGTTTTTTTAAGTTTATAGAAATATATAAACATATACATATAGATTTAAATAAAATTGGTTCTTTGAAATGTTAAATTTTGTGTGCCAAATTGAATTATGGGAGATACATTAATGTGTTGAGGGTAAGAGCCTCAATTTTTAACTCCGCAGTATCGGTAAAATCTGCTCAAAGCGCGACGGACCGACTTCGATATGGAAGCCTTGTTGTGAATAGGGATTAAATTTTTCATCATCTCTTGGGCTTATCTTTCAAGTATTTTTATTAGTTATTATATTATTATTAAGATACCGTAAAGTTATTAAACGAAAAACACTTTTTTATCTTATTTTACCAAGTAGGTTCTTTGTTTCTTAGCGTAGTATAAATATTTTTGACTCTATCATTTATATACTTCTCATTAGAAAACTAGACACACCTTGCAAGTTTATGTTTTGTTCGAAATAATAAAAATGGCCAAAAGCGTGTCGAGACACGCTTATATAGAAGGGTTCCGTATCTGATACACTATAAACGTATTTGTTAAATAACTTCAAAAGTTGTTGTCCGATTTCGTTCAAAATAATTTTTCTAATGAGTTTTTAGCATGTTCTATCAATAGGAAAAATTTCAAGTCTCTACGTCTAATAGTTTGGAAATTGAAGGGGGGGACACCTTACGTGTAGACGGACGGACGGACGGACAGTGCGAAGTTATAAGGATTCCTTGTAGTGCTACGGATCTCTAAAAATGTGTATATTTAGGTATAAATGTGTACATATATGTCAAAAAAAAAACCGGAAATGTTTCGAATTTTCCGATGAGAAGTATATTTCTTTGATTTAATATCAAAGAAATATACTTCTTTTCATCTCAATTTAGATTTATCTTTCAAGTTTTTTCATTACACACACACTTTTGTAATTAACTTTACCAAATAAAAACCTTAAAAATTTACAATTTTCAGCATAGAAATTCATAGCTTGATACGCAGTAAAATGTAAAATTCTTGTAAATTAATGCGAACTGTCTCGCATCGTTTATCTTAAAATACACATGAGGCAGCGCCCGGTGCATTCACGGAGTGACATTTAAATATGAATATATCGTCGTCTCGAGTCAGCTAATAAGCTGTGATTTTTCCGCGCATCTGAACCAGGCTCCGATGCGCTAACAAACGCGGCGCAATCAGAGTCACGTTGCACACGATTCGCGTCACTAAATTATTGCTTAGCGAGAGCTATATTACTTTACGCTCCGTTGATAGTGTATCTTGTTAAAGTCATGGATTTTCAACTTATTATAACCTTTGAATGGCGTTCAAGTCGCTTAACTGTGCGACCATGTATCTATATTATTACTTGATAGTTAATTACATTGTGAAGTGTTGGATTTTATTAGTTGAAAGTGACATTTAAATATGAATATATCGTCGTCTAGAGCCGGCTGATAAGGTGTTATTTTCCGCACATCTGAATCAGGCACCAATGCGCTAACAAATGCGGGGCATACAGAGTCACGTTGCACACGATACGCGTCACTAAATTATTACTTAGCGAGATTTATACTACTCTACGCTCCATCCATGCATCTATCTACAATTTGAAAGGCTAATTATTACCAGATAATTAAGTGTTATTGGATTGTTAAGTGTTGGATTTTATGAAACATCTATAAACGGTTGGAAGTTACATTTAAGTATGAATATGTCGTCGCCTCGAGACGACTAATAAGGTGCGATTTTTCCGCGCATCTAAACCAGACTCCGATGCGCTAACAAACGCGGCGCAATCAGAGTCACGTTGCACACGACTCGAGTCACTAAATTATTGCTTAGCGAGGGCTATAATACTTTACACTCCGTTGGTATCTTGTTAAAGTGTTGGATTCATCGATGCGAGTCTTATTATAATCATACATTAGCGTTGAAGTCTTTAGTGTGTGACACAATCTAGAATATGAATATTAAGCGAAATAATTTATTTCTCTGCAGTATAAAAGGGCTAATATTAAACTAAATAGTTCATAGGAAACTTCGTTCTTAAGTTCTACTCATTATTATAGGCGCAGATCAGCCTGATTTTAGACATAGTGGCCTACAATGTAAAATTTAAATTAAATTAAGTTTGAATTATGTTTACTATTGCTATTTCTTCCTTTTGCCATTTCCTCAGTTTGTTTTTTGTATAAAAGTTATTTATGCGTACTAGAGTTTCTCCGCTGGTCGAAATTTGGCGACGTATCTTACGATTTGCGTTTTTTATTTTTGATTATTTGTACAACGACAATGTTATATTTGACAAATAATGTACAAACGGAGTCGTCATGACTAAGTTCTGACACAATCTTATAGTGAAATGTATGCATGTGAGTATAAATCTATTGGTATTTGTGTGCGTGAGGTTTTTTATAATAATTTAATGTATTAATAATGCATATTTTATAAAAATGTTAGCAGTCGTTCACCATCCTCTATACATACTTTATCTGTGCCAAATTTCGTACTCCTCAGTCCGCGCATTTTTTTTTAAATGGTACCGAAACTTTTATCTCGCGGTTTAATATATAAAGCTGAAGAGTTTCTTTGTTTCTTTG